>CAMYPC010000090.1:0-25335 GCA_947284805.1 Coleophora flavipennella | reverse complement strand
GTAGAAAGGAGTGTTGAAGGAGTTTGTATACTGTGTGGGTATTCAAACTATTTAACTACATGTGTTTTGAATCTTGAAAAAGAGTATATACCTATGTCAATTGTCAATGTCTCGTTTGTGAAAATATAAAAACAACGTTTGGTTTATATGTGCTATATTTAATTTATTCTTTCTCTGTTATCATTCTCCAAAACTGTGTCCTAAGGCGGACACCACTGACGCTCTGCTTACACGTATGTGTTAAACTATATCAGGTTATCGGTCCCACCTACAAATATGGAGAATTTCGGTAAATTACAAATTGGCTTGTTGGAAGGGAAAGCAAATTGGGATACTTGGAAATATAAAGCCACCAGTCTGCTACGCACCGTCCCGGACGCGCTTGAGGTAGTGGTGGGCTCGTTCAAGAAACCCACAGAACCTGTTCTTCCAACAGATACAGTTGCAGTGACCACGTACAAGACAGAACTAGGCCGTTTTGTAAAAGCTGACGCAACTGCTCTGCTTATCGTAACCACCAATATGAAAGAAGAGACACTTCGAAAGGTCATGAGATACACGAATGCAAGAGACGTATGGCTTGAGCTACATAGACTTTTCGACGGCACGGACGAAGACAAGTCCTACAATCTATGTATGAGCTTCTTTGGCTTTAGAAAAGATCCGGCAGATGACATAGCCACACACATGTCAAAGTTGAAAAATATTTGGACGCAGCTTAATCAGGAGTTAAGTAAGGACAAAACCGGTGAGCTACCAGAACTTCTACTCCTTTGCAAGATTCTCGATACGCTCGACGAAACCTATTTTTCCTTTAGAAGCAGCTGGCTATTATTACCTAAATCTGATCGAACCATCGAAAGCCTTACAAGCCATTTATGTGCATTTGAACGAGCTTTGCAGAGTAATAACGTACTTCAACAAGAAGCTCTCGTTACAAATTCCGGCACTACGTCTACTGCAGAGAAGAAGGATAGAAAGTTGAAATGCAACTACTGCCAAGCTATCGGCCATCGAGTGAGAAACTGTCAGAAGTGGATCAGAGACGGCAAGCCTCCGAAAAGCAGTAATCCGCAAGCAACACGTTCTACCTCTAAATCCGCAAACATGATCCTGTTGTCTATCGATAGCACAGAAGTATTTTCAATCGTTCCCGACATCGAAAACTGGTACGTGGATAACGGCGCCACGAGCCACGTGACAAACCGGGCTGATTTATTCCAAACCTTCAAATGCTTTGACGATATCCATACTGTAACAACGGCTGACGGCAAATCGAGTCGTGCTAAGGGCAAAGGTTCAGTAATTATCGAAGCAAATGTAAGAGGGAAGCTACAACGAGCGACCCTTCAAGATGTTTGGTACGTTCCAGCCATTTCGAAGAATTTATTCTCAGTACTAGCACTTCACGACAGGATTCCGAACAGCAAATTCGTATCGACGACAAAAGAATGCAACGTCTATGTCAACGAAGAAGCGTGCTTAATAGGAAGACGTAAGAAAGAAGGTGGATTGTACAAACTAGACTTAAAAGTTGTACATCCTGAGAACCCCGCTGAAGTCTTTGCAACATTCAATACTATGCAACTATACCACGAGAGGTTTGCACACCAGAACAAGAGGCACGTGAAAGCTACAGTGAAACGCGAACTGGACTTAGATCTTCCTCTTGATAAGGAGCTGTGTGAGGGCTGCATATATGGAAAAGCTCATAGACTTAAATTCGGTACGAGGACCCGAGCTACCGCGCCAGGAGAACTCATGCACACCGACATTTGTGGACCATTTCAACCAAGCTTTTCAAAATTCCAGTACTACGTGTTGTTCAAAGACGACTATACAGGCTATCGTATGGTATACTTCCTGAGATACAAGTCGGAGGTTAAGGATAAGCTCGCCTTAATGCTAGCTCAGACGAAGAATGAAGGATATGCCGTAAAATGCCTGTTAAGCGACAACGGTGGCGAATTTGACAACAAGTCCATTAGAGATATACTAGACTCCCATGGAATTCGACAAAGACTGGTAATGCCTTACACACCAGAGCAGAACGGTGTAAGCGAACGTGAAAATCGCACCTTGGTTGAAACAGCGAGATCCATGATGTACGCGCATGACCCTATGCCACAAGAACTTTGGGCAGAACTGATAAATACGGCCGCGTACATTCTCAACAGAACAGGTCCGACAAACAACAACGACAAGTCACCGTATGAACTTTGGACTGGAAAAAAACCGACTGTCAAACATCTGCGTATCATAGGATGCAATGCCTACGTCCACGTTCCAAAGCAGAAACGAAAAAAAATGAACAAAAAAGCCATTAAAGGACGACTTGTCGGTTACGATGAAGATGGCTACCGGGTATGGATTACTGACGGAAAAAGTAACAAGCTCGTCCGTTCACGTGATGTCACTTTCGATGAAAGACCGCTTCCTAACGAAGATGTTCACCCAGCTTGTGTAAACAACGACACAAATACGAGGGAGTACATAGTACAGCTGCCGTTGGGTAACTCCAACAGCAATGAGGAACCGGCTCCCCTTCCTGAAGTACATCATGATCCATCACCAGATGAACCCGAGGAAGATTTCGAAGATGCTGAAGATAATGTATCTAGCGATAATGAACTTGGCCTTGAGGGAGGAAATTTGGAACCCGAACCAGTCCAAGAAGACCAAGTACATGAACCCGAACCGGTCCAAGAAGACCAAGTACACGAACTCGAACCTCATCACGATGATCCTGAAGTAGTCGACTATGACGCCGAACCGCCGCGTTACAACTTGCGCAATCGCAACGAAATACGACGACCTGAGAGATATAATGACTACGTATGCATTACAGAGATGTACCCGTCGAATTTCGCTGATGCAATGGATCGTGACGACTGCGAAGAATGGCGAAAAGCGATGCACAGTGAAATGAAGTCACTGAAGGACCTCAACGTTTGGACGGCATGTGATCTACCGAAAGGGAGAAAAGCGCTTCCTTGCAAATGGGTCCTACGAACAAAAAGAAACCCAGACGGCTCTATTGACAAATACAAGGCACGACTCGTTGTGAAGGGATTTAAACAAAGAAGAGGAATCGACTACGATCAGACCTTCAGTCCTGTCACACGCCTAGCGACTGTCAGAGCATTGTTGAGTGTCAGCGCTCAAGAGAACATGCATATAGTACAATTTGATGTTGCTACTGCGTTCCTCAACGGAAAGCTTGTGGAGGAAATATACATGCAACAACCCGAAGGTTTTAGCGACGGAACGACTAAGGTCTGGAAACTTAACCGAAGCTTGTACGGCTTAAAGCAAGCTCCAAGATGTTGGAACTCGTGTTTTGAAAGCATTTTACTTGATATGGACTTTAAGCAATGCGAGGCTGACTGTTGTCTATACAGTAAAGAAACAGATGGCAAGAAACTATTGATCACGTTGTACGTAGATGACGGATTAGTAGCCGCAAGTGATGAAGACTTAGCGCAATCATTTCTTAATGATTTACGAAAACGTTTGAAGATAACGACGAAGCCCGCTTCATATTACCTAGGGCTACAAATCGAAAGAGAGAAGGATGGCTCTGTCTTCATAAATCAAGAAGCCTATGCAAAGAAAATATTGGAGCGCTTTGGGATGACAGAATGCAATCCTGTCGCAACACCCATTGAGAAGGATGCTACGACTATTCAATCAGGGAAAGTCGAATCCGAAACCGTGAAGTATCCGTATAGAGAAGCAGTCGGTGCGTTAGCATATTTAATGGTCGGAACACGTCCTGACATTGCTTTTGCAGTGGGTGTTGCCTCCCGAAAATTGGAATCCCCCTCCAAGGAAGACTGCCTTGGTGTAAAAAGGATTTTGCGTTACATCAAAGGAACGTCTGCCTATGGAATTAGGTATGGACAGCATAAACCAGGAATACTCGAAGCATTCAGCGATGCTGACCATGGAGGCGATCGAGAGACCAGCCGATCTACCACAGGCGTTGCCTGTCGCTATGCAGGAGGTGTGATATCTTGGCTCAGTCAACGGCAAGCGTCCGTTTCTATCTCTACTACCGAAGCCGAGCTGGTAGCAGCCAGTGAAGCAGCCAGAGAGTTGGTTTGGCTCACCAGAGTAATGCAGGAGTTAACTGAACTCAGGCATATTCCTACACTATATGTTGACAACGAAGCAGCAGTTCGCTTAGCACATAACCCCGAATTCCATAAGCGAACAAAGCACATTCGTATTAGACATTTCTACGTTCGAGAGCAAGTTGCTGAAGGTGCAATGGAAGTCAAGAGAATTGGCACTGCAGATCAGCCAGCTGATATTTTAACCAAAGGACTACCGCGGCCAAGATTCTCTTTCCTTTGCCATGCCCTTGGAATAGTATTGAATAAGGGAAAGTGTTGAAGGAGTTTGTATACTGTGTGGGTATTCAAACTATTTAACTACATGTGTTTTGAATCTTGAAAAAGAGTATATACCTATGTCAATTGTCAATGTCTCGTTTGTGAAAATATAAAAACAACGTTTGGTTTATATGTGCTATATTTAATTTATTCTTTCTCTGTTATCATTCTCCAAAACTGTGTCCTAAGGCGGACACCACTGACGCTCTGCTTACACGTATGTGTTAAACGCAGTGGAAGCGTGCTGGGCCCATAACCTGATATAGTTTAACACATACGTGTAAGCAGAGCGTCAGTGGTGTCCGCCTTAGGACACAGTTTTGGAGAATGATAACAGAGAAAGAATAAATTAAATATAGCACATATAAACCAAACGTTGTTTTTATATTTTCACAAACGAGACATTGACAATTGACATAGGTATATACTCTTTTTCAAGATTCAAAACACATGTAGTTAAATAGTTTGAATACCCACACAGTATACAAACTCCTTCAACACTTTCCCTTATTCAATACTATTCCAAGGGCATGGCAAAGGAAAGAGAATCTTGGCCGCGGTAGTCCTTTGGTTAAAATATCAGCTGGCTGATCTGCAGTGCCAATTCTCTTGACTTCCATTGCACCTTCAGCAACTTGCTCTCGAACGTAGAAATGTCTAATACGAATGTGCTTTGTTCGCTTATGGAATTCGGGGTTATGTGCTAAGCGAACTGCTGCTTCGTTGTCA
The DNA here is from genome assembly GCA_947284805.1 of Coleophora flavipennella. NCBI lineage: Eukaryota > Metazoa > Arthropoda > Insecta > Lepidoptera > Coleophoridae > Coleophora > Coleophora flavipennella. The sequence continues at coordinate 20,209 of CAMYPC010000090.1, read as the reverse complement.
ACATATAGTGTAGGAATATGCCTGAGTTCAGTTAACTCCTGCATTACTCTGGTGAGCCAAACCAACTCTCTGGCTGCTTCACTGGCTGCTACCAGCTCGGCTTCGGTAGTAGAGATAGAAACGGACGCTTGCCGTTGACTGAGCCAAGATATCACACCTCCTGCATAGCGACAGGCAACGCCTGTGGTAGATCGGCTGGTCTCTCGATCGCCTCCATGGTCAGCATCGCTGAATGCTTCGAGTATTCCTGGTTTATGCTGTCCATACCTAATTCCATAGGCAGACGTTCCTTTGATGTAACGCAAAATCCTTTTTACACCAAGGCAGTCTTCCTTGGAGGGGGATTCCAATTTTCGGGAGGCAACACCCACTGCAAAAGCAATGTCAGGACGTGTTCCGACCATTAAATATGCTAACGCACCGACTGCTTCTCTATACGGATACTTCACGGTTTCGGATTCGACTTTCCCTGATTGAATAGTCGTAGCATCCTTCTCAATGGGTGTTGCGACAGGATTGCATTCTGTCATCCCAAAGCGCTCCAATATTTTCTTTGCATAGGCTTCTTGATTTATGAAGACAGAGCCATCCTTCTCTCTTTCGATTTGTAGCCCTAGGTAATATGAAGCGGGCTTCGTCGTTATCTTCAAACGTTTTCGTAAATCATTAAGAAATGATTGCGCTAAGTCTTCATCACTTGCGGCTACTAATCCGTCATCTACGTACAACGTGATCAATAGTTTCTTGCCATCTGTTTCTTTACTGTATAGACAACAGTCAGCCTCGCATTGCTTAAAGTCCATATCAAGTAAAATGCTTTCAAAACACGAGTTCCAACATCTTGGAGCTTGCTTTAAGCCGTACAAGCTTCGGTTAAGTTTCCAGACCTTAGTCGTTCCGTCGCTAAAACCTTCGGGTTGTTGCATGTATATTTCCTCCACAAGCTTTCCGTTGAGGAACGCAGTAGCAACATCAAATTGTACTATATGCATGTTCTCTTGAGCGCTGACACTCAACAATGCTCTGACAGTCGCTAGGCGTGTGACAGGACTGAAGGTCTGATCGTAGTCGATTCCTCTTCTTTGTTTAAATCCCTTCACAACGAGTCGTGCCTTGTATTTGTCAATAGAGCCGTCTGGGTTTCTTTTTGTTCGTAGGACCCATTTGCAAGGAAGCGCTTTTCTCCCTTTCGGTAGATCACATGCCGTCCAAACGTTGAGGTCCTTCAGTGACTTCATTTCACTGTGCATCGCTTTTCGCCATTCTTCGCAGTCGTCACGATCCATTGCATCAGCGAAATTCGACGGGTACATCTCTGTAATGCATACGTAGTCATTATATCTCTCAGGTCGTCGTATTTCGTTGCGATTGCGCAAGTTGTAACGCGGCGGTTCGGCGTCATAGTCGACTACTTCAGGATCATCGTGATGAGGTTCGAGTTCGTGTACTTGGTCTTCTTGGACCGGTTCGGGTTCATGTACTTGGTCTTCTTGGACTGGTTCGGGTTCCAAATTTCCTCCCTCAAGGCCAAGTTCATTATCGCTAGATACATTATCTTCAGCATCTTCGAAATCTTCCTCGGGTTCATCTGGTGATGGATCATGATGTACTTCAGGAAGGGGAGCCGGTTCCTCATTGCTGTTGGAGTTACCCAACGGCAGCTGTACTATGTACTCCCTCGTATTTGTGTCGTTGTTTACACAAGCTGGGTGAACATCTTCGTTAGGAAGCGGTCTTTCATCGAAAGTGACATCACGTGAACGGACGAGCTTGTTACTTTTTCCGTCAGTAATCCATACCCGGTAGCCATCTTCATCGTAACCGACAAGTCGTCCTTTAATGGCTTTTTTGTTCATTTTTTTTCGTTTCTGCTTTGGAACGTGGACGTAGGCATTGCATCCTATGATACGCAGATGTTTGACAGTCGGTTTTTTTCCAGTCCAAAGTTCATACGGTGACTTGTCGTTGTTGTTTGTCGGACCTGTTCTGTTGAGAATGTACGCGGCCGTATTTATCAGTTCTGCCCAAAGTTCTTGTGGCATAGGGTCATGCGCGTACATCATGGATCTCGCTGTTTCAACCAAGGTGCGATTTTCACGTTCGCTTACACCGTTCTGCTCTGGTGTGTAAGGCATTACCAGTCTTTGTCGAATTCCATGGGAGTCTAGTATATCTCTAATGGACTTGTTGTCAAATTCGCCACCGTTGTCGCTTAACAGGCATTTTACGGCATATCCTTCATTCTTCGTCTGAGCTAGCATTAAGGCGAGCTTATCCTTAACCTCCGACTTGTATCTCAGGAAGTATACCATACGATAGCCTGTATAGTCGTCTTTGAACAACACGTAGTACTGGAATTTTGAAAAGCTTGGTTGAAATGGTCCACAAATGTCGGTGTGCATGAGTTCTCCTGGCGCGGTAGCTCGGGTCCTCGTACCGAATTTAAGTCTATGAGCTTTTCCATATATGCAGCCCTCACACAGCTCCTTATCAAGAGGAAGATCTAAGTCCAGTTCGCGTTTCACTGTAGCTTTCACGTGCCTCTTGTTCTGGTGTGCAAACCTCTCGTGGTATAGTTGCATAGTATTGAATGTTGCAAAGACTTCAGCGGGGTTCTCAGGATGTACAACTTTTAAGTCTAGTTTGTACAATCCACCTTCTTTCTTACGTCTTCCTATTAAGCACGCTTCTTCGTTGACATAGACGTTGCATTCTTTTGTCGTCGATACGAATTTGCTGTTCGGAATCCTGTCGTGAAGTGCTAGTACTGAGAATAAATTCTTCGAAATGGCTGGAACGTACCAAACATCTTGAAGGGTCGCTCGTTGTAGCTTCCCTCTTACATTTGCTTCGATAATTACTGAACCTTTGCCCTTAGCACGAATCGATTTGCCGTCAGCCGTTGTTACAGTATGGATATCGTCAAAGCATTTGAAGGTTTGGAATAAATCAGCCCGGTTTGTCACGTGGCTCGTGGCGCCGTTATCCACGTACCAGTTTTCGATGTCGGGAACGATTGAAAATACTTCTGTGCTATCGATAGACAACAGGATCATGTTTGCGGATTTAGAGGTAGAACGTGTTGCTTGCGGATTACTGCTTTTCGGAGGCTTGCCGTCTCTGATCCACTTCTGACAGTTTCTCACTCGATGGCCGATAGCTTGGCAGTAGTTGCATTTCAACTTTCTATCCTTCTTCTCTGCAGTAGACGTAGTGCCGGAATTTGTAACGAGAGCTTCTTGTTGAAGTACGTTATTACTCTGCAAAGCTCGTTCAAATGCACATAAATGGCTTGTAAGGCTTTCGATGGTTCGATCAGATTTAGGTAATAATAGCCAGCTGCTTCTAAAGGAAAAATAGGTTTCGTCGAGCGTATCGAGAATCTTGCAAAGGAGTAGAAGTTCTGGTAGCTCACCGGTTTTGTCCTTACTTAACTCCTGATTAAGCTGCGTCCAAATATTTTTCAACTTTGACATGTGTGTGGCTATGTCATCTGCCGGATCTTTTCTAAAGCCAAAGAAGCTCATACATAGATTGTAGGACTTGTCTTCGTCCGTGCCGTCGAAAAGTCTATGTAGCTCAAGCCATACGTCTCTTGCATTCGTGTATCTCATGACCTTTCGAAGTGTCTCTTCTTTCATATTGGTGGTTACGATAAGCAGAGCAGTTGCGTCAGCTTTTACAAAACGGCCTAGTTCTGTCTTGTACGTGGTCACTGCAACTGTATCTGTTGGAAGAACAGGTTCTGTGGGTTTCTTGAACGAGCCCACCACTACCTCAAGCGCGTCCGGGACGGTGCGTAGCAGACTGGTGGCTTTATATTTCCAAGTATCCCAATTTGCTTTCCCTTCCAACAAGCCAATTTGTAATTTACCGAAATTCTCCATATTTGTAGGTGGGACCGATAACCTGATATAGTTTAACACATACGTGTAAGCAGAGCGTCAGTGGTGTCCGCCTTAGGACACAGTTTTGGAGAATGATAACAGAGAAAGAATAAATTAAATATAGCACATATAAACCAAACGTTGTTTTTATATTTTCACAAACGAGACATTGACAATTGACATAGGTATATACTCTTTTTCAAGATTCAAAACACATGTAGTTAAATAGTTTGAATACCCACACAGTATACAAACTCCTTCAACACTTTCCCTTATTCAATACTATTCCAAGGGCATGGCAAAGGAAAGAGAATCTTGGCCGCGGTAGTCCTTTGGTTAAAATATCAGCTGGCTGATCTGCAGTGCCAATTCTCTTGACTTCCATTGCACCTTCAGCAACTTGCTCTCGAACGTAGAAATGTCTAATACGAATGTGCTTTGTTCGCTTATGGAATTCGGGGTTATGTGCTAAGCGAACTGCTGCTTCGTTGTCAACATATAGTGTAGGAATATGCCTGAGTTCAGTTAACTCCTGCATTACTCTGGTGAGCCAAACCAACTCTCTGGCTGCTTCACTGGCTGCTACCAGCTCGGCTTCGGTAGTAGAGATAGAAACGGACGCTTGCCGTTGACTGAGCCAAGATATCACACCTCCTGCATAGCGACAGGCAACGCCTGTGGTAGATCGGCTGGTCTCTCGATCGCCTCCATGGTCAGCATCGCTGAATGCTTCGAGTATTCCTGGTTTATGCTGTCCATACCTAATTCCATAGGCAGACGTTCCTTTGATGTAACGCAAAATCCTTTTTACACCAAGGCAGTCTTCCTTGGAGGGGGATTCCAATTTTCGGGAGGCAACACCCACTGCAAAAGCAATGTCAGGACGTGTTCCGACCATTAAATATGCTAACGCACCGACTGCTTCTCTATACGGATACTTCACGGTTTCGGATTCATGTACTTGGTCTTCTTGGACTGGTTCGGGTTCCAAATTTCCTCCCTCAAGGCCAAGTTCATTATCGCTAGATACATTATCTTCAGCATCTTCGAAATCTTCCTCGGGTTCATCTGGTGATGGATCATGATGTACTTCAGGAAGGGGAGCCGGTTCCTCATTGCTGTTGGAGTTACCCAACGGCAGCTGTACTATGTACTCCCTCGTATTTGTGTCGTTGTTTACACAAGCTGGGTGAACATCTTCGTTAGGAAGCGGTCTTTCATCGAAAGTGACATCACGTGAACGGACGAGCTTGTTACTTTTTCCGTCAGTAATCCATACCCGGTAGCCATCTTCATCGTAACCGACAAGTCGTCCTTTAATGGCTTTTTTGTTCATTTTTTTTCGTTTCTGCTTTGGAACGTGGACGTAGGCATTGCATCCTATGATACGCAGATGTTTGACAGTCGGTTTTTTTCCAGTCCAAAGTTCATACGGTGACTTGTCGTTGTTGTTTGTCGGACCTGTTCTGTTGAGAATGTACGCGGCCGTATTTATCAGTTCTGCCCAAAGTTCTTGTGGCATAGGGTCATGCGCGTACATCATGGATCTCGCTGTTTCAACCAAGGTGCGATTTTCACGTTCGCTTACACCGTTCTGCTCTGGTGTGTAAGGCATTACCAGTCTTTGTCGAATTCCATGGGAGTCTAGTATATCTCTAATGGACTTGTTGTCAAATTCGCCACCGTTGTCGCTTAACAGGCATTTTACGGCATATCCTTCATTCTTCGTCTGAGCTAGCATTAAGGCGAGCTTATCCTTAACCTCCGACTTGTATCTCAGGAAGTATACCATACGATAGCCTGTATAGTCGTCTTTGAACAACACGTAGTACTGGAATTTTGAAAAGCTTGGTTGAAATGGTCCACAAATGTCGGTGTGCATGAGTTCTCCTGGCGCGGTAGCTCGGGTCCTCGTACCGAATTTAAGTCTATGAGCTTTTCCATATATGCAGCCCTCACACAGCTCCTTATCAAGAGGAAGATCTAAGTCCAGTTCGCGTTTCACTGTAGCTTTCACGTGCCTCTTGTTCTGGTGTGCAAACCTCTCGTGGTATAGTTGCATAGTATTGAATGTTGCAAAGACTTCAGCGGGGTTCTCAGGATGTACAACTTTTAAGTCTAGTTTGTACAATCCACCTTCTTTCTTACGTCTTCCTATTAAGCACGCTTCTTCGTTGACATAGACGTTGCATTCTTTTGTCGTCGATACGAATTTGCTGTTCGGAATCCTGTCGTGAAGTGCTAGTACTGAGAATAAATTCTTCGAAATGGCTGGAACGTACCAAACATCTTGAAGGGTCGCTCGTTGTAGCTTCCCTCTTACATTTGCTTCGATAATTACTGAACCTTTGCCCTTAGCACGAATCGATTTGCCGTCAGCCGTTGTTACAGTATGGATATCGTCAAAGCATTTGAAGGTTTGGAATAAATCAGCCCGGTTTGTCACGTGGCTCGTGGCGCCGTTATCCACGTACCAGTTTTCGATGTCGGGAACGATTGAAAATACTTCTGTGCTATCGATAGACAACAGGATCATGTTTGCGGATTTAGAGGTAGAACGTGTTGCTTGCGGATTACTGCTTTTCGGAGGCTTGCCGTCTCTGATCCACTTCTGACAGTTTCTCACTCGATGGCCGATAGCTTGGCAGTAGTTGCATTTCAACTTTCTATCCTTCTTCTCTGCAGTAGACGTAGTGCCGGAATTTGTAACGAGAGCTTCTTGTTGAAGTACGTTATTACTCTGCAAAGCTCGTTCAAATGCACATAAATGGCTTGTAAGGCTTTCGATGGTTCGATCAGATTTAGGTAATAATAGCCAGCTGCTTCTAAAGGAAAAATAGGTTTCGTCGAGCGTATCGAGAATCTTGCAAAGGAGTAGAAGTTCTGGTAGCTCACCGGTTTTGTCCTTACTTAACTCCTGATTAAGCTGCGTCCAAATATTTTTCAACTTTGACATGTGTGTGGCTATGTCATCTGCCGGATCTTTTCTAAAGCCAAAGAAGCTCATACATAGATTGTAGGACTTGTCTTCGTCCGTGCCGTCGAAAAGTCTATGTAGCTCAAGCCATACGTCTCTTGCATTCGTGTATCTCATGACCTTTCGAAGTGTCTCTTCTTTCATATTGGTGGTTACGATAAGCAGAGCAGTTGCGTCAGCTTTTACAAAACGGCCTAGTTCTGTCTTGTACGTGGTCACTGCAACTGTATCTGTTGGAAGAACAGGTTCTGTGGGTTTCTTGAACGAGCCCACCACTACCTCAAGCGCGTCCGGGACGGTGCGTAGCAGACTGGTGGCTTTATATTTCCAAGTATCCCAATTTGCTTTCCCTTCCAACAAGCCAATTTGTAATTTACCGAAATTCTCCATATTTGTAGGTGGGACCGATATCCTGATATAGTTTAACACATACGTGTAAGCAGAGCGTCAGTGGTGTCCGCCTTAGGACACAGTTTTGGAGAATGATAACAGAGAAAGAATAAATTAAATATAGCACATATAAACCAAACGTTGTTTTTATATTTTCACAAACGAGACATTTACAATTGACATAGGTATATACTCTTTTTCAAGATTCAAAACACATGTAGTTAAATAGTTTGAATACCCACACAGTATACAAACTCCTTCAACACTTTCCCTTATTCAATACTATTCCAAGGGCATGGCAAAGGAAAGAGAATCTTGGCCGCGGTAGTCCTTTGGTTAAAATATCAGCTGGCTGATCTGCAGTGCCAATTCTCTTGACTTCCATTGCACCTTCAGCAACTTGCTCTCGAACGTAGAAATGTCTAATACGAATGTGCTTTGTTCGCTTATGGAATTCGGGGTTATGTGCTAAGCGAACTGCTGCTTCGTTGTCAACATATAGTGTAGGAATATGCCTGAGTTCAGTTAACTCCTGCATTACTCTGGTGAGCCAAACCAACTCTCTGGCTGCTTCACTGGCTGCTACCAGCTCGGCTTCGGTAGTAGAGATAGAAACGGACGCTTGCCGTTGACTGAGCCAAGATATCACACCTCCTGCATAGCGACAGGCAACGCCTGTGGTAGATCGGCTGGTCTCTCGATCGCCTCCATGGTCAGCATCGCTGAATGCTTCGAGTATTCCTGGTTTATGCTGTCCATACCTAATTCCATAGGCAGACGTTCCTTTGATGTAACGCAAAATCCTTTTTACACCAAGGCAGTCTTCCTTGGAGGGGGATTCCAATTTTCGGGAGGCAACACCCACTGCAAAAGCAATGTCAGGACGTGTTCCGACCATTAAATATGCTAACGCACCGACTGCTTCTCTATACGGATACTTCACGGTTTCGGATTCGACTTTCCCTGATTGAATAGTCGTAGCATCCTTCTCAATGGGTGTTGCGACAGGATTGCATTCTGTCATCCCAAAGCGCTCCAATATTTTCTTTGCATAGGCTTCTTGATTTATGAAGACAGAGCCATCCTTCTCTCTTTCGATTTGTAGCCCTAGGTAATATGAAGCGGGCTTCGTCGTTATCTTCAAACGTTTTCGTAAATCATTAAGAAATGATTGCGCTAAGTCTTCATCACTTGCGGCTACTAATCCGTCATCTACGTACAACGTGATCAATAGTTTCTTGCCATCTGTTTCTTTACTGTATAGACAACAGTCAGCCTCGCATTGCTTAAAGTCCATATCAAGTAAAATGCTTTCAAAACACGAGTTCCAACATCTTGGAGCTTGCTTTAAGCCGTACAAGCTTCGGTTAAGTTTCCAGACCTTAGTCGTTCCGTCGCTAAAACCTTCGGGTTGTTGCATGTATATTTCCTCCACAAGCTTTCCGTTGAGGAACGCAGTAGCAACATCAAATTGTACTATATGCATGTTCTCTTGAGCGCTGACACTCAACAATGCTCTGACAGTCGCTAGGCGTGTGACAGGACTGAAGGTCTGATCGTAGTCGATTCCTCTTCTTTGTTTAAATCCCTTCACAACGAGTCGTGCCTTGTATTTGTCAATAGAGCCGTCTGGGTTTCTTTTTGTTCGTAGGACCCATTTGCAAGGAAGCGCTTTTCTCCCTTTCGGTAGATCACATGCCGTCCAAACGTTGAGGTCCTTCAGTGACTTCATTTCACTGTGCATCGCTTTTCGCCATTCTTCGCAGTCGTCACGATCCATTGCATCAGCGAAATTCGACGGGTACATCTCTGTAATGCATACGTAGTCATTATATCTCTCAGGTCGTCGTATTTCGTTGCGATTGCGCAAGTTGTAACGCGGCGGTTCGGCGTCATAGTCGACTACTTCAGGATCATCGTGATGAGGTTCGAGTTCGTGTACTTGGTCTTCTTGGACCGGTTCGGGTTCATGTACTTGGTCTTCTTGGACTGGTTCGGGTTCCAAATTTCCTCCCTCAAGGCCAAGTTCATTATCGCTAGATACATTATCTTCAGCATCTTCGAAATCTTCCTCGGGTTCATCTGGTGATGGATCATGATGTACTTCAGGAAGGGGAGCCGGTTCCTCATTGCTGTTGGAGTTACCCAACGGCAGCTGTACTATGTACTCCCTCGTATTTGTGTCGTTGTTTACACAAGCTGGGTGAACATCTTCGTTAGGAAGCGGTCTTTCATCGAAAGTGACATCACGTGAACGGACGAGCTTGTTACTTTTTCCGTCAGTAATCCATACCCGGTAGCCATCTTCATCGTAACCGACAAGTCGTCCTTTAATGGCTTTTTTGTTCATTTTTTTTCGTTTCTGCTTTGGAACGTGGACGTAGGCATTGCATCCTATGATACGCAGATGTTTGACAGTCGGTTTTTTTCCAGTCCAAAGTTCATACGGTGACTTGTCGTTGTTGTTTGTCGGACCTGTTCTGTTGAGAATGTACGCGGCCGTATTTATCAGTTCTGCCCAAAGTTCTTGTGGCATAGGGTCATGCGCGTACATCATGGATCTCGCTGTTTCAACCAAGGTGCGATTTTCACGTTCGCTTACACCGTTCTGCTCTGGTGTGTAAGGCATTACCAGTCTTTGTCGAATTCCATGGGAGTCTAGTATATCTCTAATGGACTTGTTGTCAAATTCGCCACCGTTGTCGCTTAACAGGCATTTTACGGCATATCCTTCATTCTTCGTCTGAGCTAGCATTAAGGCGAGCTTATCCTTAACCTCCGACTTGTATCTCAGGAAGTATACCATACGATAGCCTGTATAGTCGTCTTTGAACAACACGTAGTACTGGAATTTTGAAAAGCTTGGTTGAAATGGTCCACAAATGTCGGTGTGCATGAGTTCTCCTGGCGCGGTAGCTCGGGTCCTCGTACCGAATTTAAGTCTATGAGCTTTTCCATATATGCAGCCCTCACACAGCTCCTTATCAAGAGGAAGATCTAAGTCCAGTTCGCGTTTCACTGTAGCTTTCACGTGCCTCTTGTTCTGGTGTGCAAACCTCTCGTGGTATAGTTGCATAGTATTGAATGTTGCAAAGACTTCAGCGGGGTTCTCAGGATGTGAGCCAAACCAACTCTCTGGCTGCTTCACTGGCTGCTACCAGCTCGGCTTCGGTAGTAGAGATAGAAACGGACGCTTGCCGTTGACTGAGCCAAGATATCACACCTCCTGCATAGCGACAGGCAACGCCTGTGGTAGATCGGCTGGTCTCTCGATCGCCTCCATGGTCAGCATCGCTGAATGCTTCGAGTATTCCTGGTTTATGCTGTCCATACCTAATTCCATAGGCAGACGTTCCTTTGATGTAACGCAAAATCCTTTTTACACCAAGGCAGTCTTCCTTGGAGGGGGATTCCAATTTTCGGGAGGCAACACCCACTGCAAAAGCAATGTCAGGACGTGTTCCGACCATTAAATATGCTAACGCACCGACTGCTTCTCTATACGGATACTTCACGGTTTCGGATTCGACTTTCCCTGATTGAATAGTCGTAGCATCCTTCTCAATGGGTGTTGCGACAGGATTGCATTCTGTCATCCCAAAGCGCTCCAATATTTTCTTTGCATAGGCTTCTTGATTTATGAAGACAGAGCCATCCTTCTCTCTTTCGATTTGTAGCCCTAGGTAATATGAAGCGGGCTTCGTCGTTATCTTCAAACGTTTTCGTAAATCATTAAGAAATGATTGCGCTAAGTCTTCATCACTTGCGGCTACTAATCCGTCATCTACGTACAACGTGATCAATAGTTTCTTGCCATCTGTTTCTTTACTGTATAGACAACAGTCAGCCTCGCATTGCTTAAAGTCCATATCAAGTAAAATGCTTTCAAAACACGAGTTCCAACATCTTGGAGCTTGCTTTAAGCCGTACAAGCTTCGGTTAAGTTTCCAGACCTTAGTCGTTCCGTCGCTAAAACCTTCGGGTTGTTGCATGTATATTTCCTCCACAAGCTTTCCGTTGAGGAACGCAGTAGCAACATCAAATTGTACTATATGCATGTTCTCTTGAGCGCTGACACTCAACAATGCTCTGACAGTCGCTAGGCGTGTGACAGGACTGAAGGTCTGATCGTAGTCGATTCCTCTTCTTTGTTTAAATCCCTTCACAACGAGTCGTGCCTTGTATTTGTCAATAGAGCCGTCTGGGTTTCTTTTTGTTCGTAGGACCCATTTGCAAGGAAGCGCTTTTCTCCCTTTCGGTAGATCACATGCCGTCCAAACGTTGAGGTCCTTCAGTGACTTCATTTCACTGTGCATCGCTTTTCGCCATTCTTCGCAGTCGTCACGATCCATTGCATCAGCGAAATTCGACGGGTACATCTCTGTAATGCATACGTAGTCATTATATCTCTCAGGTCGTCGTATTTCGTTGCGATTGCGCAAGTTGTAACGCGGCGGTTCGGCGTCATAGTCGACTACTTCAGGATCATCGTGATGAGGTTCGAGTTCGTGTACTTGGTCTTCTTGGACCGGTTCGGGTTCATGTACTTGGTCTTCTTGGACTGGTTCGGGTTCCAAATTTCCTCCCTCAAGGCCAAGTTCATTATCGCTAGATACATTATCTTCAGCATCTTCGAAATCTTCCTCGGGTTCATCTGGTGATGGATCATGATGTACTTCAGGAAGGGGAGCCGGTTCCTCATTGCTGTTGGAGTTACCCAACGGCAGCTGTACTATGTACTCCCTCGTATTTGTGTCGTTGTTTACACAAGCTGGGTGAACATCTTCGTTAGGAAGCGGTCTTTCATCGAAAGTGACATCACGTGAACGGACGAGCTTGTTACTTTTTCCGTCAGTAATCCATACCCGGTAGCCATCTTCATCGTAACCGACAAGTCGTCCTTTAATGGCTTTTTTGTTCATTTTTTTTCGTTTCTGCTTTGGAACGTGGACGTAGGCATTGCATCCTATGATACGCAGATGTTTGACAGTCGGTTTTTTTCCAGTCCAAAGTTCATACGGTGACTTGTCGTTGTTGTTTGTCGGACCTGTTCTGTTGAGAATGTACGCGGCCGTATTTATCAGTTCTGCCCAAAGTTCTTGTGGCATAGGGTCATGCGCGTACATCATGGATCTCGCTGTTTCAACCAAGGTGCGATTTTCACGTTCGCTTACACCGTTCTGCTCTGGTGTGTAAGGCATTACCAGTCTTTGTCGAATTCCATGGGAGTCTAGTATATCTCTAATGGACTTGTTGTCAAATTCGCCACCGTTGTCGCTTAACAGGCATTTTACGGCATATCCTTCATTCTTCGTCTGAGCTAGCATTAAGGCGAGCTTATCCTTAACCTCCGACTTGTATCTCAGGAAGTATACCATACGATAGCCTGTATAGTCGTCTTTGAACAACACGTAGTACTGGAATTTTGAAAAGCTTGGTTGAAATGGTCCACAAATGTCGGTGTGCATGAGTTCTCCTGGCGCGGTAGCTCGGGTCCTCGTACCGAATTTAAGTCTATGAGCTTTTCCATATATGCAGCCCTCACACAGCTCCTTATCAAGAGGAAGATCTAAGTCCAGTTCGCGTTTCACTGTAGCTTTCACGTGCCTCTTGTTCTGGTGTGCAAACCTCTCGTGGTATAGTTGCATAGTATTGAATGTTGCAAAGACTTCAGCGGGGTTCTCAGGATGTACAACTTTTAAGTCTAGTTTGTACAATCCACCTTCTTTCTTACGTCTTCCTATTAAGCACGCTTCTTCGTTGACATAGACGTTGCATTCTTTTGTCGTCGATACGAATTTGCTGTTCGGAATCCTGTCGTGAAGTGCTAGTACTGAGAATAAATTCTTCGAAATGGCTGGAACGTACCAAACATCTTGAAGGGTCGCTCGTTGTAGCTTCCCTCTTACATTTGCTTCGATAATTACTGAACCTTTGCCCTTAGCACGAATCGATTTGCCGTCAGCCGTTGTTACAGTATGGATATCGTCAAAGCATTTGAAGGTTTGGAATAAATCAGCCCGGTTTGTCACGTGGCTCGTGGCGCCTTCAGCAACTTGCTCTCGAACGTAGAAATGTCTAATACGAATGTGCTTTGTTCGCTTATGGAATTCGGGGTTATGTGCTAAGCGAACTGCTGCTTCGTTGTCAACATATAGTGTAGGAATATGCCTGAGTTCAGTTAACTCCTGCATTACTCTGGTGAGCCAAACCAACTCTCTGGCTGCTTCACTGGCTGCTACCAGCTCGGCTTCGGTAGTAGAGATAGAAACGGACGCTTGCCGTTGACTGAGCCAAGATATCACACCTCCTGCATAGCGACAGGCAACGCCTGTGGTAGATCGGCTGGTCTCTCGATCGCCTCCATGGTCAGCATCGCTGAATGCTTCGAGTATTCCTGGTTTATGCTGTCCATACCTAATTCCATAGGCAGACGTTCCTTTGATGTAACGCAAAATCCTTTTTACACCAAGGCAGTCTTCCTTGGAGGGGGATTCCAATTTTCGGGAGGCAACACCCACTGCAAAAGCAATGTCAGGACGTGTTCCGACCATTAAATATGCTAACGCACCGACTGCTTCTCTATACGGATACTTCACGGTTTCGGATTCATGTACTTGGTCTTCTTGGACTGGTTCGGGTTCCAAATTTCCTCCCTCAAGGCCAAGTTCATTATCGCTAGATACATTATCTTCAGCATCTTCGAAATCTTCCTCGGGTTCATCTGGTGATGGATCATGATGTACTTCAGGAAGGGGAGCCGGTTCCTCATTGCTGTTGGAGTTACCCAACGGCAGCTGTACTATGTACTCCCTCGTATTTGTGTCGTTGTTTACACAAGCTGGGTGAACATCTTCGTTAGGAAGCGGTCTTTCATCGAAAGTGACATCACGTGAACGGACGAGCTTGTTACTTTTTCCGTCAGTAATCCATACCCGGTAGCCATCTTCATCGTAACCGACAAGTCGTCCTTTAATGGCTTTTTTGTTCATTTTTTTTCGTTTCTGCTTTGGAACGTGGACGTAGGCATTGCATCCTATGATACGCAGATGTTTGACAGTCGGTTTTTTTCCAGTCCAAAGTTCATACGGTGACTTGTCGTTGTTGTTTGTCGGACCTGTTCTGTTGAGAATGTACGCGGCCGTATTTATCAGTTCTGCCCAAAGTTCTTGTGGCATAGGGTCATGCGCGTACATCATGGATCTCGCTGTTTCAACCAAGGTGCGATTTTCACGTTCGCTTACACCGTTCTGCTCTGGTGTGTAAGGCATTACCAGTCTTTGTCGAATTCCATGGGAGTCTAGTATATCTCTAATGGACTTGTTGTCAAATTCGCCACCGTTGTCGCTTAACAGGCATTTTACGGCATATCCTTCATTCTTCGTCTGAGCTAGCATTAAGGCGAGCTTATCCTTAACCTCCGACTTGTATCTCAGGAAGTATACCATACGATAGCCTGTATAGTCGTCTTTGAACAACACGTAGTACTGGAATTTTGAAAAGCTTGGTTGAAATGGTCCACAAATGTCGGTGTGCATGAGTTCTCCTGGCGCGGTAGCTCGGGTCCTCGTACCGAATTTAAGTCTATGAGCTTTTCCATATATGCAGCCCTCACACAGCTCCTTATCAAGAGGAAGATCTAAGTCCAGTTCGCGTTTCACTGTAGCTTTCACGTGCCTCTTGTTCTGGTGTGCAAACCTCTCGTGGTATAGTTGCATAGTATTGAATGTTGCAAAGACTTCAGCGGGGTTCTCAGGATGTACAACTTTTAAGTCTAGTTTGTACAATCCACCTTCTTTCTTACGTCTTCCTATTAAGCACGCTTCTTCGTTGACATAGACGTTGCATTCTTTTGTCGTCGATACGAATTTGCTGTTCGGAATCCTGTCGTGAAGTGCTAGTACTGAGAATAAATTCTTCGAAATGGCTGGAACGTACCAAACATCTTGAAGGGTCGCTCGTTGTAGCTTCCCTCTTACATTTGCTTCGATAATTACTGAACCTTTGCCCTTAGCACGAATCGATTTGCCGTCAGCCGTTGTTACAGTATGGATATCGTCAAAGCATTTGAAGGTTTGGAATAAATCAGCCCGGTTTGTCACGTGGCTCGTGGCGCCGTTATCCACGTACCAGTTTTCGATGTCGGGAACGATTGAAAATACTTCTGTGCTATCGATAGACAACAGGATCATGTTTGCGGATTTAGAGGTAGAACGTGTTGCTTGCGGATTACTGCTTTTCGGAGGCTTGCCGTCTCTGATCCACTTCTGACAGTTTCTCACTCGATGGCCGATAGCTTGGCAGTAGTTGCATTTCAACTTTCTATCCTTCTTCTCTGCAGTAGACGTAGTGCCGGAATTTGTAACGAGAGCTTCTTGTTGAAGTACGTTATTACTCTGCAAAGCTCGTTCAAATGCACATAAATGGCTTGTAAGGCTTTCGATGGTTCGATCAGATTTAGGTAATAATAGCCAGCTGCTTCTAAAGGAAAAATAGGTTTCGTCGAGCGTATCGAGAATCTTGCAAAGGAGTAGAAGTTCTGGTAGCTCACCGGTTTTGTCCTTACTTAACTCCTGATTAAGCTGCGTCCAAATATTTTTCAACTTTGACATGTGTGTGGCTATGTCATCTGCCGGATCTTTTCTAAAGCCAAAGAAGCTCATACATAGATTGTAGGACTTGTCTTCGTCCGTGCCGTCGAAAAGTCTATGTAGCTCAAGCCATACGTCTCTTGCATTCGTGTATCTCATGACCTTTCGAAGTGTCTCTTCTTTCATATTGGTGGTTACGATAAGCAGAGCAGTTGCGTCAGCTTTTACAAAACGGCCTAGTTCTGTCTTGTACGTGGTCACTGCAACTGTATCTGTTGGAAGAACAGGTTCTGTGGGTTTCTTGAACGAGCCCACCACTACCTCAAGCGCGTCCGGGACGGTGCGTAGCAGACTGGTGGCTTTATATTTCCAAGTATCCCAATTTGCTTTCCCTTCCAACAAGCCAATTTGTAATTTACCGAAATTCTCCATATTTGTAGGTGGGACCGATAACCTGATATAGTTTAACACATACGTGTAAGCAGAGCGTCAGTGGTGTCCGCCTTAGGACACAGTTTTGGAGAATGATAACAGAGAAAGAATAAATTAAATATAGCACATATAAACCAAACGTTGTTTTTATATTTTCACAAACGAGACATTGACAATTGACATAGGTATATACTCTTTTTCAAGATTCAAAACACATGTAGTTAAATAGTTTGAATACCCACACAGTATACAAACTCCTTCAACAACCTGATATAGTTTAACACATACGTGTAAGCAGAGCGTCAGTGGTGTCCGCCTTAGGACACAGTTTTGGAGAATGATAACAGAGAAAGAATAAATTAAATATAGCACATATAAACCAAACGTTGTTTTTATATTTTCACAGTTGCTGAAGGTGCAATGGAAGTCAAGAGAATTGGCACTGCAGATCAGCCAGCTGATATTTTAACCAAAGGACTACCGCGGCCAAGATTCTCTTTCCTTTGCCATGCCCTTGGAATAGTATTGAATAAGGGAAAGTGTTGAAGGAGTTTGTATACTGTGTGGGTATTCAAACTATTTAACTACATGTGTTTTGAATCTTGAAAAAGAGTATATACCTATGTCAATTGTAAATGTCTCGTTTGTGAAAATATAAAAACAACGTTTGGTTTATATGTGCTATATTTAATTTATTCTTTCTCTGTTATCATTCTCCAAAACTGTGTCCTAAGGCGGACACCACTGACGCTCTGCTTACACGTATGTGTTAAACTATATCAGCCCTAGGTAATATGAAGCGGGCTTCGTCGTTATCTTCAAACGTTTTCGTAAATCATTTTGCGGCTACTAATCCGTCATCTACGTACAACGTGATCAATAGTTTCTTGCCATCTGTTTCTTTACTGTATAGACAACAGTCAGCCTCGCATTGCTTAAAGTCCATATCAAGTAAAATGCTTTCAAAACACGAGTTCCAACATCTTGGAGCTTGCTTTAAGCCGTACAAGCTTCGGTTAAGTTTCCAGACCTTAGTCGTTCCGTCGCTAAAACCTTCGGGTTGTTGCATGTATATTTCCTCCACAAGCTTTCCGTTGAGGAACGCAGTAGCAACATCAAATTGTACTATATGCATGTTCTCTTGAGCGCTGACACTCAACAATGCTCTGACAGTCGCTAGGCGTGTGACAGGACTGAAGGTCTGATCGTAGTCGATTCCTCTTCTTTGTTTAAATCCCTTCACAACGAGTCGTGCCTTGTATTTGTCAATAGAGCCGTCTGGGTTTCTTTTTGTTCGTAGGACCCATTTGCAAGGAAGCGCTTTTCTCCCTTTCGGTAGATCACATGCCGTCCAAACGTTGAGGTCCTTCAGTGACTTCATTTCACTGTGCATCGCTTTTCGCCATTCTTCGCAGTCGTCACGATCCATTGCATCAGCGAAATTCGACGGGTACATCTCTGTAATGCATACGTAGTCATTATATCTCTCAGGTCGTCGTATTTCGTTGCGATTGCGCAAGTTGTAACGCGGCGGTTCGGCGTCATAGTCGACTACTTCAGGATCATCGTGATGAGGTTCGAGTTCGTGTACTTGGTCTTCTTGGACCGGTTCGGGTTCATGTACTTGGTCTTCTTGGACTGGTTCGGGTTCCAAATTTCCTCCCTCAAGGCCAAGTTCATTATCGCTAGATACATTATCTTCAGCATCTTCGAAATCTTCCTCGGGTTCATCTGGTGATGGATCATGATGTACTTCAGGAAGGGGAGCCGGTTCCTCATTGCTGTTGGAGTTACCCAACGGCAGCTGTACTATGTACTCCCTCGTATTTGTGTCGTTGTTTACACAAGCTGGGTGAACATCTTCGTTAGGAAGCGGTCTTTCATCGAAAGTGACATCACGTGAACGGACGAGCTTGTTACTTTTTCCGTCAGTAATCCATACCCGGTAGCCATCTTCATCGTAACCGACAAGTCGTCCTTTAATGGCTTTTTTGTTCATTTTTTTTCGTTTCTGCTTTGGAACGTGGACGTAGGCATTGCATCCTATGATACGCAGATGTTTGACAGTCGGTTTTTTTTCAGTCCAAAGTTCATACGGTGACTTGTCGTTGTTGTTTGTCGGACCTGTTCTGTTGAGAATGTACGCGGCCGTATTTATCAGTTCTGCCCAAAGTTCTTGTGGCATAGGGTCATGCGCGTACATCATGGATCTCGCTGTTTCAACCAAGGTGCGATTTTCACGTTCGCTTACACCGTTCTGCTCTGGTGTGTAAGGCATTACCAGTCTTTGTCGAATTCCATGGGAGTCTAGTATATCTCTAATGGACTTGTTGTCAAATTCGCCACCGTTGTCGCTTAACAGGCATTTTACGGCATATCCTTCATTCTTCGTCTGAGCTAGCATTAAGGCGAGCTTATCCTTAACCTCCGACTTGTATCTCAGGAAGTATACCATACGATAGCCTGTATAGTCGTCTTTGAACAACACGTAGTACTGGAATTTTGAAAAGCTTGGTTGAAATGGTCCACAAATGTCGGTGTGCATGAGTTCTCCTGGCGCGGTAGCTCGGGTCCTCGTACCGAATTTAAGTCTATGAGCTTTTCCATATATGCAGCCCTCACACAGCTCCTTATCAAGAGGAAGATCTAAGTCCAGTTCGCGTTTCACTGTAGCTTTCACGTGCCTCTTGTTCTGGTGTGCAAACCTCTCGTGGTATAGTTGCATAGTATTGAATGTTGCAAAGACTTCAGCGGGGTTCTCAGGATGTACAACTTTTAAGTCTAGTTTGTACAATCCACCTTCTTTCTTACGTCTTCCTATTAAGCACGCTTCTTCGTTGACATAGACGTTGCATTCTTTTGTCGTCGATACGAATTTGCTGTTCGGAATCCTGTCGTGAAGTGCTAGTACTGAGAATAAATTCTTCGAAATGGCTGGAACGTACCAAACATCTTGAAGGGTCGCTCGTTGTAGCTTCCCTCTTACATTTGCTTCGATAATTACTGAACCTTTGCCCTTAGCACGAATCGATTTGCCGTCAGCCGTTGTTACAGTATGGATATCGTCAAAGCATTTGAAGGTTTGGAATAAATCAGCCCGGTTTGTCACGTGGCTCGTGGCGCCGTTATCCACGTACCAGTTTTCGATGTCGGGAACGATTGAAAATACTTCTGTGCTATCGATAGACAACAGGATCATGTTTGCGGATTTAGAGGTAGAACGTGTTGCTTGCGGATTACTGCTTTTCGGAGGCTTGCCGTCTCTGATCCACTTCTGACAGTTTCTCACTCGATGGCCGATAGCTTGGCAGTAGTTGCATTTCAACTTTCTATCCTTCTTCTCTGCAGTAGACGTAGTGCCGGAATTTGTAACGAGAGCTTCTTGTTGAAGTACGTTATTACTCTGCAAAGCTCGTTCAAATGCACATAAATGGCTTGTAAGGCTTTCGATGGTTCGATCAGATTTAGGTAATAATAGCCAGCTGCTTCTAAAGGAAAAATAGGTTTCGTCGAGCGTATCGAGAATCTTGCAAAGGAGTAGAAGTTCTGGTAGCTCACCGGTTTTGTCCTTACTTAACTCCTGATTAAGCTGCGTCCAAATATTTTTCAACTTTGACATGTGTGTGGCTATGTCATCTGCCGGATCTTTTCTAAAGCCAAAGAAGCTCATACATAGATTGTAGGACTTGTCTTCGTCCGTGCCGTCGAAAAGTCTATGTAGCTCAAGCCATACGTCTCTTGCATTCGTGTATCTCATGACCTTTCGAAGTGTCTCTTCTTTCATATTGGTGGTTACGATAAGCAGAGCAGTTGCGTCAGCTTTTACAAAACGGCCTAGTTCTGTCTTGTACGTGGTCACTGCAACTGTATCTGTTGGAAGAACAGGTTCTGTGGGTTTCTTGAACGAGCCCACCACTACCTCAAGCGCGTCC
>CAMYPC010000089.1:0-25825 GCA_947284805.1 Coleophora flavipennella | reverse complement strand
AACCTAACCTAACCTAACCTAACCTAACCTAACCTAACCTAACCTAACCTAACCTAACCTAACCTAACCTAACCTAACCTAACCTAACCTAACCTAACCTAACCTAACCTAACCT
The DNA here is from genome assembly GCA_947284805.1 of Coleophora flavipennella. NCBI lineage: Eukaryota > Metazoa > Arthropoda > Insecta > Lepidoptera > Coleophoridae > Coleophora > Coleophora flavipennella. Next base: position 25,710 of record CAMYPC010000089.1, on the reverse strand, counting down.
AACCTAACCTAACCTAACCTAACCTAACCTAACCTAACCTAACCTAACCTAACCTAACCTAACCTAACCTAACCTAACCTAACCTAACCTAACCTAACCTAACCTAACCTAACCTAACCTAACCTAACCTAACCTAACCTAACCTAACCTAACCTAACCTAACCTAACCTAACCTAACCTAACCTAACCTAACCTAACCTAACCTAACCTAACCTAACCTAACCTAACCTAACCTAACCTAACCTAACCTAACCTAACCTAACCTAACCTAACCTAACCTAACCTAACCTAACCTAACCTAACCTAACCTAACCTAACCTAACCTAACCTAACCTAACCTAACCTAACCTAACCTAACCTAACCTAACCTAACCTAACCTAACCTAACCTAACCTAACCTAACCTAACCTAACCTAACCTAACCTAACCTAACCTAACCTAACCTAACCTAACCTAACCTAACCTAACCTAACCTAACCTAACCTAACCTAACCTAACCTAACCTAACCTAACCTAACCTAACCTAACCTAACCTAACCTAACCTAACCTAACCTAACCTAACCTAACCTAACCTAACCTAACCTAACCTAACCTAACCTAACCTAACCTAACCTAACCTAACCTAACCTAACCTAACCTAACCTAACCTAACCTAACCTAACCTAACCTAACCTAACCTAACCTAACCTAACCTAACCTAACCTAACCTAACCTAACCTAACCTAACCTAACCTAACCTAACCTAACCTAACCTAACCTAACCTAACCTAACCTAACCTAACCTAACCTAACCTAACCTAACCTAACCTAACCTAACCTAACCTAACCTAACCTAACCTAACCTAACCTAACCTAACCTAACCTAACCTAACCTAACCTAACCTAACCTAACCTAACCTAACCTAACCTAACCTAACCTAACCTAACCTAACCTAACCTAACCTAACCTAACCTAACCTAACCTAACCTAACCTAACCTAACCTAACCTAACCTAACCTAACCTAACCTAACCTAACCTAACCTAACCTAACCTAACCTAACCTAACCTAACCTAACCTAACCTAACCTAACCTAACCTAACCTAACCTAACCTAACCTAACCTAACCTAACCTAACCTAACCTAACCTAACCTAACCTAACCTAACCTAACCTAACCTAACCTAACCTAACCTAACCTAACCTAACCTAACCTAACCTAACCTAACCTAACCTAACCTAACCTAACCTAACCTAACCTAACCTAACCTAACCTAACCTAACCTAACCTAACCTAACCTAACCTAACCTAACCTAACCTAACCTAACCTAACCTAACCTAACCTAACCTAACCTAACCTAACCTAACCTAACCTAACCTAACCTAACCTAACCTAACCTAACCTAACCTAACCTAACCTAACCTAACCTAACCTAACCTAACCTAACCTAACCTAACCTAACCTAACCTAACCTAACCTAACCTAACCTAACCTAACCTAACCTAACCTAACCTAACCTAACCTAACCTAACCTAACCTAACCTAACCTAACCTAACCTAACCTAACCTAACCTAACCTAACCTAACCTAACCTAACCTAACCTAACCTAACCTAACCTAACCTAACCTAACCTAACCTAACCTAACCTAACCTAACCTAACCTAACCTAACCTAACCTAACCTAACCTAACCTAACCTAACCTAACCTAACCTAACCTAACCTAACCTAACCTAACCTAACCTAACCTAACCTAACCTAACCTAACCTAACCTAACCTAACCTAACCTAACCTAACCTAACCTAACCTAACCTAACCTAACCTAACCTAACCTAACCTAACCTAACCTAACCTAACCTAACCTAACCTAACCTAACCTAACCTAACCTAACCTAACCTAACCTAACCTAACCTAACCTAACCTAACCTAACCTAACCTAACCTAACCTAACCTAACCTAACCTAACCTAACCTAACCTAACCTAACCTAACCTAACCTAACCTAACCTAACCTAACCTAACCTAACCTAACCTAACCTAACCTAACCTAACCTAACCTAACCTAACCTAACCTAACCTAACCTAACCTAACCTAACCTAACCTAACCTAACCTAACCTAACCTAACCTAACCTAACCTAACCTAACCTAACCTAACCTAACCTAACCTAACCTAACCTAACCTAACCTAACCTAACCTAACCTAACCTAACCTAACCTAACCTAACCTAACCTAACCTAACCTAACCTAACCTAACCTAACCTAACCTAACCTAACCTAACCTAACCTAACCTAACCTAACCTAACCTAACCTAACCTAACCTAACCTAACCTAACCTAACCTAACCTAACCTAACCTAACCTAACCTAACCTAACCTAACCTAACCTAACCTAACCTAACCTAACCTAACCTAACCTAACCTAACCTAACCTAACCTAACCTAACCTAACCTAACCTAACCTAACCTAACCTAACCTAACCTAACCTAACCTAACCTAACCTAACCTAACCTAACCTAACCTAACCTAACCTAACCTAACCTAACCTAACCTAACCTAACCTAACCTAACCTAACCTAACCTAACCTAACCTAACCTAACCTAACCTAACCTAACCTAACCTAACCTAACCTAACCTAACCTAACCTAACCTAACCTAACCTAACCTAACCTAACCTAACCTAACCTAACCTAACCTAACCTAACCTAACCTAACCTAACCTAACCTAACCTAACCTAACCTAACCTAACCTAACCTAACCTAACCTAACCTAACCTAACCTAACCTAACCTAACCTAACCTAACCTAACCTAACCTAACCTAACCTAACCTAACCTAACCTAACCTAACCTAACCTAACCTAACCTAACCTAACCTAACCTAACCTAACCTAACCTAACCTAACCTAACCTAACCTAACCTAACCTAACCTAACCTAACCTAACCTAACCTAACCTAACCTAACCTAACCTAACCTAACCTAACCTAACCTAACCTAACCTAACCTAACCTAACCTAACCTAACCTAACCTAACCTAACCTAACCTAACCTAACCTAACCTAACCTAACCTAACCTAACCTAACCTAACCTAACCTAACCTAACCTAACCTAACCTAACCTAACCTAACCTAACCTAACCTAACCTAACCTAACCTAACCTAACCTAACCTAACCTAACCTAACCTAACCTAACCTAACCTAACCTAACCTAACCTAACCTAACCTAACCTAACCTAACCTAACCTAACCTAACCTAACCTAACCTAACCTAACCTAACCTAACCTAACCTAACCTAACCTAACCTAACCTAACCTAACCTAACCTAACCTAACCTAACCTAACCTAACCTAACCTAACCTAACCTAACCTAACCTAACCTAACCTAACCTAACCTAACCTAACCTAACCTAACCTAACCTAACCTAACCTAACCTAACCTAACCTAACCTAACCTAACCTAACCTAACCTAACCTAACCTAACCTAACCTAACCTAACCTAACCTAACCTAACCTAACCTAACCTAACCTAACCTAACCTAACCTAACCTAACCTAACCTAACCTAACCTAACCTAACCTAACCTAACCTAACCTAACCTAACCTAACCTAACCTAACCTCTAACCTAACCTAACCTAACCTAACCTAACCTAACCTAACCTAACCTAACCTAACCTAACCTAACCTAACCTAACCTAACCTAACCTAACCTAACCTAACCTAACCTAACCTAACCTAACCTAACCTAACCTAACCTAACCTAACCTAACCTAACCTAACCTAACCTAACCTAACCTAACCTAACCTAACCTAACCTAACCTAACCTAACCTAACCTAACCTAACCTAACCTAACCTAACCTAACCTAACCTAACCTAACCTAACCTAACCTAACCTAACCTAACCTAACCTAACCTAACCTAACCTAACCTAACCTAACCTAACCTAACCTAACCTAACCTAACCTAACCTAACCTAACCTAACCTAACCTAACCTAACCTAACCTAACCTAACCTAACCTAACCTAACCTAACCTAACCTAACCTAACCTAACCTAACCTAACCTAACCTAACCTAACCTAACCTAACCTAACCTAACCTAACCTAACCTAACCTAACCTAACCTAACCTAACCTAACCTAACCTAACCTAACCTAACCTAACCTAACCTAACCTAACCTAACCTAACCTAACCTAACCTAACCTAACCTAACCTAACCTAACCTAACCTAACCTAACCTAACCTAACCTAACCTAACCTAACCTAACCTAACCTAACCTAACCTAACCTAACCTAACCTAACCTAACCTAACCTAACCTAACCTAACCTAACCTAACCTAACCTAACCTAACCTAACCTAACCTAACCTAACCTAACCTAACCTAACCTAACCTAACCTAACCTAACCTAACCTAACCTAACCTAACCTAACCTAACCTAACCTAACCTAACCTAACCTAACCTAACCTAACCTAACCTAACCTAACCTAACCTAACCTAACCTAACCTAACCTAACCTAACCTAACCTAACCTAACCTAACCTAACCTAACCTAACCTAACCTAACCTAACCTAACCTAACCTAACCTAACCTAACCTAACCTAACCTAACCTAACCTAACCTAACCTAACCTAACCTAACCTAACCTAACCTAACCTAACCTAACCTAACCTAACCTAACCTAACCTAACCTAACCTAACCTAACCTAACCTAACCTAACCTAACCTAACCTAACCTAACCTAACCTAACCTAACCTAACCTAACCTAACCTAACCTAACCTAACCTAACCTAACCTAACCTAACCTAACCTAACCTAACCTAACCTAACCTAACCTAACCTAACCTAACCTAACCTAACCTAACCTAACCTAACCTAACCTAACCTAACCTAACCTAACCTAACCTAACCTAACCTAACCTAACCTAACCTAACCTAACCTAACCTAACCTAACCTAACCTAACCTAACCTAACCTAACCTAACCTAACCTAACCTAACCTAACCTAACCTAACCTAACCTAACCTAACCTAACCTAACCTAACCTAACCTAACCTAACCTAACCTAACCTAACCTAACCTAACCTAACCTAACCTAACCTAACCTAACCTAACCTAACCTAACCTAACCTAACCTAACCTAACCTAACCTAACCTAACCTAACCTAACCTAACCTAACCTAACCTAACCTAACCTAACCTAACCTAACCTAACCTAACCTAACCTAACCTAACCTAACCTAACCTAACCTAACCTAACCTAACCTAACCTAACCTAACCTAACCTAACCTAACCTAACCTAACCTAACCTAACCTAACCTAACCTAACCTAACCTAACCTAACCTAACCTAACCTAACCTAACCTAACCTAACCTAACCTAACCTAACCTAACCTAACCTAACCTAACCTAACCTAACCTAACCTAACCTAACCTAACCTAACCTAACCTAACCTAACCTAACCTAACCTAACCTAACCTAACCTAACCTAACCTAACCTAACCTAACCTAACCTAACCTAACCTAACCTAACCTAACCTAACCTAACCTAACCTAACCTAACCTAACCTAACCTAACCTAACCTAACCTAACCTAACCTAACCTAACCTAACCTAACCTAACCTAACCTAACCTAACCTAACCTAACCTAACCTAACCTAACCTAACCTAACCTAACCTAACCTAACCTAACCTAACCTAACCTAACCTAACCTAACCTAACCTAACCTAACCTAACCTAACCTAACCTAACCTAACCTAACCTAACCTAACCTAACCTAACCTAACCTAACCTAACCTAACCTAACCTAACCTAACCTAACCTAACCTAACCTAACCTAACCTAACCTAACCTAACCTAACCTAACCTAACCTAACCTAACCTAACCTAACCTAACCTAACCTAACCTAACCTAACCTAACCTAACCTAACCTAACCTAACCTAACCTAACCTAACCTAACCTAACCTAACCTAACCTAACCTAACCTAACCTAACCTAACCTAACCTAACCTAACCTAACCTAACCTAACCTAACCTAACCTAACCTAACCTAACCTAACCTAACCTAACCTAACCTAACCTAACCTAACCTAACCTAACCTAACCTAACCTAACCTAACCTAACCTAACCTAACCTAACCTAACCTAACCTAACCTAACCTAACCTAACCTAACCTAACCTAACCTAACCTAACCTAACCTAACCTAACCTAACCTAACCTAACCTAACCTAACCTAACCTAACCTAACCTAACCTAACCTAACCTAACCTAACCTAACCTAACCTAACCTAACCTAACCTAACCTAACCTAACCTAACCTAACCTAACCTAACCTAACCTAACCTAACCTAACCTAACCTAACCTAACCTAACCTAACCTAACCTAACCTAACCTAACCTAACCTAACCTAACCTAACCTAACCTAACCTAACCTAACCTAACCTAACCTAACCTAACCTAACCTAACCTAACCTAACCTAACCTAACCTAACCTAACCTAACCTAACCTAACCTAACCTAACCTAACCTAACCTAACCTAACCTAACCTAACCTAACCTAACCTAACCTAACCTAACCTAACCTAACCTAACCTAACCTAACCTAACCTAACCTAACCTAACCTAACCTAACCTAACCTAACCTAACCTAACCTAACCTAACCTAACCTAACCTAACCTAACCTAACCTAACCTAACCTAACCTAACCTAACCTAACCTAACCTAACCTAACCTAACCTAACCTAACCTAACCTAACCTAACCTAACCTAACCTAACCTAACCTAACCTAACCTAACCTAACCTAACCTAACCTAACCTAACCTAACCTAACCTAACCTAACCTAACCTAACCTAACCTAACCTAACCTAACCTAACCTAACCTAACCTAACCTAACCTAACCTAACCTAACCTAACCTAACCTAACCTAACCTAACCTAACCTAACCTAACCTAACCTAACCTAACCTAACCTAACCTAACCTAACCTAACCTAACCTAACCTAACCTAACCTAACCTAACCTAACCTAACCTAACCTAACCTAACCTAACCTAACCTAACCTAACCTAACCTAACCTAACCTAACCTAACCTAACCTAACCTAACCTAACCTAACCTAACCTAACCTAACCTAACCTAACCTAACCTAACCTAACCTAACCTAACCTAACCTAACCTAACCTAACCTAACCTAACCTAACCTAACCTAACCTAACCTAACCTAACCTAACCTAACCTAACCTAACCTAACCTAACCTAACCTAACCTAACCTAACCTAACCTAACCTAACCTAACCTAACCTAACCTAACCTAACCTAACCTAACCTAACCTAACCTAACCTAACCTAACCTAACCTAACCTAACCTAACCTAACCTAACCTAACCTAACCTAACCTAACCTAACCTAACCTAACCTAACCTAACCTAACCTAACCTAACCTAACCTAACCTAACCTAACCTAACCTAACCTAACCTAACCTAACCTAACCTAACCTAACCTAACCTAACCTAACCTAACCTAACCTAACCTAACCTAACCTAACCTAACCTAACCTAACCTAACCTAACCTAACCTAACCTAACCTAACCTAACCTAACCTAACCTAACCTAACCTAACCTAACCTAACCTAACCTAACCTAACCTAACCTAACCTAACCTAACCTAACCTAACCTAACCTAACCTAACCTAACCTAACCTAACCTAACCTAACCTAACCTAACCTAACCTAACCTAACCTAACCTAACCTAACCTAACCTAACCTAACCTAACCTAACCTAACCTAACCTAACCTAACCTAACCTAACCTAACCTAACCTAACCTAACCTAACCTAACCTAACCTAACCTAACCTAACCTAACCTAACCTAACCTAACCTAACCTAACCTAACCTAACCTAACCTAACCTAACCTAACCTAACCTAACCTAACCTAACCTAACCTAACCTAACCTAACCTAACCTAACCTAACCTAACCTAACCTAACCTAACCTAACCTAACCTAACCTAACCTAACCTAACCTAACCTAACCTAACCTAACCTAACCTAACCTAACCTAACCTAACCTAACCTAACCTAACCTAACCTAACCTAACCTAACCTAACCTAACCTAACCTAACCTAACCTAACCTAACCTAACCTAACCTAACCTAACCTAACCTAACCTAACCTAACCTAACCTAACCTAACCTAACCTAACCTAACCTAACCTAACCTAACCTAACCTAACCTAACCTAACCTAACCTAACCTAACCTAACCTAACCTAACCTAACCTAACCTAACCTAACCTAACCTAACCTAACCTAACCTAACCTAACCTAACCTAACCTAACCTAACCTAACCTAACCTAACCTAACCTAACCTAACCTAACCTAACCTAACCTAACCTAACCTAACCTAACCTAACCTAACCTAACCTAACCTAACCTAACCTAACCTAACCTAACCTAACCTAACCTAACCTAACCTAACCTAACCTAACCTAACCTAACCTAACCTAACCTAACCTAACCTAACCTAACCTAACCTAACCTAACCTAACCTAACCTAACCTAACCTAACCTAACCTAACCTAACCTAACCTAACCTAACCTAACCTAACCTAACCTAACCTAACCTAACCTAACCTAACCTAACCTAACCTAACCTAACCTAACCTAACCTAACCTAACCTAACCTAACCTAACCTAACCTAACCTAACCTAACCTAACCTAACCTAACCTAACCTAACCTAACCTAACCTAACCTAACCTAACCTAACCTAACCTAACCTAACCTAACCTAACCTAACCTAACCTAACCTAACCTAACCTAACCTAACCTAACCTAACCTAACCTAACCTAACCTAACCTAACCTAACCTAACCTAACCTAACCTAACCTAACCTAACCTAACCTAACCTAACCTAACCTAACCTAACCTAACCTAACCTAACCTAACCTAACCTAACCTAACCTAACCTAACCTAACCTAACCTAACCTAACCTAACCTAACCTAACCTAACCTAACCTAACCTAACCTAACCTAACCTAACCTAACCTAACCTAACCTAACCTAACCTAACCTAACCTAACCTAACCTAACCTAACCTAACCTAACCTAACCTAACCTAACCTAACCTAACCTAACCTAACCTAACCTAACCTAACCTAACCTAACCTAACCTAACCTAACCTAACCTAACCTAACCTAACCTAACCTAACCTAACCTAACCTAACCTAACCTAACCTAACCTAACCTAACCTAACCTAACCTAACCTAACCTAACCTAACCTAACCTAACCTAACCTAACCTAACCTAACCTAACCTAACCTAACCTAACCTAACCTAACCTAACCTAACCTAACCTAACCTAACCTAACCTAACCTAACCTAACCTAACCTAACCTAACCTAACCTAACCTAACCTAACCTAACCTAACCTAACCTAACCTAACCTAACCTAACCTAACCTAACCTAACCTAACCTAACCTAACCTAACCTAACCTAACCTAACCTAACCTAACCTAACCTAACCTAACCTAACCTAACCTAACCTAACCTAACCTAACCTAACCTAACCTAACCTAACCTAACCTAACCTAACCTAACCTAACCTAACCTAACCTAACCTAACCTAACCTAACCTAACCTAACCTAACCTAACCTAACCTAACCTAACCTAACCTAACCTAACCTAACCTAACCTAACCTAACCTAACCTAACCTAACCTAACCTAACCTAACCTAACCTAACCTAACCTAACCTAACCTAACCTAACCTAACCTAACCTAACCTAACCTAACCTAACCTAACCTAACCTAACCTAACCTAACCTAACCTAACCTACCACCAGCAAGTGGAGAAGCTCAACGAGGAGCTTTAAACTTGAGGGGAGCGTAGGGTGCAGCCTCGACAACGCGTCCATTCCGCCCGCGGAGGCCTCCTGCGACGCCAGCAGCGACAGCGACGAGGGATCGCGATTACTACCGCCACGACGCGTCGGGCTCGAGGAAGACCTGACTGACTGCGCAGCCGGACGAGGAGGCGCTAAGCTCACAGGTACATCTGCCACATGCTGGTAGATTATGTTATTTCTACAATGAATGGCGTAACATAACTGATGATAACGTCATACTATCCTGGATTGAGGGCTACAAAATACCGTTTAAGAAAACGCCTATTAAAACGCACTTACCTCAAAAAGTTTGCTTTTCTATAGATGAAACTATTGCTATAGAGCAATGCTTATCTGAAATGATTAACGCTGACGTTGTATCTATATGCTTAGCTTGTGAAAACCAGTTTATATCTCCAACATTTACGGTACCCAAACCAAACGGAAAACATAGATTTATATTGAATTTAAAACAAACCTAAGTATGATTATACATGGGACCCGTGCGTAGTTCTAAATTACTTTGCATCTTATTTCCCTTATGATCACGTAAACTTATCTGGTTTGTCTCGTAAAACTGTAACATTACTAGCGTTAGCTTCCTCGCAGAGAATGCAAACACTCAGCTTAGTAAAGCTTAGCAATATAAGTATACAGAACAATGTTATCCTGATAAAAATTACGGACCTTAATATGACCTGTAGACCCAGGTCTTGCCAACCACTGCTTAAATTGCCATTTATACGCGATAATCCAGAAATATGCCCTGCGTTAGTTTTACAGGCTTATATTGACAAGACAAGACATTTGCGCTGTGAGCAGTCTGAAGATAATCTTTTTATAGCCATCAAGAAACCTCATAAAAAGGTTGGTTCACAAACTCTTGGCTCTTAAACTCTTTAAGAAATCGTTAAAGGCCAGCGGTATAGATATAACAATTTTCGGAGCGCACAGCACACGCCACGCGTCGACGTCGGCAGCGCACAGCGCTGGTGTTAATGTCGAGGTGATTCGCAAGGCTGCGGGTTGGAGTGATTCGTCTAATGGTTTCTTAAAATACTCAATCTAAGGATCTGAATCAATCTCAAGATGATTATGTCAACGCTATATTAAAAAAAAAATTCATGATTAATTAAACTTGCAACTACGTCAGTTATTAAATCATTGGATTATGCATGTACCTAACTAGGTGCTTACCTACCTGCATATTGTGTCCTTATGAAATAATTTAGCTAACCATTTTCATAACGAAGGTAGTTCGTATAGGAAATAACTTTGTATTGTATGTTGTACCTTCATGCATGGGTGATGGCACCATGCTAATCCTGTCCGCGTCATCTGATGATGGCGGCCTCTGCAGGTCACGTTCCCGTGTTGGAGAACGACACGCGTCCTCATCACGGTTCGAAGAAGACGACGGCGATCTTGTTTTCCTATTCAATTTAAGTTTTTGTTCCAACTTTTTCATTTTCTTTTGGAGATATTGCAGTTCACTGGAATTTGATCTTATCCTTTTTCCCATGATATACAGGGGAGTAGCACTGCACTGATACGAGAAAAAACAGATAAATAGCCGGTACGCGTGTGACTTCGACAACACGAAAACGCGTAATGACAATACATGTGCGCAGAATTGACCGACTGGCGTGCATGAGTGAGGGCGATGGATGCCTTTTTTCTTTTAATAGGATCTCTAAAGTGTGACGGAGACAGCAACATCTCGCGAGCTGCTGCAAGTAATAAAAGTAATTGTCCTCGGTTTAGTCTGAAGTATAAGTGACAATTTTCACGTTTCTAGACTCAGAAAAACAGATTTTGCCATCGAAAAACTTTTACCCCATAAGGGCTGATTATGCGATACCCTTTCTTAGTGGATGACTGAGTTAAATAAGGAACATAAGCAAATTTTTAAGGTTTTAGACACAGATAATCAGAGTTGCCCATACAAACTTCAATCCTCATTTTAAGCCCCTTTAGGGCTTGTTGTTTTGTAAATCCCTCCCTTAGTAAATATCTGCGCTATATAAAGCACTCTTATCCAAAATTTCAAACTGCCAGACCCAGGAGTTTAGCCTGCCATACAAACGGTAACCCTTGCTTTCACCCCCTCCTGGTAATTTATTTAAAATAAACTATTATGACTGTACTAATACGAGTATTTTCATGTGTTTCGAAGAGTCATGTGTCAAGTTTCAAGTTATAATCCGCAGAAAAAAACATAAGATTTACAATTGGTATGCTTAACTCTGTAAGAATTATCCGCCAACAAACCAATAAGTGAGGAAGAAATGAGATACGAACGGGTAGAGGCGTACAAAAGCTGTTATTGGGAATGTTAAAAAAAAAGATATAAGTTCCTAAGTATTTACTTTTATATAACAAATACGTATAAGTTAATAACAGTATACCTACTGCATACATAAATAAATAATAGATAGTAAAAATAATATACTTACTGTATACATAAAATAAATAATAAACATACATAGTAATAATATAATACATACCTACTATTTTGCAATATAGGGAAAGCAAGTCAGGTCAGGTAATGTTCTTTTATTTTCTTCTTAAATATGTGTATCCTAGGACTGTCGCGAATTTCGTGGGGAAGAGCATTCCAAAGTCGCACTAAATGAACAGAAAAAGTCTCACCATAGCGGGAGGAGCAGTGAGAGGAAAAATTTGAAACAGTGATTTAATAGATCGACAAGGAGGCCTATCTCTTGGAACAATGTATTTAAAGCGATCACGCAAATATGAAAGAGAGGAAGGATTGTAATGGATTTTATAAGGATAGGGAGAGAATGTGTACATCACGACGACGACGAACAGGAAGCCACTTAAGTTTAGATCTAAATTCAGAGACATGGTTGAATTTATGGTGGCCAAAAATAAACCGTATGCGTAGATTTGAAATCTTTCTAATTTATTAAGGAGCACCTCCGTAGCATCGAGGTAGCAGACATCCACATAGTCAATAATGGAAAGAAGTAGGGATTTCGCAAGGAGAGGCTTGGTTTCGAAGGGTACAAATTTTTGTAGACGTCTAAGAGATTGAAAAGAGAAATGCACCTTCCTTCTGACTTCATTGACATGGCTGGTCCAGGAAAGATTGGTATCAAAGATAACCCCTAAATTCTAGGCAGTGTTAGTAAACTCAATAGGGATAGCGTTATAAATTACTGGGGTAATGCTTATTAATTATATAATATTTAGATGACTTGCTTCACACCCCCAGCAGGCATTCTGACCGTGTCGGTAATCATTATTCAGCATGTCAGCCGAAAGACTACCACTGCTGGATAAAAGGCTCCTAAAAGGATTTCCACAACGACCGATCCTGCGTTGCCCGCATACAGCAGCTTGCCGTGACCTTCACCAGGTCGTCCATCCACCGAGTGGGAGGCCGACATACATACGCTACATATTTCGGTGCGTAGTCGTCACTCGAGAACTCTACTACCGCAACGGTCATCTGTTTTACGAGTTGTATGTCCTCAACTTTAGCGTTTTGTGAGCTACGTCGGTTACCTTGGTTCTTCTATGGATCTTCTTATTTCTATTCGATCATGTAGGAATACTCTGAGCATAGCTCGTTCCATCTCCTGTTAGAGGCTTGAGCCTTTTTATGAGTCACGTTGGGCAACCAAAACAAATTATTGTTCTTCACGTTCGAACACGTTGAACGCAGAACGCGAACGCATTACATATTCTGTCTGCGGCCTCCCTAAAATAGGTGAAATTTAAAATTTACTTACAAAAGAGAGACATTTATAAAGAAGCACTGTACCAATAATATACTCGTACAAGGCCTCGTATGACGCAACTACGAGTATCTATGCCAAAGTTAACTACAGTGAGTCGGTGAAGCACGCAGAAGTTAAAATTGGTTATATTGTTCAGGCTCTTCCGTCCTTAAAATTAGCAACTCGATTCACGATGTTGCAAATATCCAACGACATAGCTTGAAAACAAAGTCCTTGTCAGATTGTACTGCAACGTGGCTGTTACGTTAATCGCTGCGGACGAATCGTGCGAAAACTGTGGTTTTAAATTCATCATAAATCAAATAAGAAGGATTTCCAAAAAGTAAGAGAACAAAAACATTTTACATTGTTTTAATTTCAAGTTCATTAATTATCGTAATGTTCCGATTAAAATTCTATGGTTACAACTACAAAAAAAGGGTACATTAGGATATTTTTTTCTTTAGTTCTGTGTAATAAAATGTATTAAAATAGAATTCGAGGGAATCAAAATCATTTTTCATATCCTGTAAATCACAAAACATTTTTTTTCGAAAATCCAACCAAAATCCATCCAAAATCCTTCCTTGAAGTAAAAAGTGGTTACAAAGTTGGTCGTTAGCGGCGGTGTAAACCTTAAGGAAACATTTTAAGCTTAGAATTTTAAGTAGTTCACCACTTTAAAAGATTTAAATTGTGTTTAATGATGACAGCGCTATGGTCGCCATTTCTGGAGCACGTGAAGGAGGGCTGGGAGCTGCGGGACCACCCCAACGTGCTGTTCCTCTTCTACCAGGACCTCATGAAGGTACTTAGCCACTGCACAAATGAAATTGAGTTGATGGAATGGTAAATGGCAATATTCGTCGGCGTACCTGATATAGCCCCCTACCGGATATAGCGTCCTCCCCCTCCCCCTCCCCACAAACCAACCCGCCGAATATAAGTAAGGGCCGCTATTGTCAACACCAGTCAGTGTTACCAGATGCACTGTAATTACAGCGGGTTTACTGTATTTTCCTGTTATTTACTGTAATTAATTTTGTGAATTTCATACAAACACTGTAATTTCTTAAATATTATTTTCATACAACCACTGTAAATGTTCGATAATTTTGGATATTTTTGTGTTTTTGCATCTGGCAACACTGACACCAGTATAATGATCGGCAACAATCTTTAAGAACCTAACCAATTTGATCAAAAATTCATCTGACTGCATGAAAACATTGACCTTTTTTTGTAAGTCGGGTAAAAATGTATTTTATCTCACGTAGTAGACCAAGACAAATATAACGACACTTTGTACTCCAAAATCCATGAAACGGTTGACCAATAAATGCATAAACATGTAAAGGCTAGCAGGCCTCCCACGCGGCGGACCGACGACCTGGTGAAGATCGCGGGAAGCCGATGGATGCGGGCAGCGCGGGGCTGGTCGTTGTAGAAATCCTTGGGTGATGCCTTTGTCCAGCAGAGGACGTTTTTCAGCTGATATGATGATGATGATGATAAAGGATATCCCAAAATTAACGCAAGATTTTGCCGCCATTTGTGCAGTAAAATGTTGGCAAACCCAACAAAAAAACAACTTGACAGCTGACAGGTTTGGGTTGGTAAAAATGGAGCGTTACACGATAGCGCAACGTATCTTCATTATGCCATACATGCCACATGCCATACAGTCCGTGAAACAATTCAATCACCTACTGCATGAGACATTTCCTAGTCGTGTACGTTTTCGATAAAAGAGAGCGTATGTGCCAACAAAGCCATGGAGGCCATTTGCCCGATGTGTTATTCCATAAATAGCCCTATCCTATATATTTAATGATTTAAAAAAAAACACAATCTGAAGACTTAAAACTGTCTTTTATATTTAATTCGGATCTTGCGTTAATTTTGGGACACTCTTTATAGACCCGAAAACATTACCCTTGTGGCGGCACAAACAAATACGCATCCCACAGCTCTGCTCAAGACTGAACCATCTGTCAAGCCATATGGAGTTTACGCCCACACCTTGAAAGATGACTCTGTTGTCAGAGAAAGGCTATGTTCAACTAAACACCGAGAGTAAAAACATCTACTCTATTAACATTTCCTTGCTACTAAGCATATATACGTACTACTGTCAACCGTCCACAGTTGGACCAGCGCCCGGCCCCCAGGCATACCACTTCGCCCAGCGGAGGTATCTCTCTTTGATCTCATCAAATGGGAACACACCGTTCCTACACTCTCCTTTTGGGTAGCCAGGTCACCTTAAATGGGCAGTATAATAAGAAGAACCTCGTGAATGAAGAATCCATAGACTACGTCAAGCCCTGCCTTCCGAATAATAGTAATACTTGATATAGTAAAAGTCTGTGATTCTTATAAAAGTAATAATCTCAATATTATGCAGTCACCTGGGCTCCTTCAATGTGGTCCCACTTAAAACGCCGGGCTATTAGGTTTTTAGGGTTTTTACTAAATGAAGGGCCCCTATTAAGTAATAGTGTAAGCTAAGTTGCTTACGCTGTCCATCCGGCTGTCGGACTTTTAAGTAATAGTGTAAGCTAAGTTGCTTACGCTGTCCATCCGGCTGTCGGACTTTTAAGTAATAGTGTAAGCTAAGTTGCTTACGCTGTCCATCCGGCTGTCGGACTTTTAAGTAATAGTGTAAGCTAAGTTGCTTACGCTGTCCATCCGGCTGTCGGACTTTTAAGTAATAGTGTAAGCTAAGTTGCTTACGCTGTCCATCCGGCTGTCGGACTTTTAAGTAATAGTGTAAGCTAAGTTGCTTACGCTGTCCATCCGGCTGTCGGACTTTTAAGTAATAGTGTAAGCTAAGTTGCTTACGCTGTCCATCCGGCTGTCGGACTTTTAAGTAATAGTGTAAGCTAAGTTGCTTACGCTGTCCATCCGGCTGTCGGACTTTTAAGTAATAGTGTAAGCTAAGTTGCTTACGCTGTCCATCCGGCTGTCGGACTTTTAAGTAATAGTGTAAGCTAAGTTGCTTACGCTGTCCATCCGGCTGTCGGACTTTTAAGTAATAGTGTAAGCTAAGTTGCTTACGCTGTCCATCCGGCTGTCGGACTTTTAAGTAATAGTGTAAGCTAAGTTGCTTACGCTGTCCATCCGGCTGTCGGACTTTTAAGTAATAGTGCAAGCTAAGTTGCTTACGCTGTCCATCCGGCTGTCGGACTTTTAAGTAATAGTGTAAGCTAAGTTGCTTACGCTGTCCATCCGGCTGTCGGACTTTTAAGTAATAGTGTAAGCTAAGTTGCTTACGCTGTCCATCCGGCTGTCGGACTTTTAAGTAATAGTGTAAGCTAAGTTGCTTACGCTGTCCATCCGGCTGTCGGACTTTTAAGTAATAGTGTAAGCTAAGTTGCTTACGCTGTCCATCCGGCTGTCGGACTTTTAAGTAATAGTGTAAGCTAAGTTGCTTACGCTGTCCATCCGGCTGTCGGACTTTTAAGTAATAGTGTAAGCTAAGTTGCTTACGCTGTCCATCCGGCTGTCGGACTTTTAAGTAATAGTGTAAGCTAAGTTGCTTACGCTGTCCATCCGGCTGTCGGACTTTTAAGACTTTCTTTTGAACTGTAACAGATAGCCGGCTAAAATTTTCACATAATGTGTTCATCAAATTAAGTGAAAAAATAATAAAAAAATAAACAAAAAAGGGGTTTCCATAAAAGAAACTGTACTGTTTTAAAGGTTTTTTATCTATCGTGAAAATGGTAATACATAGGTACAAGCGTCAAACTTGGTGTAATTGTTGGTTTAAAGATTAGGTATAACTAGCTTTTTCCCGCGGCTCCGCCCGCGTGGACATCGTTTTTATGACTGATTAGTATATTATGTCGTTTCCCACCTACTCAACCATCTCTGTGCAAAAAATCACAACAATCGAGTATTTTTTTAGTTCCCTCAGGAACTGCATCAGATTATGCTATTTTCACAGGATAAAAAGTAGCCTATGTCCTTCCTTGTGACACAGGCTACCTGCATGCCAAATTTCATAAAGATTGGTCAAGGCGTTGAAGCGTGAAAAGGTAACAAACAAACACAGTTTCACATTTATACTAGCTATTACTAGCTGTTTCCCGCGGTTTCACCCGCGTGGACAACGTTTCTATGATTTTTCGAGGGTGCGCAGTGCGCGAGCCGCAAGCGGCTCGCGAGCGTGGTAAAAAGTAGCCTATGTCTGAATCTAGGTCCTAATCTGTCTACCTACCAAATTTCAGCCAAATCCGTTCAGTAGTTTTTGCGGGAAAGCGTAACAGACAGACAGAGTTACTTTCACATTTATAATATTAGTAGGGAAGTAGGGATAGTAAGGATTAATACTAAAGTTAAGTTAAAACTAGGGCATGGAATACCGGAATGATCTCCATACCGGTATTGATACCGGTATTGAAATTTCAATTACCGGTATACCGAATTTTCGGTATTTTTCGGTATTTCTTTAAATACTGCTGTTTCTGTTTCAATGATTCCAAGAACGATTAGTAAGTCTCGTTTGCGAAGAGTCATCAAAGCAGTTTTCTACACTGTATGGCAGAAACACTCGAACTATTTATCAACTCCCTAGAAACCACAAAATGAGTTATTATAGTATAGGTAAAGAAGAATACTAAAGAAAATACGTTATTTGATAAAATAATTGTTCATATAATTCCATTGGCATAAATGTCACAATCAAATAGGTATTAGAATCAGTCTTACTCTCTAATGATAAGAAAATATGTAACGAAAATTTTGAATATCTCTCTTAGTCACAGATTATACTATGAATAAGAACGTATAGTTAAAACAAAATCAAACTGCAAATGAAGGTACCATAGAAAGTAAACAACGTTGATGTGTTCCAGCTTGAAGATAAGATAGCCAGTTCTCCATGGCGTTGGGGAATCTTGGTAAGCCCGCTTCCATCTTCGGCAACATCGTCACTTACCATCAGGTGAGATGAGGGCTAACCAATTGTGAATAAAAAAAATGTAATAAAAAAAGCAGTTATTTAAAAAAACAAAATATAGGCGCAGGTGCAATTTAACTCAAGTCCATCAATCAGGCAGATCGCGTTTAACGAAAAAATTTAACGAAAAAAACACAACGCGTCCAAACTTGCGTTGTTGAGCGATGATCTTATTTTGTTACTTGATAAATTGCAGCTGAAAAGGCCCTTTCGGATTAAACGCTCGTGGGAGAAGTGCTAAAGAGGGACTTGTTCGCTGCGTCCAAAAATCTGCCTCCAGTACCTCCATTTTCATACAATGTCATTTTAATACGTATTAGTATTTGAATATTATTTTCTTTTTCCTCTCCGATTTGGGATCAGTTTTGCTTTTAGGTCATAGATTTTGCTTTATTAAGTTCTTTTTCCATCACAGATGAAATACTGCTACTTGTGTCATCACCACTTGTTCCCTTTTCAGTAGAAGCATTAGCGGTAGCAGGTGAGCTCACCGCACTCGTATTTTGTAGAGAGTGGAGAGTCTCTTTTAAACGTTGAACAAGTTCAGTATAATTGAAGTAATCATTACATCACAGCTCATTCTAGGAAACTCTGGATGGTTGACTGTGCGTTTCTCTGCATTTTCTTTAAATAATCTTCTGGGTTATGAAGATACTGTAAAACTGCAGTTAGAGGTTATCGTCTTTCCGATACGCGCTTTATTTGAGCTTCCGCCAAAGATTTAGATAGATTTGTTTCTTGGATAACTAATTTTCATAGCATATATTTAAGGGCAGCTTCTGCAGTTAAAAGTGTCGCGTGTCGTCGGCAAAGTGTTTCCACTGTGATATTGACTATTTTCAAGCTATTTTGAATGGAATGCAGCAATTAAACTTCTCTTCGGAAAACTTGAGTTGAAGTCTATCAGAGTTTTTTCAATGCACGTCTTTAGTCGATTAAATCTCTCTTATCATGTTGTCTAGACTTGACCAACGAGTTTTGCAGTCCAAAACTAAGGCCAGATCACGGCCTTCTTGTTCTCTTACATATTTTTGTAATGCGTCATTTTTTGTTGTAGATCTCAAAAACATTTTTATTACAGAGCGTATTTTCTTTATCATTATCACACTACCATATTCCGAGTTAAAACATGGCGCCTCAATAAATGTAAATATTTCATTGTCACCGTCTTCATCTACACTTTCATCGACATCTGACTCATCTGATGTTTTATTTTCATCTAATTCTGTGGTAGTGGCGGTTTTTCTACACGATACGTCTGACACTCCAAGATGTATCCCATGTGCTAGACAGATTTGATGAAACGCTTCTGTATCTTCGGCCTCATCTTTAAACACATTAATTTCTGTACAGTTCCTAAGCAAACGCCGACAAACTTAAAAATCGGGAGATATTGGTTCGAAATCGGTATTTCGGTAAACGAGGGCTAATATCGGGAGATCTACCGAAAAATCGGTAGGCTTTGCAACGCTGCGGGCTGTTCGAAAGATGTATGATGTTGATTGATGTGGTTGCCGCTTCGGAGCGGAGCCCTTACGTATCGTCTTTACCGTATTGTGTCCGTGCGTGCGCGACGAGTGCCGTTAACAAATCATTTGTAAAAGTAAAACATTAGATAAACAACTGAAAGCAAGATCATTAAATACCACCTAGATACTAGCTATACGCATGCAGCGTTTTGTTTTGTGTAGTTGATTTTGTGGTGTTTTTTTCTATAATAGTGATTATTCGTGTTTCGTGTCATATGATAACTCATCTGCAGTATGAACAACACTATGAACCATAGAAATCGAGCGTTCTACACAGTCTTTAAACACCTTTGCAAAAATAGATCACTTTTTTGAAATACCGAAAAAACGGTATTTTATCCTCAAATACCGGTATCAAAATACCGAAAAAAATTACCGGTATACCGGTATTGCGGTATACCGGTATACCGGTATCCATGCCCTAGTTAAAACCTTACCACTCCGGCAGTGCCGAGGGAAGTGAAACCTCTTTACAGTTTTATAAGTTTTGACCCTGCGAGTGTTCCTGGTAAGGTGTCAGTTACGTTACAGTGTCGCGTGTTCAATGGTTTTTTCTCATCTCAAAAAATGCTCAACCCGCCTAAAGAAGTTTTCAATTTAAAAATCACAACAATACGGCAAATTTCACTTGTGGTTGGTTACTTATCACTGAATAAACAGTTATTATATCCTATCCTGTTACGTCCCGTCCCATTCTGTTCTGTTCCGTCCCGTCCCGTCCCGTCTCGTCTCGTCCTATCCTGTCCTGTCCTTTCGTATCCTATCATATCGTGTCGTGTCGTATCCTATCGTAACGTATCGTGTCGTATTGTATCTTATCGTATGGTCACAGGTAACGTAAGGGTGTCGCGAGTTCAGGTTTTTCCCATCTCAAATTAAATTTTATAAGTTTCGGTAACAGGTAACGGTAAGGTGTCGCGACTCCAAAGGTTTTTCACATCTCGCATACGGTTTTATAAGTTTTGTTCAGAAGTTGTCACTTCAAAAATGACAAAAACAGACATGGTTCTCTTCCCAAATTTCTACAGAGTTTGGAGTTTGTAAGGCCTTACTCCAGTATTCGACACACAAGAGCCAAGTTCGGGTTTCTTGGAGGTTTTAGGGCTAGTGGGGAACCCGACTGTCAGAAGTTTTTTTTAAGCCACCTATGCAACCTGATACGGTTTAACGACAGCCATATAGTGATAGCAACTTGCACCAATGGCTTATCGTGCCTCGTGAAGCACGGAAACGATCGTGAAAATACCACTAACGGTCAAACGCTTCCAAGCAATGACCGTGCTTCAGGTCAGTTAACCTGCGTGATCGACCTAACCACGTAAGTCGCACTGAGCTATGACTACTTAAATTACTATACAGGGTGGCTGTAAGAACATAAAAGCATTTCAGGAGGTGAATAAAAAGACAAAGATGAACAATTGACTCAATTTTCTGAAATGCGTCCGTCGTCTTACCAGCCACCTAGTTCTTTTATATTTCTCCATCTCCAGGACATGGCGGGCAGCATGCGGCGCGTAGCCAAGTTCTTTGACAAACAATACACAGAAGAGCAGTTCACAGCGCTGGCCGACCACCTGCACTTCGACAACTTTAAGAAAAACGCATCGGTAGACCTTCAGATGTTGAGGGACGTCGGGTTCTTTACAGGAGAATTCGTTAGGAAAGGTGTGTGCTCTAAATCATCCCTATCATTATCCTAAGTATCAGCCAAACTACTGATGGACTTGTTCGATTTCTGTAAACTTAAATTCCTGCACAATAAATAACTTGAACTTGAACTTCGTATGAGGAGTATGGCCTAACTTTCCTAAGCTTGGGAAGAGATCAAGCCCGAGGAGTGGGAGCGTTTATGGGTTCTTAAAGATGTCTATTTTAACCATTGCCATCCTGGCTGGCGTGTGAATATTTCCCGAGATATTGATTTAGTTACAATTTGATTGTGCCTTCAGGTAAATCAAAGGGATGGACGGACTATCTGGACAAGGAGATGCAGGCTCGCATGGACCAGTGGATGGAAGAGGGGCTGAGGGGTTCCACTCTACGCTTCCCTACCCATTGAGGAATAAAGTTATAAAATATTATTTTTATGCATATATGGTGCTACTTTATTAGTACTTCTGCTCATGATTCTGAACAACTTTCCCCAAAGAACGGGAACTCAGTAGTCGAACTGTCAATGTCATCTCAATCTTTTATCAAGAGGTGAAATAAAGACTAAATGTAATAATGCACACACTTATTTAATTTCTATGGTCAAATCGCACAATAAATATTGGATTTCGCATACTAAGTTGGCCGATTTGACCATTGGTTTTTTTAATAGTTCACCAGTAGTCCGTACAAATATACAAATTACATAAAATATGTAGGGACAAGGTAGCCGAAAAACATCAAGTCTATGAAGAGTGATATGCAAGACACGTAGAGTGGGACTCCATATAGGTACGTTAGTACTAATATATATACTGTGATATAGGTATAGCAAGAATACATTTTTTTCTCGATTAGTGTGGGCACAGTATATATATTAGTACTAACGTAGTGTGGGTATTATTTTCCCAAGCTATAAGTCAATAATGTAGAACCGACCATATGATTGCATGGAATGTTAATGTAGTCGTTTTCATGTTAATACACTTTATGACCTGTTTAAGAGCATATACAAATATATTTATTTTGCAGCATACATTATGTGTTTGTGTTTTCAAGTTTATATCCTGATCTACACTTATTTCTAGAAATGTATGTTTATTAACTTCGTTAATTGTATTATTTTTATGCAGAATGTCTAAATTGTATTTATATTTACTTTAAACAGACTTATTAAATTGTATTATTTAGGTTTGATTTAAGTTTATTATCAAATGATTAATGTCAAACCAATCTATTATTCTTTCTAATGTACAAGTGTCTAATATATTAATGTAATTCTCATGTTCCCTGATTGAAGTAGTCTTTTTGTCAAAAGTTACTGTGATGTAAATATCATCGGCGTTTATTTATTTGCCCTATATTTGGAGGAGTAGGATACTACGTTATTTTTGCTTTCTGTTTTTTAATAATAACACATTGGTACGATGATATTATCCGTTCTAGCGTAGGATCTCTAACAGTAATCGCTTCTGATTTAGACAGCAGTATGCCACACAAAACGACGTCAAATGCCTGAAAAAGGTCTAGGAAAATACCGTAGTCATAAAACTTTTGTTAACATTAGTCAGAATAATTTTATTTTAAGTAGAGATAAAAGAGCTAGGAGCAGTCGATTTGCCCTTTTGAAATCCAAATTGGTCATAATTAATAATCTCATATTTTTACAAGTCACACTTTCCTATCGACGTACTTAATTGAGCGGTAATTTTAGACTTCATTTTTACTGCCTTTTTTATCAGTGGCTTCACCATCGAGACTTACAACAGTTCAGTAAATGTTCCAGTTGAGAACGAGGTATTGATTAGATACGTCATGACAGGATCAATTTCATCACGAGTAAAAACTCTGAATAAAAAATATTGGGAACCATGTAATAAAAGAGCACCTTATGTATGCTGATAAAAGGAAATAAGTGATCTTTACTTTATATCTTTCCCAGGAAACCCATGGTTAATTTCCAAAAAAAACTTCCCACAAATATTTGATTAGTGTTTTTTCACGCAAAAACTTATTTTTAACCCGTCCCCCGTTCCGTGACGTACAAGGTGGTAGACCTGGTAGGAAATTGGAATAGGACCATGTCAAGCCGCTTTTAAACTAATTCGACCCCACAGAACAACATTTGCCCTGTGCTACCTTCTCCTAAGAGAAAAATGTTAATGGCAATAATTATATTCATGAATTTGGCTAACTTTAATTAGACTAATAGTATGTACAATGAACAGTTGAACACTATTTAAGCCCTTGACATTATCTCATCTGATGGTAAGTGACGACGATGCCGAATATGGAAGCGGGCCTACTAAGACGTCCATCGCAATGAAGCGATGGCTATCTTGTCTTCATGCCGCAACACACCAAATACTGTTATTGTGGATATTTGAAATTAAAAAATAATTATTGTTGATTGTCATTGAGAATCATACACTGACAGGAAACTGCGCACGCGCTTGAACTGGAACGGGAAGTTTTTCGGGATGAACTATCTGATTGACTATCTGACTACGCGCAAAGTAGGGTTCAATAGGGGGTCGAAAAATAAATGTGTATTGTAAAAAGTAAAGTTCTTTTTCAGTCTATTAGCTTCACATCAGGAGGTCGCAGGTTCGATTCGAAATTCTAATAATCATATTAGTTCGGTTCATGATAAGCTACTGGTGCCGGTTGCAGTTGTTAGTCCTTGTCAGATGCCTTATAGGCGGCTTGAAGAATTTCTGATTGAATGGATTTTCGCCACTCGCCCTACAACCTCCACAAAACCCGATCCTGGCTCCTTTGTGTGAAGTTTTGGAGTATAGCCTAACCTTCCAGACTTAAGAAGAGACCCATGCTGTAGCAGTTGGGACGTTAATGAGTTGTTAGTTAACGAATTTATAAACTGGCCAAGGGCGAGTCGAAGTCGTGCACCGAGGGCTCCATACCATTACACCTCTCCATAAATAAATGAATAATAAATAATAAATAAATATTCTGGGACAAATCACACATGGTCATCTGGCCCCAAATTAGGATTCCCTGTGTTATGGGAACCAGAGACTGATATACATACTTATATACGTTTAAATACATACATATATAGATATTTAACACCCAGACACAGAGCAAACAAATCTGCTCATCACACAAATGTTTGCCCTGGGTGGGGATCGAACCCACAACTCTCGGATCAGTAGTCAAGATCACTAACCACTGAGCCACCGAGTCAGTCAATAATAAGAATACAATGATAAATAGATAAATCGTTCATATCTCATAGCCTTACAGACAAATGACATAGTAGATACACACGGTAAACAAAATAAGGTAACTAAAATAAATAATAAAAACAGTGTATTAAAATAACAAAAACAAAATGAAAATTGGCAACAGAATTGTTCAAAAAAACACAGGCTTGAGAAATTGGGTAGGTTACGACTCAGCATGTGCTGTGAGTAGAGAACCCACATCGCTGATGATTCGGCTTAAATCATGAGTGGTGCGCGCATTTCGCCCACAGAGCACTACACAAGCACAGGCCTAAGTTAGTAGGTACCTATACGAGATAACAACTTAATAAGTACAAGAAATTAATGTCAGTGTAACACAAAGAAAAACATATTTATGAATTGATACAATGAACAAACGATAAAGTAAATATTAAGATATTAAGGTAGGTATTCTAAGGAGGTATTTAAATTGTGCTACGAAACCAAGATATTTGGGTTATTGACCGCATGATTAATTAATTTTGATAATGATACTTACCTATTCACTTCAATCAAAATATATAAACGAGGGCGACAGAAAAAGATTTTTTGAAGTGAAAACTTCTTTAGCGGCGTTGTGCACTTTTTTTGTAATGGGTAAAAAATGTTAAACTCGCGTCAGGACACGTGACCTGATCGAAAATTTGTAAGACCGATGGATACCTATCACTTTAAAAAA
>CAMYPC010000088.1:0-26391 GCA_947284805.1 Coleophora flavipennella | reverse complement strand
GGAAAATGATATCGCTCATTTGGTACTACAATGACGAAATTAAGGTTTTTATCAAAAATGAGTTAAGTATGTCAAACGATATATTTAGGTTGGTTACTTTCGGGGTAAAATCGACGGTAATGTATTTTCATAAACTGCGGCTAGATGGCGTTGACGTCATTGTTACTTTTATACCAAAACGCAAGCATTCTACAGCTACAACGGCGATTTAGTCAGTTGTGCGGGGGGTTCCTTGAAGTGAGGTGTCAGTTTGGTGCAACAACGACGGCAAGATAAATATGACATCACTTTTATCCCCTCCTGGCGGAACAACGACGACAATGCGCTTAATTTTGTCGTTGTTTCCGTAAAGTGAGGACTTATTTTGTGTGCAACAATGACGAGAATATAAATGTGACAATTGTTTTATCTGCACTTGGCGGAACAGCGACGACAATGCTTAGTTTCGTCGTTGTTTCCATAAAGTTATTTTGTGTGCAGCAATGACCAAAAGATAAATGTGACATTTTTTTTATCTCCACTCGGCGGAACAGCGACAAAAAAGCGTAGTTACGTTGATATTTCCCTAGATATTATATTTATTTTGCGGGAAAACTACGATAATGTAAATTATGAATTATGGATTAAACAACTTCTTAATTTTTTTCTCCATTTTTTTTGGGCAATTTATTTTCGAGGTCGGTACCAGCACACAGCTACTTTCGTATCAAATGTTTTAGATTCGATGGCATTGCTGACACCGACCTCAGAAAAAAATTTTAGGCCCCTAATTTAATTCGTACCTACCTTTGATTTCGTTATTGTTGGTTAATGTCGTGTGTCTAAGTAAATAATATTATTTCATACTTTTGAGTGAATTTCATTTTGAAGTCGGTTTTTAAGGTTTTTAAACTTTTATTTTTATTTTATTTATTTTTAGTGATAACTCTATCTATGTAACAACGTTATACCCAATCACCCACTCGCCAATAGGAACCATTAAATCATAAAGCATGTGTTTCATTAAAAGATACAGATTCCTGTAGCTTCCATCATCATCTTAACAGAATGAAAGTTAAGGAGTTAAATCTTCCATCATCAGCTCATCTGAATAATCTGAAAGAATACAACTATCGGTCTATACTTACCGTATCTACGCAAAATATTTGAAGAATTATCCTCAATCTCCTAACCGTTAAGGAATTGTACCTTCCTTCATCAGCTCATCAACATAGTTTTAGGAAATACATGCAACACGTAATATGTGCCTATAAAATTTGTGCGTTGTTCTCGATTTCCCTGAGATCCAATCCTCAGATCCTGACTTGGTGACGGTTTCGAATAAAAAAATAATTTTGAAAATCGGTTCACAATCAGCGGAGATATCGCGTAACAAACATACAAAAAAAACATACAGTCGAATTGAGAACCTCCTCCTTTTTGAAGTCGGTTGATAATGTATGTAAGTGAAACTCTTAAAAATTGCTTCTAATCAGGCCCGGACTGGGACCCAAAACCGGCCCGGGCATTTTTAAGATGGTCGGCCCTTTACCCTCAAGAGAAAGGAAAATTCTAGAAAATTCTAGAAAATTTCCAATCATATATTTTCAATTTTAACAATTAAAGACTTCCGAAGAAGCTCACTACTCTCGGCTACTTTATCAATAATGTCGTCGCTATCCAAGTTCATGAATCTTTTTCTACCGTCAATAACATAAATTATTATTTAAATTATCAGAAAATAAGGTACTATTCATGCAATTTTTGATAATTTTTAGGGTAGAAAAGGATCTTTTACGTACATACGTGTAGGCGTTGGTCAAAAGATTGTATCTATGCAATATTTTAAAGCAGCAAATGGCGCAATTTTTACATGTACGGCGTGTCATACATGGTACAAATCTTTCTTCATCATGGTTTTCTATTTGTAAAAGCATTTCACCGTTGACTTCTTGACCTTCTTCACTTTTATTCTCTTCCATGAATATTTTATAATCTTCTTATTCAGTGGTTTTAAGTTTATCCCAATGCAATGCCAAATTTTTTAATTAAATCCGAAAACTTCCACCTGTAGCTGTCTTATAAAATTTCAATAAATTACTACTTAACTCATCTAGTTCACCGGATTAAAGTTTATTATTACATATTTCGGGGAAACGTTTTAGATCTAGACACGAGAAATCAGCGTACAGTTTTCCATTTGTAAGAAAACGGCAACCCATGCTTTGCGTAACTGTGTCAAAAATAATGTTATAAACATTGACCTTTTATGCATGTATTTTATATCCAAGTATTTAACCTTTTCAATTACCCCTAGAACACAGCCTCCTGATTCCCTTTATATAACAGCTCACTGCTCTATCTGTTGTTATGTCTCTTCATGTAGCTGCCCTAAACTAAAAACGGTCTATAATATAAAATAACTGGGTGTTATTCTCAATAATTATACCACTTTCAAACCACATATTAACAAACATACGCAAAGAGTTAAAAAACTCACGCCTCTATTCAGAAATATTCGATCGGTGGCTGATAGTAAAATAGTTAAAATGTTGTACAACGCTCTCTGCAGATCAATCGTGATCTCTTAATGGGGAGGTGTTTACAAAGCCAATCTATTATAGATTAAAAGAGCCCAAAGATTGATCCCTAAAGTTCTACATTTAAAAACCATTATTATCACACTGACATCCAGTGCCAAGTACTCACGGTTAGACAATTGTTCATCTATGAAGTAATCTTATATAGACTTAAGTCTATTGCATTTAATCTTGACCAACTTGAAACTAGAGGAGTAGACATGATCTTTAGACTGCAATACTTTAGGACCACCCTAGCTCAACAACATTTGTGTTTTCTAGAAAACTATTTGTCTATCAAAATATCTAAAATCATGAAAATTAGTGACCTAAATTCTTACAGATGTAAAACTACTATCACTGCTTGGTTGCTGACTCTTGACTACTCTGAAATGGAAAAATTTATCCAAATATAATCATATGTTTTTTTCTCACACTTACTCACATACACAAACAAACTGACGCACACACACACACACACACATGCTCACGCAAGCGCAGCTTCACCTTCTATTATCTTGATTTTTTTTATTCTGTTTATTTTTTTACTCCTACTTCACTTTTCATGTTTTGTTCTTGTATACCGAGGGAGGGGTGGGGGGGGGGGCAGGTGACCATACTCAAAGATTTACATACATTAGGCGCCAGTCTCTCACCAACCTATCTTTGTATTTTTTTTTCTTTTCATTCATATCAGCTCATAAATGTACCCACCGAGGGGCTCGAGCCTACCCTGAATTGGGGCGATCGGGCCTTAGTAGACCACGCGGGCCCAGTGCGGGTTGGTCGACTTCACACACAACCTGCGAGTTTCTTTGCAGGCGTGTGTGTAAAAATATCGTGTCCTCACGATGTTTTCCTACACCGTAAGAGCGTCGGATAAGCGTACATATGAAATCTAAATTCGAAATCACATTGGTACGTGGCAGGTTCGAACTACGACCTCCCGGACAGAAGGCGGCGGCCCTAGCCATTTACGTCACCGACGCTTTTTTACCATACTTTGTAAATATGTTTGTGGGAAGAAAATCAAAATAAATAAATAAATACTAGAGATAGAGCCCAACGAGATAACGTAAATTGAATGAGGTCCTCGACTTGACGATAGAGGACGTTATTCTCATCGATGATTTTTTTATATGTATAGCAAAATAAAGTCGACCTCCAATTGACCACACCGGCCCATCGGGCATCCGGCCCATCGGGCATTTGCCCGATTTGCCCATATGGCCAATCCGGGCCTGCTTCTAATCGAGAAGTTGAGATTGTTTAAGCTTAAGTGAAATTAATCTTAGTAATACGATTGCAAGTTATTAAGTGAAAGTGACGGCAAATTTTATATAAGTTTTATACGAGGTACCAAAAAATATTAACAGTGACGGATGATTAAAAATAATGGTTAGCTTTTGTCAACTAAATACTTAATTTTGTCATAATTTATGAGTGTCTTAAGAATTTTAGTTGTAATTGAATCTGTTTTTTAGTTGGCAGA
Organism: Coleophora flavipennella; assembly: GCA_947284805.1. NCBI lineage: Eukaryota > Metazoa > Arthropoda > Insecta > Lepidoptera > Coleophoridae > Coleophora > Coleophora flavipennella. The sequence continues at coordinate 22,341 of CAMYPC010000088.1, read as the reverse complement.
ATTGAATTACTTATATTTATAATGATAAAAGATTTAGTATTAGGCTTAAAAATTAGTACCTATTGAGAAGTTGTTATTTATACGACTGATAGTTGAATCAATTCAAGCGACTGCGTTTTTCAAAATGTGATTTTCTGGTTAACTAAGTATTGTAGAAGTTACCAAATGAATAATTAAAAATGATTAAAAAAAACTGTTTGCTTCTGTAACCTTATATTGCGTTTTATATGAAAGCATTACATATAATTAAAAGAATCCTGGTGGAACAATGACGAAATTGGGGGTGTCGCTCTAGTTTTGTTTTAATAAAATAGATATTTATATAGATAAACAGTTGACATATACTACTCATAAAACTATAATACTTATGTCATGTTTTAAGTCTAAAATCATACAATAGTGATATATTTAAAGGTCATTAACTGAATGATGAAAGTTGAAATTTTTTTTAAATCGCTCTCCTGTAAAGTTACAAAAAGTGCATTTTCGTCATTGTAGTACCAAATAAGCGATATAATTTACTAATAAGTATTTCCTGACATAGTCCCCGAGGGATCTGGGGACAACTGTTTTCTACGCTCGCGCACGTCGGTGGCGTCGCAACGGAGCAACGGATTAAAGTGATTTTTTGTATAGAATTTGTTGAGGGGGTGGAAAGTGACAAAGACTGCTAATCTGAATAGCCCGATACAGTTCCTGAGGTACCTGGAGAAACCTCATGTCCACGTTTGCGAGCTGATTGCGGCTCGCGCACCACTCACCCTCAAAACGAGTCATAAAAGCTATGTCCACGTGGGCGAAGCCGCGGGCAAAAGCTAGTAAAATAATAAAGTTCTTCTGTGCTGGAAAAAGACGTAACCTTTTCTTAACTGTAAAGTGATTAAAACAATCAGCGCTAAGTTACTGTCCGGTGAAGATGTAAAGGCCCCAACGGTCAACAACAATATTGTCCTATCGAAAAAAAAATCAGTGCTGGATCATCGTACGGACAGCTAGCACTAACTGATGATGACGCCTCGTGTTGAGGCGAAACACGTGTAGACACTCTGGACACTTCATACAACGGGTCAGAAATGACATTTCAAAAAACGAATGACGGAACAAACAAAATGGCGGCGAAATCCTATACGTTTGACAACCAAACTGTAACCAATCTTTATCAATCTGGATGACGAGGGGGTGACATCGCAATCTAGAGAGCGGCAGGGAGTGTCCATACTGTATGCTAGTACTAATATATATTATACTTTGCCCCTAGTGTAGAGTGTGCTCAGGCTTCTTTGTGCTTCTGTGTTGTGGTGAAATTTTTTGTCTTTTCCCAGCACAGAACAGGTTCATTTTTACTTTCGAGTGACTGAGGAGCGTCTAGTTCTCGCTGTTCTCGTGAAAAATCGAAGTTGAAATTTTGATGGTGATCGATTGTCTTACACTAATAGTCTAATAAAAAATGTGTGTGTACGTAGTACATACGTCCGGCACTCTAGTTCCGAAACTACTGGACGGATTTGAGTTAGGGCAATATTATTTTTATATTTTTTTAAGTCGTTTGTTTTCAAATTTTCCCTATCTTCATTTTTTAGGGTTGCCACCATAGTAAAAAAAACACTTATTAATTTTTTACTCAAAAATGGCTTTAACAACTTTGATGAATCTCACATGACCTACAGCACGCAGTAGTTTGTTATTCCCAGAAAAATTTGGAATAAGGTACCTCCCATACAAATCCAGGTAGGTACCTTTTTCTCAAAAATGGCTCTTACGATTTTAATGAAACTTTGTGAATAACTAATAGGACTTATAATAAGGCCTACTCCACTGGGTACTTATTTGTTATAGGAAAAATCGGAGTAAAGTACTTCCCATACAAACCGAAATATACCTTACTGTATTCTTTGTTGCTAAGTAAGTGTAATGTTTATATAGTTGATTTGTGTATGCTCGGCTACGTACGACAGATGGTTAAGGCTTCGCGAGAAAGTATGCACAGCGTGGCTCTACAATATATTTTCTGTTCTGTGCGTCTTTAAGAATTCATTTCATCACTTAGGTTTAGTACTGATATATATACTGTGCTTAGGTACTATAATTGTAGAGCAAGTGAAATAGTCAAGTAATTGTTTACCTATGGAATTCAACGCCTGAATAAATAAGTAAACATAAGTTAGTCTATCCTTACTAATATTATAAATGTAAAAATGTGTTTGGTTGTTTGTTTGTTATCTTTTCACGCTTCAACGCCTTGACCAATCTTTATGAAATTTGGCATGCAGGTAGCCTGAGTCACGGGGAAGGACATAGGCTACTTTTCATCCCGGAAAAATAGCATAATATGATGCAGTTCCTGAGGGAACTAAAAAAAATACTCGATTGCTGAGTAGGTGGGAAACGACATAATTTACTAATCACCCTTAAAGACAGTCATAAAAACGATGTCCACGCGGGCGAAGCCGCGGGAAAAAACTAGTTTGTAATAAAACTCAATTTATAATTACAACGTATAGTTCACCTTATACCTACTGGTAGTGTTACCATTTGCAAGCGGTTGACTGTACAATGATGTGTATCTAGTCAGTTTGACTAACTCACAGCAGGTAGGTAACTATGTTATACAAGACACACTACACACACCTCTTTAAAAGCGGTTTTAAGGTCCAAGGTCCTGTTGGGCGTATTCTGGCCATCGTAGTCGTCGCAAGTAATGTACCGCATATCATTTGGCCACTTGCCAGAGTCCAGCAGTGACCTGGAATATCATCTCACGGAATGAGCCAGGCTATAATTATACTATTCAGAGCAGTATGTACTGAAACAGGCGGACAAAAATAGAACGCTCGTTTCAGAGCTGTTAACCCTTTCACGAGCACAGCAACAACGGCGCGGCGAACAAGAGAAAACTGAACCTTATTCGAGGTCAATACAGATTAATATTGACACAGCATCCCCGCCAAACATATTTAAAATGCTCGTGAAAGGGTTAAAGTAGTTCGCTGCTACAACTGACAAATTAGTTTCATTAGTGAAACAAAAAGTTAAAATGAAATCATCATCATCATATCAGTTCAAATACGTCCCCACCGAGGGGCTCGAGCCTACCCTGAATTAGGGCCTTAGTCGACCACGCGGGCCCAGTGCGGATTGGTCGACATCACACACAACCTTCGAGTTCCTTCGCAGGTGTGTGCCACCTAACGATGTTTTCCTTCACCGTTAAAGCAATCGGTGAGTATATGTACGTAAGTTTCGAAAAACTCATTGGTACATTGGCCGTCCGGATTTGAACCCGGCACCTCTGGTTAGGAGGACCGAGTCGTTACCGGTTGAGCCACCGACGCTTCCAATGCGTTAAAATGAAATGCGTTTCAGAAACAATACGAATGCTCTCTGCAATAAGATTGCTTTAAATCGAGCGCGTTTGTTTACAGCGAAGTGAGAAGGTTCCAAAGATCATTAATACTTACTTGACAGCTAAAAACGTCCTCAGAGACAGGTCGAAGTAGAATGCAGCGGTGATTTCGGGTTCGCCATTCATGCTGTACGTGGTTTTGATCTTTCCCAAGCGGTCGCGGCTCTTGGCATCGGGCGTGGGCCTCATGTACACGATAGTAGCATCTTTGCAACCGCAACTTATGTCCCCTTTGTCCAAAGATAGAGCGAACCATGCGGTTTTCCGGCCGAAATACTGATTCTCATCGGCGGCATCCAGAACATTCTTTATAGTTCTCAGGCTGCCAATTACGAAGAATGTGACTATGTCTAGTTCTCGGAGACTCCTGAGCTGGGTCTTGATCTCGTCTTTGTTGAAGCTTTTGACCGGAGTGATCACGTGTCGCGTTGGAATATTCTGTAGCAAGGATTTGTATTTATGGTCCATTACTGAAAAGAAACGACGCGTTTAATTGATTACTGTTTGTGATGTGGTTAAGTGAGCCCGCGGACTAAACGGGCTGTGGGCTCAGATGACTATATTAGCCCATATACGTCCCCACCGAGGGCTCGAGCATACCCAGTACGGCGTGTGCTGTGCCAGATTTCCTCACGATGTTTTCCTTCACCGTAAGAGCGTCGGATAAACGTGCATATGAAATCGAAATTCTAAAACACATTGGAACGTGGCAGGATTCGAATCGCGACCTCCCGGGCAGGAAGTAGCGGCTCTTGCCATTACGCCACCGTAACTTTCCATTTCCTGTGCCTAAATAAACCGACGTTTGAGGAAAAATATGCACTAATCGAAACAGAGTAAACACTCATATCATTTTCCACACAGAATTCTAAATTTAGATTTTTGTGATTTTCCACAATTTTCTTAATACACTCAAAATATATTGACTTACCAAAATACTCGTCGAAAATTATTGCAGCATTAGTAGTATCTTGCTTCGTGATAATCGCCCTTATAGCCTCTGGTAGAATATCAGCTGGCGGCATAACTTGCAGCAGAAATTTGGACTGATTCGCGTTTATATTGCGCCACTGTCGCAAGTCCCCTGCTTGACCGAAAGACCCTGATATGGTAGGGAGACCCAGTGCAGCAGTAAAGGACTTGATGGTCTCGGAGCCCACACCAGTCATGGTGAAATCTAGGACTACGTGTGGCGTCTTCTTTGTTAAAAGCATGTCGTTGTATTTTCTGCAAACTGTAAATACAATACCATGGTTGAATAATAAAATTATAGATGTCTGCAACTACCCACGCATGGGAAAAAGAATGCTGAAGATATGGGCAAATAAACATAGAAAGGCATTATGTGCAAATGCTCCACGCCAAAAGCATTCAAAAATGCTCATTAGTGGCTTCTCACGGGGGTATCGCCAAGAACACTGCGACTGCAAAAGCCTGGACTTCGGGCTCTCTGATCATAAGAAATCTTTTAGGTCGCTAGGACCCTCCTTTGTTCCCATTCTCTCTTAACCAATTATTTTTAAAAATTCCCACGCATCAAATTTTTGGAATTTTTACAAGCTTTAGATTAGCTTGCCGTGTTAAGTCTTTCTGTGAGTTTAGGGCAAATCTTAGAAACTAAATTAGAACCAGTTCCCGGTTTTCACTTGATCTGAAATGTGACGTCATTCTTAATCCAATATGGCCGACTCCCAAAGATGGCGGATCAGTTTTTTTTTTATTCACCTCCATAATATGCGTATCGAATGAAAGGGTTTGCTGAAAATACGAAATGATTAAAATTCTTTTCAAATTTAAGCTTGTACCTACCTAAAAGTTTTAAGGTTTTTAAAAATTATTAGCTTTCCTGAATACAGATAGCACTTTTTATTCCTTAAGTACATTTTTAAGCGAAAAAAATATGTAAACTGCTAAGAAAAATGTGTCCCCTGGACAACCACATATTTTTTTATTTAATAGAGTAAGCTTTGATGAGAGTTAAAATCGCTCTTTTAAAAAAAAATCTGCAATGATTTTTTATGGCTTTCGATGTCATTTAAGTCAACAAGAAAGTTATAGAATTCGATTAGCCTTTCACGATGAAGCCCCATCTTGTGCCACTATTTACAACTGGTTTAATGAGTTTAAACGTGGTCGCACTAATCTCACCTATGATGTGCGTGCGGGACGGCCTTCTACGGCGACGATTGAAGATAACTTCAGTGTTGTGCGGCGTATGATAGAGACTGACAAAAGTGATCTATCAGCTGATTCGGACAAGCTTAGACATCCTCCACGAACAGTAAGCGGTCAGGAAACTTTGTGCCTGGTGGATACCTCATAATTTGACCGAGGCCCAAAAACTCCGTCGTGTTGATTGGTGCCGTAAAATGGTTCAAAGATTTAACGGAGGGGACTCAAATGCTGTGTCCGACATACTTACGGATGACAAAAGCTGGAATTTACTGTTATGATCCCGAAACCAAAAAACAGTCTGCTCAATGGGTGTTTCCTTCCGAGGAGCTGCCAACTAAAGTGAAGAGAGGACGAAGCGTGGGAAAAAGAGTGTGGCCTCGTTCTTCGGAAGGACACGTCACTACGCGAAAATTGTTTTAGAAGATCGAAAACCAGTTACTGCAGAGTGGTACACTAACAATTGTTTGCCATTTATCTTGGATAAAGTTCGGGAGAAACGACCTCGCAGTAGGAACCTCCTTCACCACAAGAACGCCTCGTCCCACGCCGCCAGGCGAACGATCGACTATTTGGCGACGTCAGACGTGGAATTACTGGGTCACCCTGTAGTCCCGACCTCGCACCTTGCGATTTTTATTTATTCCCGAACATAAAACAAAAACTTCGAGGAAAACGTTTTATGGACGCAGAGGAAGCAGTGGCTGCGTATTAAAAGGCCGTCGAAGAGACCCCTAAGGACGAGTGGGCAAAGTGCTTATCTCAGTGGTTCCATCGGATGCAGTGATGTATTGATGTGAATGGACACTATTTTGAAAATATATAATAAAACTTAAAACTTGCTAGTTTGCTCAGTTTTTGATTTTCTAATAACTTTCAGTAACCGTACTACGAGTATGTCAGTTTTGAGGTTTAGGTGAGATACTCGTACATGAGTAGATTAGGTCAAGGTGGCGTCTAGATGCGTCAAGGTCAGCTGGTTAGTAAGCGAAGAGCGAAGCGACGACGAGCTGTTAGGTTGGATTATTAAGGCAACGCGCGAGTCGAGCGAGTGAAGCGAGTGTCCCGCATCAGCGGCCGGCGAAGCGCCGGAACTAACTTCGCTTGTCGTCCTGGGTTACGTTGCTGAGTCATATTAACTGCTGCTGAGTCATATTAACTGAAGCTTTTTTTCGTAATAAATGGTCGGAAAAACTACTTTTAGACGCTTTTGAATGGTCGCTAACCTAGAAATTTATAGAACAACTTGGTTTTTTAGAAGACGAAAGTGCTATTAAAAAGATAGCGCGTTAATTAGCACACATTTTTTTTCGAAACGTAAGTTTTAGTTTACAACTGTTGCTGGGGGACAAGCTCTAACACAATGAAATGGACTTTGACGTCGATTGGACAACCTTTCAAATATGAATAAATACAAAACTACCATATTTCCTAATGTTACTAAAATTATATTTTAATGTATTTAAAATAAGCTAAACTACTTTTTATGCGTAATAAATATTTATTTTCAAGAAAAAAATTTGGGTTGTTTGGGGACAGGATAAGGAGTAGGAAAGACAACTAAAAGTTGATCAACCCGTGTAATCACCTATTTAAAATAACTTTTTTATTTTATTTTCAATGACAAAGATAAAAACATAACCCTCTATTGGCGCAGTCGGGTAAAAAGCCAGATGAGCGTATAAAACCAAAAATACATCAAGCGTCTCTGCGTAACGTAGGCGTCGTTGGTAATTTGTAAACAAGTTAGTTGACGGTTCATCACTACCATGAGTGCTGTCGTGTACCCACCAATCACTATGTAAGTTTACATAACATAACAACAATGATAAAGTCATTACAGCCATTAGAGCTAAGAAGTTGCTAAACAAGACTTTTTTCAGAACAGTTGCTCGAAAAGTGTTACTTTAGATGCCAGTATAGCCAAAGAATACTGATTGATTATGATTGTGTTTAACTACTGCGTGACTGTGTCGTAAGTTAATCTTTACCCATAGCCGATAGCGCACACGCTGCGTTCGCGCAGCGCCGAGCCGCTGCCGCCTTCTCTGACGTCACCACAGCACAAATTACTATAAACTGTAACTACTCCTCACGTAAGAACATTACTTCTCGCAGGAGCGTCTTTTTTTTTATGGGTGGTACCTTTTTAGGGTTTTCCTAGATATACCAATAATTGTTATATTTGATATTAGAAACGCCAGTTAAATTCCTCGATTGCGTATTTGCGTATTTGATAATCAAGTGCGATTTTCAAGCGACGTCCAAAAAGGAGGAGGTTCTCAATTCGTCTGTATGTTTTTTTTTATGTGTGTTACCTCATAACTTTTGACTGGGTGTGAACTGATTTTTATGATTCTTTTTTTATTCGACAGCTAGTGCTTCCCGTGTGGTACCATATTATTTTATTCAAAATCGGTGTAGTAGGTACTTTATTACAAAATTAACAAAAACCAAAAATAATAATGCAAAAATGTACTAAGTTGTTGCGATCACGTTGCTATGGAAATCGGTTTTTTAACGTGTTTAGCGTTTTTTTATGTAGAAAAATATTTTAGAACATTTTTTTATGACAGGTTTTTAGAGATTTCCAAAATATATTACGAATTGCATATTTTAGGAGGCGCACGGGGACATACTCACACACATATATTAAACACTTTTTTGATGTCTAAGTGATTTCGAGAGTGCATTTTCGGTGAAATCTCGTAGCCGGTTTTGTTGCCGATCACCTAACCTTAAATTTGCTCCTGCGTCGCTCGATTCTAAAGCATCTACCTACTCCTCTTCATAATCGCAGTTTTGTATATCTAGGGTTCCGTACTAAAAAGCGATGGGACCCTATTATTCCTACGTCCGATGTATATTTTTACTCAACTGCGTCAGAAGGAGTGTTATGTTTTTTCGAGTGTATGTATCGGATAGGGTTACCGATGTTTTAAGGGCGTGTAATACATCACATTTTATTGATGAAAGTAGCATCCTTCTCCATTCTAAAGGGCAGCCATTTTTTTTGTAGCTGTTAATGAAAATAAAAATGGCTGCCATTTAGAGGAAGAAGGATGCGACCCCCTAATGGGGATTTTTTCGTCGATGAAATGTGGTGTATTTATTACATGAACATAAAATATCGGTGACCCTATCCGGTACACACAGTATAATTGTATATGTATATTTCTTTAGCACGCTCTGTAGCCTAAACGGCTTGATGAATTTTGGATTGAGAGTTGTCGTTAGATTTGTCTTGATCCCGTGAGAGACATAGATTACATTTTAACCTGACTGGCCAAAACCGAGAGGTTTTAAAAAAATCGGCTAAGTGCGAGTCGGACTCGCGCACTAAGGGTTCCGTACCATTATAAATAAAAATCATTTTTGTTTTATGGAAGCCCCCCTTAAATATTAATGTTATTTTAATTTAATTATTTATTTTTAAAGTGAATAATACAACTCAATATTCAGTGAATATTTCAAGCGTATACCTGTTGCCGTTATCAATATCGAGCAATAACAAAAAAAAAACACGTTTGTTGTATGGGAGCCCCCTTAAATATTTATTTTATTCTGTTTTTTAGTATTTGTTGTTATAGCGGCAACAGAAATACATCATCTGTGAAAATTTCAACTGTCTAGCTATCACGGTTCATGAAATATAGCCTGGTGACAGACGGACAGACAGACAGACAGACGGACAGCGAAGTCTCAGTAATAGGGTCTCGTTTTTACCCTTTGGGTACGGAACGAATGGGTGAAAGAAATTTAACCCCTCTTTTTGGGCCAGAGGGGTAATTAAACAAAAAAAACCGACTTCAAACGCACTAGTCGCCACTACGATTTTCGAAGGTTTCCTTCGATATCTCTTTGGATGCCATCATCGGATCCTGGTTTCCTTATCATGGTACCACCCTTGGGATATCTCCTTTACAACAAAAAAAGAATTATGAAAATCGGTTCATAAACGACAAAGTTTTCCGCGAACACACATAAAACAATACGGTCCTCCAGAAACCTCCTCCTTTTTTGAAAATGTATCCTATATACTACATATCTTACTCACAGTATTAAGACAAATCTAACGACACTTCGGACTCCAAAATCCATCAAGCCGTTTAGGCTACAGAGCGTGCTAAAGAAATGTCATCATCATCATCATATCAGCCAAAGGACGTCCACTGCTGGACATAAGCCTCCCCCAAGGATCTCCACGACGACCGGTTCTGCGTTGCCCGCGACCTTCACCAGGTCATCGGTCCACCGAGTGGGAGGCCTGCCTACACTACGCTTTCCGGTTCGTGGTCACCACTCGAGAGCTTTATTGCCACAACGACCATCTGTTCTACGAGCAATGTGCCCCGCCCACTGCCACTTAAGTTTAGCAATTCTGAGAGCTATGTCGGTTACTTTGGTTCTCGTACGGATCTCCTCGTTTCTGATTCGATCACGCAGAGAAACCCCGAGCATAGCACGCTCCATTGCCCTTTGGGTGACCTTGAGCCTTCTTATGAGGACCATAGTAAGCGACCATGTCTCAATTCCGTATGTCATCACTGGCAACACACACTGGTCGAAGACCTTGGTCTTAAGACACTGCGGTATCGGGGACGTAAAGATATTGCGAAGCTTCCCGAACCGAGTTGTATTTGACGATTGATCTCTTTCTCGAAGTTGGACCTACCTAACTGGACTGTTTGTCCCAAGTATACACATTCGGTAACAACTTCGAGTGTAGAGCCTCTAACCTTCAGAGGAGTAGGTATGACACGGACGTTTGACATAATTTTCGTCTTGTCCATGTTCATTCTAAGACCCACTTGTTGAGAGGCTCTACTGAGGCCATCGACCATTGTGCCTAAGTCGTCCATAGTCTCAGCCATGACCACGATATCGTCAGCGAATCGAAGGTGGGTGATATACTCGCCGTTGATATTGATACCGAGTCCACCCCAGTCCAAAAGCTTAAAAACATCTTCCAGGGCGGCGGTGAACAGTTTCGGAGATATAACGTCTCCCTGTCTCACCCCTCGCTGCAGCTGGATAGGTTCCGAGTTTTGATCCTGGAGGCGAACCGACATGGTGGCGTTTTCATACAAACACTTCAGTACTTCGATATATTGATAGTCAATTTGGCACCTCTGGAGAGACTGTAACACACACAGCCCAAGTTTCGATCGAATCGAAGGCTTTCTCATAGTCCACGAACGCCAAGCATAGTGGCTGATTGTACTCTTCGGTCTTCTGTATAATCTGCCGCAGCGTATGTATGTGGTCTATGGTACTAAATCCTTTTCGGAAACCGGCTTGTTCGGGAGACTGAAAGTCTTCAAACCTGCGTGCGAGACGATTCGTAATGACTCTCGAAAACAGTTTGTAGACGTGGCTCAGAAGTGAGATGAGTCTATAGTTTTTCAGCAGGGTTTTGTCGCCCTTTTTGAAGAAAAACACGACCACACTTCTGTGCCATGGCTTAGGCGTTTGTCCCTCAAGTGTAACGGAATTAAATTACTTCTGACGAGCTTTAAGTACCGGTGTTCCATCTGCTTTCAGAAGTTCAGCCGTAATTCCATCATCACCCAGTGCCTTATTGTTTTTAAGATGTTTAAAAGGCATTCTAATCTCGTACATGCTGACGTCCGGGATATCTTCGGTATAGTGTCGGGTAAGTCTAGCTCTTTTGGGTCTTTAGCCAGATCGCTGACAGGCAGACGTGTGGTCGTGTACAATTATCCGTAGAACTTCTCAACTTCTTTCAGCAACTCAGTCTTAGACGATAATATGATCCTGCCATCCTCAGTCTTCAGCTTGGTCGGTTGGCTTTGACGCGAACACTTTTGAGCCTTTGTTGTTCTCAATCGCCTTTTTAATACAATTTGTATTATAGTGGCGCAAATTGCGAGTTAGAGACTTAGAGATCTGCTTGTTTCGTTGCCGATACTGAGTAGCGTCTTCAGAGGACTGCAAAACCAATCTGCGTCTTTCTTCCATGAGGTTGCTGGTGAAGTCCGAGATTTTTTTGGTTCTGTTTGAACGGCGAGTTTTAAAAATCTTAGACCCGACCGTTTGGACAATTTCCACGAACCTGTCGTTATAATCGTCCACATTCTCGCAGTCTCCTAGGCATTCGAAGCGATTGTGCAACTAGAGCTGAAAGTTCTCGGGGTTTTGGAGCTGGAGGGGCGCTGTCGGAGCGTGGACTTCATCAGTCGACATCTTTCTAGCTTGGTCTTTAGATTCAACGTGCCTTTTACCATTCGGTGATTACTTCCTGTTTTTATTGAGTTGATCACAGAGACAGCATTGAATATTTGCCTCCTCGTCGACAAGATGAAGTCGATCTCGTTCTTCGTTACGCCATTGGGATACAACCATGTCCACTTTCGCTGTTTAGGCTTTTTGAAGAAGGAGTTCATCATAAAGAGGCCCTCCCTCTCCATAAAGTCGCACAGCAGCTGGCCACGTGCATTTCTTTCTCCATATCCAAATTTTAATGCAGGGTAGGCTCGAGCACCTCGGTGGGGACGTATATGAGCTGATATGATAATGATGATGATCCAAATTGCCATACTCTCAGCTCATCATCACTTCGTTTACCCAATTTCGCGTTAAAGTCCCCCATAACAATGGTGTATTGGGTCCGGGAGCTATTATGTAGAGCTCTAGAGATATCCTTATATAGGATCTCCACTTCGTCGTCGTCGGAGTGTTGCGCGGTCCGTGCATATACCTGAATAACTTTCAGCGAATACCGTGTGGTAATTCAGATAAGTAGTGTAGTATTGGGGTTTCTAAATCACGTTTATTTGCGGTTGAAAGCGTGGGTGTCTCCATACAAAATGTATGAAGAGTTGATTTTACCAACTACAGAAGGCGACTTTAACTTTGTAAAAGGGTCTCTGGCGTGACCGTGTTGGTGATCGCTTAACCTGAATGATGTCGAGAGCCGCTGCTGCGACGCCGGAGCGCCATTGTTGATGGTGTGGTGAGAAGACAGGTGTGATAGGTGTGTTCAACAACCGCTGGTGCGACGCCGGAGCGCCATTGTTGATGGTGTGGTGTGAAGACAGGTGTGATAGGTGTTTTCAACGTCCACTGGTGCGACGCCGGAGTGGAATTGTTGGTGGTGGTGGTGGTGTGAAGACAGGTGTGACAGCCGCTGCTGCGACGTGGAGCACCATTGTTGGTGGTGGTGGTGTTGTGAAGATAGGTGTTATGAGTTGAGGGTGTGATTTAACATCCGGTGGAGGTGGAAGGTTCTAGGGGTGTGTTTTCATGCAGGGTGGAGGGGGTGGTTAAAGGTTTTGTGGAGGCGGTAGAAGCTCTGAGGGGTGGGTAGTAGCTCTGAGAGTTGAGGCTTTGAGGGTGTGGAGGTTCTAGGGGATGGTGCATACATCCTGTGAGGTGCTAGGTGTAAGGTTCTAGAGGGGTGGGGAGTTGAGGGTGTGGAGGTTCTAGGGGATGATTGGTGGAGTGAGGGGTGGGTTTTAGGGGTATGTTTAGCCAACAGGGCGGGAAGCTCTGAGGGGTGGGTAAAGGCTCTGAGGGGGTGGCTTGATCAAGGCTTCGTAAGGTTAACGTTAGACAAGTATACGGATGCAGCGAGATATCCTATGTGTTAGAGCGAGACAGAGCGATGGTGTGAGAATCGAACCCCTAATCCACAATATACAATGCAATGCACCTAACCATTGCGCCATGATGAGCAACACGGCCTTCCCGAGTCAGCGCGCGCGCGCACGCCGCTCGCAGGCGGATGTGGGCAGCTGATAAGCGTTGGTGTTGAGTTTAGCATCGTTGTTTTTTTTCTTATAAAATTCAAAACTGTAGCTCGTTATAGTTTATCGTTGCGGTTTCTTTACGAGGTCGTTACTTCCTTTTTTGTAAAATGTAAAATAAATAATATGGAAAAAGTGGTTAGATAAGAAATATGATAATATATTGAAAACATCATTTTCTGTGGTTTCACTTCCTCGACTTGTTTTTTTTTAAAGGCTATTTTGTGGTTTTTTTATCAAATTATTTGAAAGAGTATTTAGAAAATACAGCTACGGTTAAAGATGAATATAAACATTTTTTGGAGAAAGAACAGAAGATAGCAGAATTAAAGGGGAGACTAGAAGATTATTTCTACACCAGGTGGAAAAACTTAGGACCCTCTGGAGAGTACAGCGTATCCGCGTTTACCGTTAACAATAAAAACAAATATACCTATGTAGGAGTTTTGGCAGATAAGGATGGGCAAAGAGACGTCTACTACTTAAAGGGTTACCACAAAAATACGTTTTTACATGTTTACAATAATAGAGAAGCTCTTGTTGCAGACGGTTATGTCACATTACCTTATAACAATGGAATGGAATTAATATGTTTGCCAACCGAAAAACCATTTGCTACCTTTACTACAAATGGATTTACGAGTTTTAACGATAACACATTTGCCAAAATCGAAAACTTGCAATTTCACACAGACGCATGGAAAAATGTAGACGTTCCATTTACCCAAGTGGAGCTGGAGAGGGTTAACATCGTTACAATGCAAGAAATTGTAGGTAACATAAAATTTAGGGATTGTCATCGACTAGAAGAATTTGCAGAAGGTACAGAACTGGTAATAGCTGGAATAAAGGAAGTTATGCATAGAGGTAGACTCCGGTACATATTAAAACTAGACAATATAAATGTATTGTACCTTTCGAATTACTGGTTGGAACAAGAATTAGAAGAAATAGACTTAGGTTATAGGGCTGTGGTTAAGACTTGAGTGATGATGCAATACCTATGAAATATTGTGAAATATCTAGTTCTAACCGGATGTGGTGAAGGTTAAAGGATGTAGGTCACACGCTGATAAGAGCATATTCCTTCTAGAATGTTCCATCTAACGGAAGCTGCGGTTAAGACTCGAGGTGATGCAATACCTATGAAATATTGTGAAATATCTAGTTCTAACCTTATATGGTGAAGATCATATTATACTGAACTTGGTACCTTACCTATTTTTGTTAAAATTATATACCTACATATAAAATATATTTAAGGTTTTGCATACGATTTCGATGAGAAAAAGGTGAAACTTAGCAAGGTTCCATGATATAATATATGTGTTACCTAGGTACCCTTTGTCATGTTTAAGGTTATCTGTATACATAAGTACTTAACCATAAAATTATAAAAAATATTTAAGGATCCACATACAAAAAATGTCTACCCAATGAGGAGTCTACCTAGATACCTATTTTTTGATAGTCCACCGCATCTGAGTTATCTCCTCGCTTTTAGGATTTGTAAAGTATAATACCTCTACATACCTACTATAAATTCTAGTAAGAGTGTATGAAGACCTAATTTTACAGACTCCGAGGGTAGGGTGTCCTATCTACGACGCGTCGAGGGTAGGGGGTCGCTGGGGGAAGCGTTGAGGGGCGGGGGAAATGATGCTTCAAGGTTCTAACACTAATAGAAAGGTGGATAAAAGTTAGAGTGAGAATCGAACCCACCACATCATAATGAGAAGCCAATGAACTTAACCACTATGCCAAACGACTCCTCCGAGTCATATACCGCTCGCAGACGGATGCGGTCTGCTGATAACAGTTTTTATGTTTATAAACTCTACACTATTATAACTAGTCACAACCTGCGACTACACCTGCGTGGATTTCCTCTCGTTAAGGGGGTACAGATAGATGGACATACAAAAGGTGTTGCTTCTACCCTTCTAGCACATGACTTCGTCACAGTCTTAAATGAGATAGGTATGAAGCTCTAAAATAAAATAAAAAAACATTCATTTTCTATGTGGAACCCTAAAAAATTCTTAAACTCTTAAGTTGAAATTTTGTTAAAACTGATCAAGTATGAGTTGAACTTGTATTGGAGGCTTCTGTATATAATAAGTTTAACTAAGATATGTATGAGACTCTAAAATAAAAACACTGTTATCTATTGATATGGAACCCTAAACAAATTCTTAAACTATTACGTTAAAAACATATCATATTCAGTTCACATCATAAAGAAATATGAAAAAAAAACCTATTTGCTAAAAACTAATCAAGCATGAGTTGAACTTATATTGGGAGGAGGGTTCTGTATATAATAAGTTTAAATAGGATGGATGCTTATGAAGCTCTAAAATCAAACATTCATTATTTACATTGAAGAATGTTTGAGATGGGTGAGAAACTTAATTTTCATTGATATATTACTAAATAATAAAAATAATCTACCAATGCAGAACCCTAAAAATTTAACCCTAAAAAATTCTTAAACTCTTAAGTTGAAATTTTGTTAAAACTGATCAAGTATGAGTTGAACTTGTATTGGAGGGTTCTGTATAGGTATAATAAGTTTAACTAAGATATGTATGAGACTCTAAAATAAAAACACTGTTATCTATTGATATGGAACCCTAAACAAATTCTTAAACTATTACGTTAAAAACATATCATATTCAGTTCACATCATAAAGAAATATGAAAAAAAACCTATTTGCTAAAAACTAATCAAGCATGAGTTGAACTTATATAAAGGGGAAGGGTTCTGTATATAATAAGTTTAAATAGGATGGATGCTTATGAAGCTCTAAAATCAAACATTCATTATTTACATTGAAGAATGTTTGAGATAGGTGAGAAACTTAATTTTCAATAATATATTACTAAATAATAAAAGTAATCTACCAATGCAGAACCCTAAAAATTTAACCCTAAAAAATTCTTAAACTCTTAAGTTGAAATTTTGTTAAAACTGATCAAGTATGAGTTGAACTTGTATTGGAGGGTTCTGTATAGGTATAATAAGTTTAACTAAGATATGTATGAGACTCTAAAATAAAAACACTGTTATCTATTGATATGGAACCCTAAACAAATTCTTAAACTATTACGTTAAAAACATATCATATTCAGTTCACATCATAAAGAAATATGAAAAAAAACCTATTTGCTAAAAACTAATCAAGCATGAGTTGAACTTATATTGGGAGGAGGGTTCTGTATATAATAAGTTTAAATAGGATGGATGCTTATGAAGCTCTAAAATCAAACATTCATTATTTACATTGAAGAATGTTTGAGATAGGTGAGAAACTTAATTTTCAATGATATATTACTAAATAATAAAAATAATCTACCAATGCAGAACCCTAAAAATTCTTAAAAATTTAATAAAGTTGAAATACCAAACCTTTCTGTTAAAACTAATTAAGTATAAGTTTTACTTATATTCGAACAGGGTTCTGTATATACTAACCCAAATGAACTTCGGTCAAGTGTAAGTTGAAATATGCATAACGTGGGTTCTACAAACACTAAATAAAAGAGCTTCTATAGCTAAGTGCAAGTTGAACTTATATTGCTATAGGGTTCTGTATAGAATAAGTTTTAAATAAATGATATAGGTATGGAACCCTAAAATTTAAACTATCATCACTTTTACAGCCTCATCTTTTTATTGGAAAATAATATATGGAACCCTAAAAATAATGTGACCCCCGTTATGGAATCCTATAGATAATAACTTCATTACTAACTAAAATAACTTTTATGGTTAAGTATGAGTCGAGGTATATGTAGTGTGGGTTCTGCATATACATAGTTCTACTAACCTGAATTAACTTCTATGGTTAAGTGCGAATTGAATTATTATAACGGAAATTTTGTTAAAACCAATCAAGTACTTATGAGTGGAACTTATATTGGGAGAGGCTTCTGTATAGAATGAGTTTAAATGATATAGACATGGAACCCTAAAATTTAAACTATCATCACTTTATAATCTCATCTTTTTATGGAAAATAATATATGGAACCCTAAAAAATAATGCGATTCCCTATTATGAAATCCTATATAATAACTTCGTCACTCACTAAAAGAACTTTTATGGTTAAGTATATGTCTATAGCTAAGTGTGAGTTGAACTTATATTGGAGGAGGGTTCTGCATGGTATAAGTCGAAATGAGATAGGTATGAGGCTCTAAAATCAAACACTCATTATTAGCATTGAAGAATGTTTAAGATTGATGAGAAACTTATTTTTTAATGATATATTACTAAATAATGAAAGTAATCCACCAATGGAGAACCCTAAAAATTTCTAAAAAATTGAATAAAGTTGAAATACCTAACCTTTCTACTAAAAAACTAATTAAGCATGAGTTTAACCCTAAAACTTTCTTAAACTCTTTTAAACTGAAATAAAAAACGTAGTTGATGAAAACCAAAGTGTGAGGTGAACTTATATTAGGAGAGGGTTCTGTAGTTTAATTAACCCCTTAACTAATATCATCAGAGATAAATTAGTACCTACTTTACTAGAAGTATATTCATAAAACAGTTAAATGTGAGTAAGTCTTACATGTTAGGTTCTGTAATTTTTTTGGTTAAGTATTCATACAGGTAACCCTAAACATGTGAAAGGGTAGGTAATGGATATATCATGGAACCTTACTAAGTTTCACCTTTATCTCTCCAAAATCGTATGCGAAACCCTAAACACATTTTATATATTTTTTCAGGTTTAACAGGTATGTTGCAGAACCTTGAAAAATTCACCTTTTTTCACCCCAAATTGTATGTTAAACCTATATCAAGTAAAATAGATGAACCTCAAAATATGTGAAAGGGTAACAGATATGTAGAACCTTGAAAAATATATTAAATCTTCACCCTTTGACTAACTAAATTGTATACGAAACCCTAAACACACTTTCATCATCATCATCATCGTCATATCAGCCAGAAATCGCCCACTGCTAGACAAACACATTTTACATAATTATTTTTGTTAAGTACATACACAGGTTCAACAGATATGTTGCAGAACCTTAAAAGATTCACCTTTTTTACACCAATTGTATATGAAACCTATATCAAGTAAAATATGTAAACCTCAAAAGATGTGAAAGGGTAAAAGATAGGTTGAACCCTGAAAAAATATATTTCACCTTTGACTCACTAAATTGTATGCGAACCACAGACCCGATAACTGATAAGATGTGATTAGGGTCTATTGAGATGGGTCAATTAGGGTCTATGAACCTAATAATTTAGGAACAGCTCTAACCTCATATCTCATAACAACAGGTTAGGCTGATGAGATAAGATTAGTAGTGTTTTTTTGTATGACGACTATTGTGGGAAGTACACGTCACAGGTATAGATATAGTCTCGCTGGTACCCCAACCCCAACCCCTGCTGGTACCCCAACCCTAGCCACAACGTTTAAATAAAGTATATAAAGCATATTTGAGGTAGCTCAAGCGGTGGCTGGGTTTAGGGTACCAGCAGGGGTTGGGGCTGGGGTACCAGCGAGACTATATCTATACCTGTGACGTGTACTTCCCACAATAGTCGTCATACAAAAAAACACTACTAATCTTATCTCATCAGCCTAACCTGTTGTTATGAGATATGAGGTTAGAGCTGTTCCTAAATTATTAGGTTCATAGACCCTAATTGACCCATCTCAATAGACCCTAATCACATCTTATCAGTTATCGGGTCTGTGGTTCGCATACAATTTAGTGAGTCAAAGGTGAAATATATTTTTTCAGGGTTCAACCTATCTTTTACCCTTTCACATCTTTTGAGGTTTACATATTTTACTTGATATAGGTTTCATATACAATTGGTGTAAAAAAGGTGAATCTTTTAAGGTTCTGCAACATATCTGTTGAACCTGTGTATGTACTTAACAAAAATAATTATGTAAAATGTGTTTGTCTAGCAGTGGGCGATTTCTGGCTGATATGACGATGATGATGATGATGAAAGTGTGTTTAGGGTTTCGTATACAATTTAGTTAGTCAAAGGGTGAAGATTTAATATATTTTTCAAGGTTCTACATATCTGTTACCCTTTCACATATTTTGAGGTTCATCTATTTTACTTGATATAGGTTTAACATACAATTTGGGGTGAAAAAAGGTGAATTTTTCAAGGTTCTGCAACATACCTGTTAAACCTGAAAAAATATATAAAATGTGTTTAGGGTTTCGCATACGATTTTGGAGAGATAAAGGTGAAACTTAGTAAGGTTCCATGATATATCCATTACCTACCCTTTCACATGTTTAGGGTTACCTGTATGAATACTTAACCAAAAAAATTACAGAACCTAACATGTAAGACTTACTCACATTTAACTGTTTTATGAATATACTTCTAGTAAAGTAGGTACTAATTTATCTCTGATGATATTAGTTAAGGGGTTAATTAAACTACAGAACCCTCTCCTAATATAAGTTCACCTCACACTTTGGTTTTCATCAACTACGTTTTTTATTTCAGTTTAAAAGAGTTTAAGAAAGTTTTAGGGTTAAACTCATGCTTAATTAGTTTTTTAGTAGAAAGGTTAGGTATTTCAACTTTATTCAATTTTTTAGAAATTTTTAGGGTTCTCCATTGGTGGATTACTTTCATTATTTAGTAATATATCATTAAAAAATAAGTTTCTCATCAATCTTAAACATTCTTCAATGCTAATAATGAGTGTTTGATTTTAGAGCCTCATACCTATCTCATTTCGACTTATACCATGCAGAACCCTCCTCCAATATAAGTTCAACTCACACTTAGCTATAGACATATACTTAACCATAAAAGTTCTTTTAGTGAGTGACGAAGTTATTATATAGGATTTCATAATAGGGAATCGCATTATTTTTTAGGGTTCCATATATTATTTTCCATAAAAAGATGAGATTATAAAGTGATGATAGTTTAAATTTTAGGGTTCCATGTCTATATCATTTAAACTCATTCTATACAGAAGCCTCTCCCAATATAAGTTCCACTCATAAGTACTTGATTGGTTTTAACAAAATTTCCGTTATAATAATTCAATTCGCACTTAACCATAGAAGTTAATTCAGGTTAGTAGAACTATGTATATGCAGAACCCACACTACATATACCTCGACTCATACTTAACCATAAAAGTTATTTTAGTTAGTAATGAAGTTATTATCTATAGGATTCCATAACGGGGGTCACATTATTTTTAGGGTTCCATATATTATTTTCCAATAAAAAGATGAGGCTGTAAAAGTGATGATAGTTTAAATTTTAGGGTTCCATACCTATATCATTTATTTAAAACTTATTCTATACAGAACCCTATAGCAATATAAGTTCAACTTGCACTTAGCTATAGAAGCTCTTTTATTTAGTGTTTGTAGAACCCACGTTATGCATATTTCAACTTACACTTGACCGAAGTTCATTTGGGTTAGTATATACAGAACCCTGTTCGAATATAAGTAAAACTTATACTTAATTAGTTTTAACAGAAAGGTTTGGTATTTCAACTTTATTAAATTTTTAAGAATTTTTAGGGTTCTGCATTGGTAGATTATTTTTATTATTTAGTAATATATCATTGAAAATTAAGTTTCTCACCTATCTCAAACATTCTTCAATGTAAATAATGAATGTTTGATTTTAGAGCTTCATAAGCATCCATCCTATTTAAACTTATTATATACAGAACCCTCCTCCCAATATAAGTTCAACTCATGCTTGATTAGTTTTTAGCAAATAGGTTTTTTTTCATATTTCTTTATGATGTGAACTGAATATGATATGTTTTTAACGTAATAGTTTAAGAATTTGTTTAGGGTTCCATATCAATAGATAACAGTGTTTTTATTTTAGAGTCTCATACATATCTTAGTTAAACTTATTATACCTATACAGAACCCTCCAATACAAGTTCAACTCATACTTGATCAGTTTTAACAAAATTTCAACTTAAGAGTTTAAGAATTTTTTAGGGTTAAATTTTTAGGGTTCTGCATTGGTAGATTACTTTTATTATTTAGTAATATATTATTGAAAATTAAGTTTCTCACCTATCTCAAACATTCTTCAATGTAAATAATGAATGTTTGATTTTAGAGCTTCATAAGCATCCATCCTATTTAAACTTATTATATACAGAACCCTTCCCCTTTATATAAGTTCAACTCATGCTTGATTAGTTTTTAGCAAATAGGTTTTTTTTCATATTTCTTTATGATGTGAACTGAATATGATATGTTTTTAACGTAATAGTTTAAGAATTTGTTTAGGGTTCCATATCAATAGATAACAGTGTTTTTATTTTAGAGTCTCATACATATCTTAGTTAAACTTATTATACCTATACAGAACCCTCCAATACAAGTTCAACTCATACTTGATCAGTTTTAACAAAATTTCAACTTAAGAGTTTAAGAATTTTTTAGGGTTAAATTTTTAGGGTTCTGCATTGGTAGATTATTTTTATTATTTAGTAATATATCAATGAAAATTAAGTTTCTCACCCATCTCAAACATTCTTCAATGTAAATAATGAATGTTTGATTTTAGAGCTTCATAAGCATCCATCCTATTTAAACTTATTATATACAGAACCCTCCTCCCAATATAAGTTCAACTCATGCTTGATTAGTTTTTAGCAAATAGGTTTTTTTTTCATATTTCTTTATGATGTGAACTGAATATGATATGTTTTTAACGTAATAGTTTAAGAATTTGTTTAGGGTTCCATATCAATAGATAACAGTGTTTTTATTTTAGAGTCTCATACATATCTTAGTTAAACTTATTATATACAGAACCCTCCAATACAAGTTCAACTCATACTTGATCAGTTTTAACAAAATTTCAACTTAAGAGTTTAAGAATTTTTTAGGGTTCCACATAGAAAATGAATGTTTTTTTATTTTATTTTAGAGCTTCATACCTATCTCATTTAAGACTGTGACGAAGTCATGTGCTAGAAGGGT
>CAMYPC010000087.1:0-26828 GCA_947284805.1 Coleophora flavipennella | reverse complement strand
CCTAACCTAACCTAACCTAACCTAACCTAACCTAACCTAACCTAACCTAACCTAACCTAACCTAACCTAACCTAACCTAACCTAACCTAACCTAACCTAACCTAACCTAACCTAACCTAACCTAACCTAACCTAACCTAACCTAACCTAACCTAACCTAACCTAACCTAACCTAACCTAACCTAACCTAACCTAACCTAACCTAACCTAACCTAACCTAACCTAACCTAACCTAACCTAACCTAACCTAACCTAACCTAACCTAACCTAACCTAACCTAACCTAACCTAACCTAACCTAACCTAACCTAACCTAACCTAACCTAACCTAACCTAACCTAACCTAACCTAACCTAACCTAACCTAACCTAACCTAACCTAACCTAACCTAACCTAACCTAACCTAACCTAACCTAACCTAACCTAACCTAACCTAACCTAACCTAACCTAACCTAACCTAACCTAACCTAACCTAACCTAACCTAACCTAACCTAACCTAACCTAACCTAACCTAACCTAACCTAACCTAACCTAACCTAACCTAACCTAACCTAACCTAACCTAACCTAACCTAACCTAACCTAACCTAACCTAACCTAACCTAACCTAACCTAACCTAACCTAACCTAACCTAACCTAACCTAACCTAACCTAACCTAACCTAACCTAACCTAACCTAACCTAACCTAACCTAACCTAACCTAACCTAACCTAACCTAACCTAACCTAACCTAACCTAACCTAACCTAACCTAACCTAACCTAACCTAACCTAACCTAACCTAACCTAACCTAACCTAACCTAACCTAACCTAACCTAACCTAACCTAACCTAACCTAACCTAACCTAACCTAACCTAACCTAACCTAACCTAACCTAACCTAACCTAACCTAACCTAACCTAACCTAACCTAACCTAACCTAACCTAACCTAACCTAACCTAACCTAACCTAACCTAACCTAACCTAACCTAACCTAACCTAACCTAACCTAACCTAACCTAACCTAACCTAACCTAACCTAACCTAACCTAACCTAACCTAACCTAACCTAACCTAACCTAACCTAACCTAACCTAACCTAACCTAACCTAACCTAACCTAACCTAACCTAACCTAACCTAACCTAACCTAACCTAACCTAACCTAACCTAACCTAACCTAACCTAACCTAACCTAACCTAACCTAACCTAACCTAACCTAACCTAACCTAACCTAACCTAACCTAACCTAACCTAACCTAACCTAACCTAACCTAACCTAACCTAACCTAACCTAACCTAACCTAACCTAACCTAACCTAACCTAACCTAACCTAACCTAACCTAACCTAACCTAACCTAACCTAACCTAACCTAACCTAACCTAACCTAACCTAACCTAACCTAACCTAACCTAACCTAACCTAACCTAACCTAACCTAACCTAACCTAACCTAACCTAACCTAACCTAACCTAACCTAACCTAACCTAACCTAACCTAACCTAACCTAACCTAACCTAACCTAACCTAACCTAACCTAACCTAACCTAACCTAACCTAACCTAACCTAACCTAACCTAACCTAACCTAACCTAACCTAACCTAACCTAACCTAACCTAACCTAACCTAACCTAACCTAACCTAACCTAACCTAACCTAACCTAACCTAACCTAACCTAACCTAACCTAACCTAACCTAACCTAACCTAACCTAACCTAACCTAACCTAACCTAACCTAACCTAACCTAACCTAACCTAACCTAACCTAACCTAACCTAACCTAACCTAACCTAACCTAACCTAACCTAACCTAACCTAACCTAACCTAACCTAACCTAACCTAACCTAACCTAACCTAACCTAACCTAACCTAACCTAACCTAACCTAACCTAACCTAACCTAACCTAACCTAACCTAACCTAACCTAACCTAACCTAACCTAACCTAACCTAACCTAACCTAACCTAACCTAACCTAACCTAACCTAACCTAACCTAACCTAACCTAACCTAACCTAACCTAACCTAACCTAACCTAACCTAACCTAACCTAACCTAACCTAACCTAACCTAACCTAACCTAACCTAACCTAACCTAACCTAACCTAACCTAACCTAACCTAACCTAACCTAACCTAACCTAACCTAACCTAACCTAACCTAACCTAACCTAACCTAACCTAACCTAACCTAACCTAACCTAACCTAACCTAACCTAACCTAACCTAACCTAACCTAACCTAACCTAACCTAACCTAACCTAACCTAACCTAACCTAACCTAACCTAACCTAACCTAACCTAACCTAACCTAACCTAACCTAACCTAACCTAACCTAACCTAACCTAACCTAACCTAACCTAACCTAACCTAACCTAACCTAACCTAACCTAACCTAACCTAACCTAACCTAACCTAACCTAACCTAACCTAACCTAACCTAACCTAACCTAACCTAACCTAACCTAACCTAACCTAACCTAACCTAACCTAACCTAACCTAACCTAACCTAACCTAACCTAACCTAACCTAACCTAACCTAACCTAACCTAACCTAACCTAACCTAACCTAACCTAACCTAACCTAACCTAACCTAACCTAACCTAACCTAACCTAACCTAACCTAACCTAACCTAACCTAACCTAACCTAACCTAACCTAACCTAACCTAACCTAACCTAACCTAACCTAACCTAACCTAACCTAACCTAACCTAACCTAACCTAACCTAACCTAACCTAACCTAACCTAACCTAACCTAACCTAACCTAACCTAACCTAACCTAACCTAACCTAACCTAACCTAACCTAACCTAACCTAACCTAACCTAACCTAACCTAACCTAACCTAACCTAACCTAACCTAACCTAACCTAACCTAACCTAACCTAACCTAACCTAACCTAACCTAACCTAACCTAACCTAACCTAACCTAACCTAACCTAACCTAACCTAACCTAACCTAACCTAACCTAACCTAACCTAACCTAACCTAACCTAACCTAACCTAACCTAACCTAACCTAACCTAACCTAACCTAACCTAACCTAACCTAACCTAACCTAACCTAACCTAACCTAACCTAACCTAACCTAACCTAACCTAACCTAACCTAACCTAACCTAACCTAACCTAACCTAACCTAACCTAACCTAACCTAACCTAACCTAACCTAACCTAACCTAACCTAACCTAACCTAACCTAACCTAACCTAACCTAACCTAACCTAACCTAACCTAACCTAACCTAACCTAACCTAACCTAACCTAACCTAACCTAACCTAACCTAACCTAACCTAACCTAACCTAACCTAACCTAACCTAACCTAACCTAACCTAACCTAACCTAACCTAACCTAACCTAACCTAACCTAACCTAACCTAACCTAACCTAACCTAACCTAACCTAACCTAACCTAACCTAACCTAACCTAACCTAACCTAACCTAACCTAACCTAACCTAACCTAACCTAACCTAACCTAACCTAACCTAACCTAACCTAACCTAACCTAACCTAACCTAACCTAACCTAACCTAACCTAACCTAACCTAACCTAACCTAACCTAACCTAACCTAACCTAACCTAACCTAACCTAACCTAACCTAACCTAACCTAACCTAACCTAACCTAACCTAACCTAACCTAACCTAACCTAACCTAACCTAACCTAACCTAACCTAACCTAACCTAACCTAACCTAACCTAACCTAACCTAACCTAACCTAACCTAACCTAACCTAACCTAACCTAACCTAACCTAACCTAACCTAACCTAACCTAACCTAACCTAACCTAACCTAACCTAACCTAACCTAACCTAACCTAACCTAACCTAACCTAACCTAACCTAACCTAACCTAACCTAACCTAACCTAACCTAACCTAACCTAACCTAACCTAACCTAACCTAACCTAACCTAACCTAACCTAACCTAACCTAACCTAACCTAACCTAACCTAACCTAACCTAACCTAACCTAACCTAACCTAACCTAACCTAACCTAACCTAACCTAACCTAACCTAACCTAACCTAACCTAACCTAACCTAACCTAACCTAACCTAACCTAACCTAACCTAACCTAACCTAACCTAACCTAACCTAACCTAACCTAACCTAACCTAACCTAACCTAACCTAACCTAACCTAACCTAACCTAACCTAACCTAACCTAACCTAACCTAACCTAACCTAACCTAACCTAACCTAACCTAACCTAACCTAACCTAACCTAACCTAACCTAACCTAACCTAACCTAACCTAACCTAACCTAACCTAACCTAACCTAACCTAACCTAACCTAACCTAACCTAACCTAACCTAACCTAACCTAACCTAACCTAACCTAACCTAACCTAACCTAACCTAACCTAACCTAACCTAACCTAACCTAACCTAACCTAACCTAACCTAACCTAACCTAACCTAACCTAACCTAACCTAACCTAACCTAACCTAACCTAACCTAACCTAACCTAACCTAACCTAACCTAACCTAACCTAACCTAACCTAACCTAACCTAACCTAACCTAACCTAACCTAACCTAACCTAACCTAACCTAACCTAACCTAACCTAACCTAACCTAACCTAACCTAACCTAACCTAACCTAACCTAACCTAACCTAACCTAACCTAACCTAACCTAACCTAACCTAACCTAACCTAACCTAACCTAACCTAACCTAACCTAACCTAACCTAACCTAACCTAACCTAACCTAACCTAACCTAACCTAACCTAACCTAACCTAACCTAACCTAACCTAACCTAACCTAACCTAACCTAACCTAACCTAACCTAACCTAACCTAACCTAACCTAACCTAACCTAACCTAACCTAACCTAACCTAACCTAACCTAACCTAACCTAACCTAACCTAACCTAACCTAACCTAACCTAACCTAACCTAACCTAACCTAACCTAACCTAACCTAACCTAACCTAACCTAACCTAACCTAACCTAACCTAACCTAACCTAACCTAACCTAACCTAACCTAACCTAACCTAACCTAACCTAACCTAACCTAACCTAACCTAACCTAACCTAACCTAACCTAACCTAACCTAACCTAACCTAACCTAACCTAACCTAACCTAACCTAACCTAACCTAACCTAACCTAACCTAACCTAACCTAACCTAACCTAACCTAACCTAACCTAACCTAACCTAACCTAACCTAACCTAACCTAACCTAACCTAACCTAACCTAACCTAACCTAACCTAACCTAACCTAACCTAACCTAACCTAACCTAACCTAACCTAACCTAACCTAACCTAACCTAACCTAACCTAACCTAACCTAACCTAACCTAACCTAACCTAACCTAACCTAACCTAACCTAACCTAACCTAACCTAACCTAACCTAACCTAACCTAACCTAACCTAACCTAACCTAACCTAACCTAACCTAACCTAACCTAACCTAACCTAACCTAACCTAACCTAACCTAACCTAACCTAACCTAACCTAACCTAACCTAACCTAACCTAACCTAACCTAACCTAACCTAACCTAACCTAACCTAACCTAACCTAACCTAACCTAACCTAACCTAACCTAACCTAACCTAACCTAACCTAACCTAACCTAACCTAACCTAACCTAACCTAACCTAACCTAACCTAACCTAACCTAACCTAACCTAACCTAACCTAACCTAACCTAACCTAACCTAACCTAACCTAACCTAACCTAACCTAACCTAACCTAACCTAACCTAACCTAACCTAACCTAACCTAACCTAACCTAACCTAACCTAACCTAACCTAACCTAACCTAACCTAACCTAACCTAACCTAACCTAACCTAACCTAACCTAACCTAACCTAACCTAACCTAACCTAACCTAACCTAACCTAACCTAACCTAACCTAACCTAACCTAACCTAACCTAACCTAACCTAACCTAACCTAACCTAACCTAACCTAACCTAACCTAACCTAACCTAACCTAACCTAACCTAACCTAACCTAACCTAACCTAACCTAACCTAACCTAACCTAACCTAACCTAACCTAACCTAACCTAACCTAACCTAACCTAACCTAACCTAACCTAACCCAGTCGCGCGGCACCCCCCGCAGCGCGCGGATCGTTTTAGAGCAGCTCCACGCTCGAAAAAATCGTGAATAATAGCAAAAGTGCTCCGATTTGCCTGAATTTTTCGTGAAACGTGCTAACAAGTGAAAGTGTTCCCTGGATGCAGTGACAGTGAAATTCACCAAGGATTTTCTGAGAAAACCACGAAAAACCACTGTAACCCACGTGCTTTCAAGGTTAGCCCACGTGTTTCAACACAAATCAGTGAACGCTGCGAAAAGTAGATGTGTACCCCACCATTTTTATTTCATCGCTAGACGCACCTTGGGGGTGCCTACACCTGGAGACATTTTTGGATTTTTCCGCCCGCGCACTCGGGAGAAATCGGGAAGAAACTGAAAACACCACGTGGACCAAATTTGGAAATTTTGAAGTCCGGCGTACCACCTTATCATCATTCGGAAGATCTTTCATGGAGAAGCCCAAAACCGAAAAGATTTTCAAAATCGGCCCACATTCGACCGAAGAACAAGCTTCGGAAGTTGGCAAAATTTTTTCCCGGATTCCCGGCAGCGCTGGGGAAGGATTCTCCGCGACGACCCCTATTTTTTAAATTAGTATTAGATTAAGTATTCTTTCCTCTTTAATTTCCTGTTTTTGAAATATTTTTGCCGTGGCCCTTTTTCGAAATATAAATTTTTTAGTTAAAACATATAAAATTATTGAGGTGCAAATACAAATTTGTACTAGCAGGTATAAAACCCAAAATTGCTTTTTTGAATGTGAGAGTTATACACATTTTGAGAAAGGGTCACCCTTGTATAGTTTTAAGGAAATTTTAATTTTAGGACTATTGGTTTTTGAGCTACCGGTATTACAAGCTTTTTTGCGGTCGGACAAAAATTTTCAATCTCAGATTCCGGACCCCCCCTTGGACCCTTATTCAAAATTTTTAATCCATATTATAGCCCAGTTATTCAAAAGCTTAAGTTCCCAAAACAAAAATTTTTCAACAAGTAGTTTCCGATTTATAAATTTATCAGTGTAAAAAACCAGGGGGACGCCATTACCGGGTAACGTTGTTTTTGGAATAACTCAAAAACGGGCCCGAATTTCGCAATTTTGAGCGAAAATTGATTCAGTAGGGACCTGAAGCACTTTCGAGGTCAACGGGCCCGTAGGCTATTCCGGAAACAACCCCCGGTAAAAAATTTTCAAAAAACCCAAAAAATTTTGATTTTCCGGGACCCCAGGCGTTACAAGGGTGGGCCTGTTCGTAAATTTAGGTTTAGTTGTACATTATAAGATTTTGTCCGGTTTCGAAATTCGAATATTAATACCCAAACAAACACTTTAGTTCCGGCCAAATCCAACCCCCAATTTTGAGTTTCGTTTGGGCCCCCCCCCAGGTACCTTATCTAGTAAAATTTGTTTCCATCTTATAGCCAAACTTATCCCATTTTCAAGAGTTTTTGGTTCTTAGAGCTGCGGTGAGTCATTCCTGAGATATAACGTAATAACTACCTGGCGACCCCTTGCTCAAAACGGCAAAATATAAGATAGTCGGAGATAAGGAAAAATCCAAAAACGCCAAATATCTCGGGAACGGTGCGCCGTAGGTCAAAAATAACGAAATTTTGCCCCCCCCCTCCCAAACCCACCCCCTATCTACGAACAAACCCGACCCTCTGCCATCGATCCCCAAAGTCTCATCCCCCTACCCTTAACTTTACAGTAAATCCAGCCTAAGCAGCCCCCTAGACCTACGCTGCTACGACATCTGCTACGGTAATTACTACGTGCTAAGTACTGTGTCTGAGTTGCTGTAAGTATTCCCTTCTTACTCCTGTTCCTTTCATTAATACCTCCCCTCACGTCACTACTTCAACCCCATTTTTTGACCCCCCCTTCCCCCCGCTCCCCCCCCCCCTCTTTATCCTACCATCTGTATCTTCTGAACGGCTGGGGCTACAGCCTTGCGAAAAACGGGGTTGGATTTGGGAGAACAGGAGTGTTTGGCCAGTCCTGGTGGACGCCCCCCCCCCCCCAATTGTAGAGTCCGGTAGAGTTACCTATTTTTATTTTTTGTATATAACGGTATATCATTTTGTTTTGTTTAAAGTAATTGTTTTGTATATTACGAACTGTGACTCTACATAGAGCAAATCAGTTAACTGACTTGACTGTAATTAGCATAATAGTAACTGACAATCATCTTGAAGTATATAGGTTAATTTATATTATAATTATTATTAATTTTGACTATATAAAAATTCTTTGACGGGGTCTTATTGGGCCCCTTCCTACGACTACAAAAAAAAATTTATTTTTTATTCTTGTTATATTGTTATATTGTTCTAGTATTAAGTATCTGATAATTACCCCTATTCTTGACAGACTCTATACCTAGTGACTCTAGGTAGAGCCAAACAAAATTTTTATTTATTTTCTTAGGGTTAGTAATTTTAATTTTACCACTGTATTTTTTATCGCTTAAACGCAAACCTCAACATGTACACAGCTAGGACTCCCCAGAAACCGACCGGTAGCGAAGGTAAAAAATCACCTGCAAAATTGGGACCTAGAAATAGTGTAAGGCGTAGTATTAACGAGTGGGAGGCTTCATACTCTGACCCAATCGTTGCTACTAAAAAGACTGGTTCTACAAGCACCAAATTGACAGACAAGAGTAGAGCCTCCCCGGATCCCCAAAAAGTTAAAACGTTCGAAAACCGCACTGCCGAGGCCAAGGCATGTCTCACAAAGGGAAAACTCAATTTGAATGCTTCCCGAAACCTGAAGACGGAAATCAAGAACAGCATCGTTGAGGCCCTCGATCGACTCTACCAACTGGTGAAGGAAGCTGACAAGGCTTCTAAAATACCGGTGGTGGAGGAGGTCGTGGGAGCTTCGGATGCTCAAAAGGGGAAGGAGAAGGCCGTGGAGGTGGAGCCGGAGGCGTCCGTCTCCGACGCCACGTTCATGGTCAACTCTGACCCTGACATGATTTCCCGTCTCGAGGAGCATTCAAAGTTGCTGAGAGAAAACACCAAGGCCATTGAGCAACTGAAGGAGTCCTTGGAGGGCCAAAAGATGGCTCTAGATCAAGTAAAGAGCTACGCGAGCGTAGCCGCTACTCAGAGCGGCAAATCGCTCAATAAACACAAAACGCTCCATTCCATCGTGGTCACCTCCAAGGACGAACTGGAAACCGGGGAGGAGGTCCTTGACAAGGTCAGAAAAATAGTCGACGCAAAAGAAGGTTGGGTCAGAGTTGAAAGGGTTCGGAAAGCGAAAGATAGAAAGATAGTGATGGGCTTTGATACAATGGAGGAAAGAAACAAAATTATGGACCGGCTGGGGAAAGATGGAACGGCCCTCAACGTCGAGGAGGTGAAAAACAAAGACCCTCTAGTGGTCCTCAGGGACGTCCTACAAGTCAACACAGACGGGGACGTCCTTAAGGCTTTAAGGAATCAAAATAGGGATGTTTTTCGCGACCTCGGCGTTGGGGACGATCGTATGGAGGTAAGATATAGGAGAAAAGCCAGGAACCCGCACACCTGCCACGTTGTGATAAGTGTTTCTCCTATTATCTGGCGACGGGTGACGGAAGTGGGGCTCGTCCGCATCGACCTCCAGCGCATCGTCGCCAAGGACCAATCCCCGCTGGTCCAATGCACGCGCTGCCTGGGGTACGGACACGGCAGGCGGCTCTGCAAAGAGCCAGCCGACCTATGTAGCCACTGCGGCGGCCCCCACCTCAGCGCGGAATGTGACGACAAAATCACAGGAGCACCTCCCGAATGCCGAAATTGTATCAGAGCCAAACTCGATCACGCTGATCATAATGCTTTCAGTACAAGCTGTCCAGTACGCCTCAAGTGGGATGGGCTGGCCCGGGCGTCCGTAGCCTATTGCTGAGGGCGTCCCGGGCGACCTCACTCAAAACAGAGTAATAAATAGGGTGACAAGGAGGATTTTGCGACGCGGGGTCCCACCTTCTGGAGCTTCCGGTGACTCCATAGTGGCCCCATTGAATGGAGGAAACCCCAACTGCATCCACCCCATGAACGTCAAAGCTAGAGATAATATTAAATCGGTATCTCACCCTAGCAAAGCTGTGACTTTGATAAGGTTAAAAGCTCACAAAGGGGTGGAAGCAGGTGGGAAAAATACACTGGACAGGGAGGCTGCCGGGGGTTCCGGGGGGAGGGGAGTCACGTCGATGGCCAGGTTGCTTATTTTTGACCCAGAGATGGAGAAAAACAAAATCGTCAATATTATTATTATAACTGTAAATAAATATTTTGATAAAAAAGCTAGTATAGGTAAAAATAAATAGTATAAGAAAATATGCTATCTTAGTATCCTGAGAATATTATAGTATAGCATAGATAATAAGTTGAAAATAAAAAAATATCGTTATAAGTATAGTAGTAGTAATTTAGGATAAAATGTACCAAGAAACAAAAACGGAAATTGTAAATAAATAAAGTGTTACCCTATTATTACTGATCCCTAAAACTAAAACAAACAAATAAGTAGCAGATTAGAAACATAAGTAACAAACATGAAGTAGCAGATTAGAAACATAGAGAGATTACTAGATGGGAGTCCCACCCATAAAAGTTAAGAAAGATGATGAATGAAAGAAGATAAATAGTATGAAGAATAAAAGTACGAGAGGCATAGATGATGGAACTGGAATGAAAGAGAAAATTAGCTGTAAAAAGTCTCCGATTATGTTGGAGGTTGAAGGAAAAAAAAAAAAAAAAAAAAAAAAAAAAAAAAAAAAAAAAAAAAAAAACCTAACCTAACCTAACCTAACCTAACCTAACCTAACCTAACCTAACCTAACCTAACCTAACCTAACCTAACCTAACCTAACCTAACCTAACCTAACCTAACCTAACCTAACCTAACCTAACCTAACCTAACCTAACCTAACCTAACCTAACCTAACCTAACCTAACCTAACCTAACCTAACCTAACCTAACCTAACCTAACCTAACCTAACCTAACCTAACCTAACCTAACCTAACCTAACCTAACCTAACCTAACCTAACCTAACCTAACCTAACCTAACCTAACCTAACCTAACCTAACCTAACCTAACCAAAGCCCAGATAAGGCAGACCAAGACTTCACAGTTAGCTGCGACTCTGGCGGCGCAAACTGAGCCTAATACTGAACACGAGGAATCCATCAAAAGCAGCAGAGACAGCTCTATGCACTCCCTAATAATGACAGGAGGCGGATTGCTGAGCGAACTGCCAAGGCAAGCTAACTCAGTGCTGCAAGAGGCTAAGACGGAACTAGAAAAGTCAGGAAACCTAAAAAGAGACATTCGTGACAATGTGGTCTCGGCTCTACAAACCCTCTATGAGATGGTCCTAAGGCTAGCGGACTCGCGTAATCGCCACATGGCTGAACTCCACAAAAGGTCTGCTCAGTTCGAGAAACAGATAGCGTCGGCGGAAACCAGACATAGCCGTAATCTGGAGGCGGCCATAGCAAAGGTGGAGGACCTTAAATTTCAAAACGAAAGGATCTTGAAGGAGACAGATTCAATCTACCGTTATCTCTCTTTTGAATTACAAGATGTGCCAAAAGATATCAAAGCACTCTTATCAGCATCAGAGGACAAGAAAACTCATAGAAACTACACCACGGTCTCAGCTGAGCGCCCCGACTCTCCGGATCTATCACCTTGCCCAGCAGTTGAAGGCATCCAGCTTATCCAGGACTCGGTGACAAAGCTGAGAGAGGAAGTCAAGGAAAATATAGATGTAGTGTACACCCATTGTTTGAACTGCGTGTCAATACGCGATTCGGACACCAAACATTTTAAATACCCAACCTCCTCATCCAACATTCAAGGAAGTGCCACAACGGATCGACCCTCACCCATGCACGGCGACAAGGACCAGCGCACGAAATATCAGTCCGGAAACGCTGCGCCGTCAAAAGCACCAATATCCTATGCCGACGCACTTAGGAGGCCCAATTTCCCACTTATGGTGGAATCGATAGACCCCAGAGACACAAGCGAAATGGTCCTCGACAAGGTCAAAACCGGAGTTGATCTGGTTGAGCTGGGCATTGGTGTGAACACCGTAAGGAAAGCTAGAAACCAGAAGATTATTTTCGGTTGCGAGTCCGAAGATGACCGAGGCATACTGCACGAAGCAATCAAGCAATTGGAAAAGCTGACCGTCACGCAGCCACAAACAAAGGATCCTCTGCTGAAAATAGTGGGGATAACAAACGACATAACAAACAGCAAAGTCGAGGAAGGTCTCATCAAGCAGAACTCCAGGATGATAGATGGCATCTCCCCGCAGGATGTAAGGATGAAAGTCCTAAGAAGAACCAAAGGTAGAACCAACATAACATCTAACATCATCCTGCAAGTTAGTCCAAAAGTTTGGTGTCGCCTTAAGGACCAAAAAATACGTATCGGTTACCAGGTACTTCCAGTTGTCGACCAGTCACCCGTAACACAGTGCTACCGATGCATGGGTTTCGGGCACCTAGCTCGAGATTGCAAATCACCTACATCTAGGTGTGGATTTTGCTCAGGTACACACGATACCCGCGAATGCCATAATAGAGATGGGGTACCATATTGCATTAATTGCGGAAACAATAAACACAGGAGTGACGGAGCCCACGCAGCGTACAGCGCATCGTGCCCTGAGTGGCAAAAATGGGACAGATTGGCGCGATCCTCAGTGAGTTATTGCTAAGGGCAACCCAATAGCTTTGACAGAACCCACAACCGAAGGTAACCGCAAAAGAAAAGTTTACAAATTTGCTCAGATAAACTTGGGTCGAGGACAGGCAGCGGCAGAGGAGTGCTATTCAGCAGCCGAAGCTCAAAAAATCTCTATTATACTATTACAAGAACCATACATTGGCAGTAAAGCACATGTAACATCCCGCCATAGAGTTATTCAAAAATTCACCACTAACGTGGAAAATCCAGTCAAATCGGCAGTCATCGTCGTGGACCCCAATCTTACCATTGTCGAAAATCAAAACCTAATTAGTGAAACCATGGTAGGCATTAAGGTAACTTTAGGTAATCATAACCTAGGCATTGTAAATGTATACCTAAATGGAGACGATGACATTGAACAAGACTTTATCAAGATCTCACAAATCATCGACGGGTTGGACACTGAACAAGTATTACTAGCTGGCGATTTTAATGCCAAAAGCCCCTGGTGGGGCTGCGAGGCGGAGGACAGAAGGGGAACAGTGGTTGTAGAAGCACTGGCAAACATGGGTATGTCGGTACTAAATCAAGGAACAACGCCCACCTTCAGCGTTATAAGGAACAATCGAAACTACACGAGCATAGTGGATGTTACAGCATGCACATATAACTTGCTAAGTAAAGTTACAAACTGGAGGGTTGACACAACGTTCGCTCCGCTGTCAGACCATGATGCGGTACTGTTTCAGATACACACCCAAACCGAAAAAAGCCCTTCCCAGCCTAGGAAGTCTACTCGCAGATTTAACACCAGCAAAGCAAACTGGGAAAAATTCAGAGAAGAACTTGAGAAGGAAACAGCTATGAGAAATTTAAGCGTTAAATCCATAGACGAAACAGAAACTGCGGAAGCACTAGAGGCCAAAGTAAACCACTTAACTCAATCTATACAAACAGCATGTGAAAAATCAATGACCCAGATATCCGACAAGGTACCAAATAAAAACCCGTGGTGGACAGAAGAATTAAGCACAAAAAAGGAGGCAGTGATAAGATTGAGACGCAAAATTAAACACGCTAACCCCAGGAGGAAACCTTACGTAATTGCGGAGTATCTAGACACAAAAGAAGAATATAAACGGCTAATCACGGAAACTATTACGAGTAGTTGGAAAGACTTTTGCACTAAGCAGGAAAAGGAGAACATGTGGCAGTGCATATACAGAATAATAAGGAAAAGTGGAAAGAACGAAGAAGATAAGCTCCTAAAGCCAAGGCCAGGCAGCGATATCCTCACACCAGAAGGATCAGCAAAACTACTCGCCGATGTGTTCTTTCCATGTGATTCTCCATTGACTGATTCCGACGAACATAAACAAATCAGAGACGAATCTGAGGAAATCAAAAGGAACCTAAAAACTGAAAACATTGATGATCCAATTAAGTTCACTGCTGTCGAAATCTCAACAATCTTCAAAAACATGAGCCCCAAAAAAGCACCTGGAGGCGACGGTCTTACATCGGACATCTGCAATAAAGTATTTCTATCACAGCCTGACCTATTGACTTGTATCTTCGATCGTTGTCACCAAATGGGATACTTCCCTAAAACCTGGAAAAGTGCAACAGTGAGAGTAATCCCTAAACCAGGGAAAGACGACTACTCCCTACCCAAATCATATAGACCCATTGGACTACTACCAATATTGGGGAAAGTCCTTGAAAAACTCTTTGTAAATAGAGTTCTATGGGAACTGGGAAGCAGGAATAAGCTCAGCCGTCGGCAATATGGATTTATGCCTCAGAGAAGCACAGAAGACGCTCTTTTTGACGCTTTTGATCTGGTAAAACAGGGACTAAGGAGCAAGGAAATAATTGTACTGGTTTCACTGGACATTGAAGGCGCGTTCGACAACGCGTGGTGGCCTGCAATCATAAAACAACTTGCCTATAAAAACATCAACAAGGCCACTCTTAACCTGATATGTAGTTACCTATCTAACAGGACAGTGGTATTAAATTATGCGGGTCATCAAACGCAGAAGAGCACAAACTCGGGCTGCATACAGGGCTCAACATGTGGACCACTACTGTGGAACGTACTCCTGGACTCCCTACTTTGTCAATGTGAGAATATTAATGTACACGTCCAAGCTTTTGCTGACGACATTCTCATAATTGCAAAAGGACATACAGGACAGGAAATTGAGCACAAGATCAACACAGCCTTGCAAAATATTTGCTCGTGGGGCAAAAAGCACAAAATGAACTTTGCCTCACATAAAACCCAAGCAATCTTGATCACGAAAAAACTCAAATATGACGCACCACGACTCGTAATGGACGGAACTCAGATAAACTTTAGTGATCATCTAAAGATCCTAGGCCTGACAATAGACAGACAGGTCAATTTCGTCAAACATATCGAAGCGCAATCCACCAAAGCAATCAATATCTATAAAATGGTAATAAAAACGGCTAAAGCACAATGGGGACTAAACTCCGACATACTTCGAACTATATACTTGACGGTAATAGAACCTACAATTCTTTATGCAGCCAGTGTCTGGACAACGACAGCTAGTAAAGCCCTAATCAGGAAAAGACTGGACAAAATCACACGACTATTCAGCATTATTATTAGCAAGGCTCACCGCACCACCTCGCTAATCTCAAGTGCAATCCTTTCGAGAGTATTTCCATTAGACCTCAGAGCAATAGAACATAAAGAATTATATCAGGTCAAAAGAGGCAAGCCGTTGGAAGAACTACCAGGTCGCAAGTTAGAAACACGAGTCAGCCCATTAAAACTTCCACATCCTGCCAATCGAATTGAAATTAGTTACAAACTGGTAAACAGCCAAGACGACATTGAGAAAATTGAAAACGACTGGCCGCGAATTTACACAGACGGCAGCAAAATTGACGGGAAGGTGGGAGCAGCAGTGACCATATGGTTAGATGGCCTAGAGAAAAACAATAATAAATACAAACTGGCAGATTACTGCAGTGTATACCAATCCGAACTAGTAGCGATTCAAAAAGCACTGGAAATAATGATCAAGACCCACAAATATCGCAAAGCAAATATCCTCAGTGACTCTAGATCGGCGTTAGATGACCTATCAAATCCGCAATCACTGCACCCTTTAACATTTGGGATCCGAGAGCGGATCCAGGTACTAATGGATCAAAATGGAGAAATAAACTTTTTCTGGATCCGCGCACACATAGGAATAACAGGCAATGAAAGAGCTGATGAATTAGCCAAAACCGCCGCAAATAAGAGCAAACAAGCTCCAGTATATGATCGTTTCCCTCTGTCTTACGCCAAACACCTCACCAGGAACTCCACCTGCAATGAATGGCAAAAACGCTATGAAGAAGCATCAACAGGAGCAGTTACACGAAGATTCTTCCCCAGAGTCAAAGAAGCCTACAAAACACTTTCAAAAATTAAAATAAACAATATAAGGTCTCAAATACTTACTGGACACGGTGGAATTAGAGCCTATTTATTTAAATTCAAACTCGCGCCTGCCCCGTTCTGTCCTTGCGATGACGAGACAGAGGAATCCATTGAACATCTAATAATAGACTGTCCTAGATTCGCCTCAAGGCGCATGGATCTCGAGTGCAGAATGGGGTATGCAATTACTCCTAAGTCACTCAGCAAGTGTGTAAACGACGATGACTGTCGGGCTATCTTTCTAACATTTGCGGAAGACTGCCTACGTAGAGCTGCAAAGTTGAATGGGTCGAAAATAAAGGATTAATTAATGTTTCACAAAACAATCCTTAAATGTTTACTAGCATAAGTTATTCTATGCATTTGGTATACTTTTTGTTTAAAATTTTGAAGCTAAATATGTAACCCATAGAGTGAAGCCATATGCATTGACTTTTAAAATAGTAAAATGTTAACTAGCATTGGGTAATTCGTCCTTCCTCACTTGCATAGTCAGAAATGGCTTTTGTAAACAGCATAGTAATACTGTAATGTTAATGTTAAGTTACAATGTATAAAAAAAAAGACAAAAAAAAAAAAAAAAAAAAAGAAAAAGAAAAAGAAAAAAAAAAAAAAAAAAAAAAAAAAAAGAGAAAAGAAAAAGAATATCACCTGAAAAAAAAAACGGTATAAAGAATGTTGAAAAATAAATATCAACAGTTAAAGCAGTAAAGGTTTAGTCAGTACAAGTCTGACACTGCCTGGGTCCTCCCTTCCCAGGCGTCCATGAGGATTACCCTGACTGCCTAATTAAAAAAAAAAAAAAAAAAAAAAAAAAAAAACCTAACCTAACCTAACCTAACCTAACCTAACCTAACCTAACCTAACCTAACCTAACCTAACCTAACCTAACCTAACCTAACCTAACCTAACCTAACCTAACCTAACCTAACCTAACCTAACCTAACCTAACCTAACCTAACCTAACCTAACCTAACCTAACCTAACCTAACCTAACCTAACCTAACCTAACCTAACCTAACCTAACCTAACCTTTTTTTTTTTTTTTTTTTTTTTTTTTTTTTTTACGTGGGGAAATCCTCATGGATACCCGTCCGCTGGAGGAGGCCGACGGGTTATGCCGGACTCTTACCGGCTAAAACCCCACGGCACTCCCGCTTCGCCCGAGTGGCAGAGGACTGGGAAACCGGCAGAGCCTTTACTTCCAGTCCCCCACCGGCGACCGCCCACCTTTCGGCAGGCCCAGGCAGGACCGCGGAGGGCAGGGAGAGAGGCGCATCGTAATACCAACACTCCTCTCCCTCCACGGTCCTGCCTCCAACTCCTCAACCCCGCTCGGCTGCGGAGGATAGGGAGAGCGGCGCATCGCAATACCGACACTCCTCCTCCCCCGCAGTCCCACCTTTTCCGTGAGCTGAGGGCGAAACCCTCCTCTCACGGCCCGCAATGTTTTTTAACGAGGTTGTCTCCTCGCCCGCAATATTTTTTATAGAGGTTGTCTCCTCGCAGCCCGGCCATTTAAGGCAAGGCCCCCGCCCCCGAAGGATTACGGTATACTTCCACGCTACGCCAGCACTCTAAAAGTAGAGCGAGGCGTGCGCCCGTATGCGTGTCTGTGACTTAACCCAGAACACGCATACCTCCCGCTTGTCGGGTATTCGCCGCGAGTCAATTATATCCCACAAGGAGATATAATTGACAAGCGCCCAGGATGCACCGGCCAAAAGATGCTGCTGTTCCCTCCAGACGTATCCAAAGGGACAAGCAGCAGTTTGGCACACGAGGAGGAACCCGACTTGCATCCCAACCTAACCTAACCTAACCTAACCTAACCTAACCTAACCTAACCTAGCCACCCCCCGCGCAGAACGGTCACAGCCAGCGCTGCTCCGCGGCAAAATTTTTCTTTAAAAATCACAAAAAATTGGATTTTTCAACGCAATAGTGACTTGTGATATATCATTGTGAGCGTCTTGAAGTAACGCATCTTTATGTGAAAAAATTTTTGTTCGGACGGAAAAATTGGAGCCGCCATTTTTAAAAAAGTGAATTTTTAAGAAATTTTCAAACTTTGAGTGCGTACGCTGCCCGATTAGTCGGCGCGACATACATATTTTCTGACATTCAAGCAAAGGCATCGTGAAGAACTACATTTCTGCAAAATTTTGGATTTTTGTCGACAAAGGGGGACGAGCTACACCCAAAAAACCACAAACCACGTGGCAGCGTGGTCATAGAACGAAAGGCGTGCGGCTACTTCTGACATAAGCGAAACGTTCCAGCGGCTGAGAAAACACCACCACCTTTTGGATTTTTAAGTTAAGTGGAGTGGTTCTTAAGTTACAGCATTTTAAAATTTTTTGTATTTTTCAAAATTTATTATCTCCGAATTTGGAGTGATGACCCCATATTTTTATTTTACCTAAAAATTGCTTTAATTGAGTAGATTAATTGATTAAAAAATTTTGATATCTTAATCATAAAAAATTTTGAGTTACAAATTTTTGAAAATTTATGGCAAACACGTGCTACTAGAAGAAAAACAGCCAGAACTCTCGAACCACTTTTTTAAATTAACATTATATTAGTATAAGATAACTTAGTTTTAAAAAGTAAGTTTTTATTTTTATTTTTATTTTTATTGTTTTTTATGAAATTTTTTGTGTTTTTTGTGATTTAAAAATCAGGATTTTACTATATTGTTTTTACTGTGTGCTCATTAAACAGAACTTTTAAAGCCCGATTCAACGATACCAAACACGACTATATTCGGCCCGCGGGGACCAAAGTTAGAAATCTTGTCCGCCATCTTGGACGCCATTTTGAAATTTTGTTTTTAAGATTGCTGCGGGAGTGTTGGTCGTAGAGAGACGGGACTTTTTGAGCCTAGATTGGAAGAGTCGACTCTATCTAAGTATAGGATAAAACTCTATGTAGAGTTCTTATTTTACGACCCTCTTTTTAGTGGCGAATATTTTAGTCCTCGTTGTAACAATATTGACACTCTTTTTCCCGTCTTTCTACGATAGAAACTGACCTCAGAAACCTTCTTTCAAATTGACGGCGGCCATCTTGGACGCCATATTGAAAAATTAAATCTTTCATAACTTGGGAACCGTGGGTCGTATCGAGACGCGGTTTTCGTTGTTGGTATCAGCTCGGTAAAGACAGTCGAACCGGACTTTTGAAACTGTAAAATCTTACGGCGGCCATCTTGGAAGCCATTTTGTACATATTAATTTTAAGATAACTCGGGCTATATTATAAGTATTGAGGCACGGTTTTCGCCGAAAGAGTTAGAATTGTTAAGACTTTTTATACATACGCGATTGACTCTATATAGAGTCGCTTTCATATACTGTATCTTTACAAATTTACTAGATTTAAGACAAAAATTCAATATAAATCTATTGTGTTTTGTAAATAACTGACTTTGTTGACACAACTGACTGAGCCTATTCTGACTCTACTAGACCATAGAAAAACTACTTTCTTTCTTTACAACTTTTACAAATTTACTAGTTTTATTTATTATCACTGCTGACGCACACCTCCAACAAGATGTTTGTAAACCGGACTCCAACGAAAAAATCGGATGACAAGGTAGAGTCTAAGAAGTCACCCCCGAAAACCCAGACCTTAGAATCAAAAGTTAGGCGCAGTATTGGTGAATGGGAGTCGACTAGGACCGATATAAATTCCACCCCACTGACCAGTAAAGCTGCAACTAAACCAAAATCGAATACGTCAATACGACCATCTGCCGACGCCACCTCCCCGTCCAAACTGGCTTTCCCAGACCGCACCACAGAGGCTCGAGCTTGTCTCACTAAAGCCAAATTACACCTTAGCAACTCCAGAAATCTTAGGTCAGACATTAAGACTGGAGTTGTAGAAGCAGTAGACCGACTCTACCAAATTGTAAAAGAGATTGAGCTGGAGCTCAAAAGCGGGAAGGGAAGGTCGAGTAAGGAAAACACTACTGCCGAAAGTGTAGAGCTAACACCAGCCGCTACTAGTCAATCTAGCTACCTGGTCACCCGGATCGACGAACACGCAAAACTTCTCCTAGAGAATAATAAACAGATGGAGGAGCTAGCAGCAAAAATTGACCAGCATAAGCAATTTATGGAAGCCAAAACCTATGCCAGCGTCGCCGCTAGCCAAACTAGCAAACCTTACCCCAAGAAGGATACCCTGCACTCCGTTATAGTAACATCCAGGGAGGAAACAGACACCGGGGAACAGGTACTTGCCAAAATAAGAGAGGCAGTGGACGCAAAAGAAGGGTGGGTCCAGGTGGATAAAGTTAGAAAGGCCAAAGACAGAAAGGTTATTTTAAGCTGTAAAACCACAGAAGAACGTCAAAAAGTTAAAAATCGCATAGAGAACTCAGGTGCTGACTTGATAGTAGAGGAGGTTAAAAACAAAGACCCCCTACTAATGCTCAGAGATGTTCTTGCGATAAACAGTGACGAAGATATTCTAAAAGCATTCAAAAACCAAAATAAAAGCGTTTTTCAGGGCCTGGACACCGGGGAAGATAGACTAGCAATAAAATATAGGCGTAAGGCTCGAAATCCGCATACGTGCCATATAGTCATCACGGCCTCCGCTACAATCTGGAGAAGAGCACTGGAAGCGGGCACAGTTCATATCGACCTCCAACCAGTCCGAGTTATAGATCAATCACCGCTCGTGCAATGTTCCCGATGCTTGGGCTACGGACACAGTAAACGATTCTGTAAGGATGCGGTGGACCTATGTAGCCACTGTGGTGGCCCGCATCTAAGAACGGAGTGCTCGGACTGGATGGCAGGCGAAAAACCATCTTGTAGAAACTGCACAAAAGCCGAACAGGGAAACACAGAACATAATGCCTTCAGCTATGACTGCCCAATTAGGAAGAAATGGGATAAACTGGCCAGAGAGTCAGTTGCGTACTGCTAAAGGCAAACAAGGCGAAAAAACGAACAGTACCACAAAATACAAGATAGCACAAGCTAATCTCCAAAGAAGCGAGCTTGCCACCGCCGAACTTATGATGGAAGCCGCCAAAAAGAAAGTTTCCATCGCTCTTATTCAAGAACCATATATTGGCAATATCGGGCAAATGAAAAGCTACAGAGGTGTTAGGACACTGCAGTGTGATCGTAAAAACGAAGCAGTCAATAAAGCAGCCATTGCAGTATACGATGACAGCATCGAAATCACCCAGTGCCCAACACTTACCACACAGAATATAGTTGTGGCCAAAATGAAAGCTGGCGCTACATACATTGGCCTAGTGTCGATGTACCTAGAAGGTGATAAACCCATTGAGTCCGATATTAAAAAACTAAAAGAAATAGTAGAGGAAGTTGGAACTCAAAACTTAATAATCGGCGGTGACAGCAACGCTTGGAACACGTGGTGGGGAAGTGCAAAAGTTGATTATAGAGGTGAGGCACTGGCAGGAGCTCTTGAAGAACTGGAC
Organism: Coleophora flavipennella; assembly: GCA_947284805.1. Classification (NCBI taxonomy): domain Eukaryota; kingdom Metazoa; phylum Arthropoda; class Insecta; order Lepidoptera; family Coleophoridae; genus Coleophora; species Coleophora flavipennella. The sequence goes on along the minus strand of CAMYPC010000087.1, from coordinate 5,106 downwards.
CTACAGATCCTTAACCAGGGACTAGTGCCAACATTTGACACAATAAGAGGAGGCAAAAGATTCCAAAGCCATGTAGATATAACCGTATGCTCGACCAATCTTTACGGGAAAATAGAAAACTGGAGAGTCGACTTGAGTCTGGCGAGCTCGGATCACAATGCCATTCTCTTTGACATGCTCTTGGAAGAAGCTAAGGGACAAAAAGTCATTAGAACAACAAGAATTTTTAAAACCAAAAATGCCAACTGGAAAGTGTTTCACGAGAAACTAAAGCAACGCTTAAAGAATGAAAGCATTAACGAAGAAGAAAAAAATAAATGTAGTAAAATAAATGATATAGAACAAAAACTAGAAAAGTACGCGCAAGGGGTGATAGAAACTTGCGAAGAATGCCTTCCAAAACTAAAGAGCAAGTCAAACCTGGGGTTGCCCTGGTGGAGTGAGGAGCTCGCGAGACTCAAACATGACGTTACCACCAAGAAGCGCCGAATATCCTACGCGGCACCTGTAAGGAAAAAATGGGTGGTCGAGCGGTATCTGCAGGCTAAGGAAAAATACCAACAAGAGGCGAGGAGGGCACAGACGGCCAGCTGGAAGGGCTTCTGTGGAAAACAAGACCGAGAAAGCATGTGGGACAGTATTTATAGAGTAATAGGACGCACTACAGCAAGGAAGGAAGACATACCACTCGTCAAAAATGGAAAACCCCTCGAAGGGATGTCCTCGGCAAAACTCCTGGCTGAGACGTTCTATCCCACGGATGAACTCTCCAAAGACACCGCAGACCACACATTCCTTAGGGAAAAAGCTGCCCGGGTGAACGAGCGGCAACATGATGAAACATGTGATCCGCCGTTTACAATAGAGGAGCTTAAGTGGGCGGTGTCTAGCTTTAATCCCAAGAAAGCACCCGGTCCAGATGGGCTTACGGCCGATATATGTAAGGAAGCAATCGAAGCGAGCCCGGAGACCTTTCTAGCGATCGCCAATAAATGCCTTAGCCTCGCCCACTTTCCCGGCAGATGGAAAGAGGCGATTGTAGTAATACTACAAAAGCCGGGAAAAGATGATTACACACAGCCTAAATCATATAGACCAATAGGCCTCCTCACAGTCATGAGTAAAATATTTGAAAAAATGTTAGTGAGAAGAATCAAATGGCACATTCTCCCCACCATGAGTTCCCGGCAATATGGATTTACACCACAAAGGAGCACCGAGGACTCCCTCTATGACATGATGAAATACGTAAAAGCTGAATTAGAAAGAAAACAAATAATCATCTTGATATCATTGGACATAGAGGGAGCCTTCGATAGCGCCTGGTGGCCAGCCATTAAGTGCAGATTAGCAGAAACGAACTGTCCAGCTAACCTGAGGAGGGTAGTAGATAGCTACTTTGAAAACAGAAAGGTACGAGTTCGCTATGCCGGAGCAGAATACGCAAAAGACACCAATAAGGGATGTGTGCAAGGATCCGTGGGGGGCCCCATATTCTGGAACTTACTGCTGGACCCATTGCTGAAACAACTCCAAAGCAGGGGAGACTACTGCCAAGCGTTCGCAGATGATGTTGTTCTGATTTTCTCTGGGAAATCTACGGTAAATGTCACAAGACAGGCCAATGCCGCCCTAGCGCATGTTCAGGAGTGGGGAGCTCAAAACAAACTTAAATTTGCTCCACAAAAAACTAAAGCAATGCTGATCACCAATAAGCAGAAATATGACCCTCCACTCCTGACCATGGGTGGGACGGAAATTGGCCTATCGGACGAAATCAAAATCCTGGGTCTAACAATTGACCGCAAATTGACATTCAACAGTCACGTAGTAAATGTGTGCCGGAAGGCCCTAGGACTATATAAACAACTGGCAAAAACTGCTAAAATCAACTGGGGGCTAAACCCGGAGATAATCAGAACAATATACACGGCAGTAGTCGAACCCACAATAATGTACGCAGCAAGCGCATGGGCACCGGCAACAAAAAAGATAAGTGTAAGGAAACAGCTCGATATAGTGCAGCGAGGATTCGCACAAAAAATCTGTAAAGCGTACAGGACAGTGTCTCTGAACTCGGCACTTTTGCTTGCTGGGTTGCTTCCTCTGGACCTAAGGGTCCAAGAAGCAGCCCTCTTATTTGAATATAAGAGAGGTGACACCAGTGAAATACTGATAGATCGAGAGATGGAGAAACGCATTCCCTACACCGAAATCCCACATCCGGCAGAAAATATCTCACTAGACTTCCAATGCATAGAAAACGAAGATGAGCTTACAGATAATACAAATCAGGAAATCATAATTTATACCGATGGAAGCAAAATCCAGGGCAGAGTTGGAGCGGCGTTATCGGTCTGGAGGAACGGTATCGAAACAAAGTCCCGAAAACTCCTACTCGACCCATCCTGTACAGTATACCAGGCCGAACTATTTGCACTGTACAAGGCAACGCTAGAAATAATAGATGGCACTGAAACATCTTATGGAATATTTAGTGACTCGAGGTCTGCCCTTGAATCAATCAAAAACGAAGCAGTTGGCCATCCTATCACTAATAAAATTAGAAAAAATTTTAAAACAATAAAGGGTCAAGGTAAATCAGCAGAACTTTTCTGGGTCAAGGCACACATAGGGATAGCTGGTAATGAACGCGCAGACGAGTTAGCAAAAAGCGCAGCCCTCAGTAAAAAGACCAAACCAGACTATGATAGAACACCTATATCATGCGTGAAGCGACAGATCCGTTTAGGAACCCTTTATGAATGGAATCAAAGATATACCTCCGGCGAAACGGCGGCCATCACCAAAATATTTTTCCCTGAAGCCACTTTGGCATACCGACTATTGACAGACTTTGAAATAAACGCAGTGATGACACAAATCATGACGGGACACGGAGGATTCTCGGAGTACTTGTATAGATTCAAGTGCAAAGAGAATCCAATGTGTATTTGTGACCCAGAGCAAGTAGAGTCGGTAATGCACATAATTACAGAGTGCCCCCAACATAGTGTCCAGAGATACAATTTAGAAAATGAAATAGATAAAGATATAAATGTAAATAATATTAAGAACATAATAGAAAATAAGGAAAGTAGAAATAAATTCATACAGTTTTGTATAAAAGTAGCGAATAAAGTAATAAATAGGAACAAATAGATTAGAAAAATTTACTTTAATATATATCTTAAACTAAGTAAATAATAGTTTTGTAAAAAAGATATAAAAAGAGATTATAAACTGTAAAAATTTATAGAATTAGAAAAACACCAATGTAAAACAAACACTTTGGAATAAAATGTGTACTTATTACCCTAAATTGAAAAATAAAGAAAACATAAAAAGATTGATAGACTAGAGTAGACGGGAGTCCCACCCGTAAAAGTATGAAAGAGAAGTATGCTAGAAAGAAACAGTATGCAGAATAAAAGTGCGAGAGGAATAAATGTGTGAACTGGCATGAAAGAGTACAGTAAAGACAGTCTCCGATTATGTTGGAGGTGCAAGTAAAAATAATAATAAAAAAAAAAAAAAAAAAAAAAAAAACCTAACCTAACCTAACCTAACCTAACCTAACCTAACCCAGTTGCGCGTCACCCCCCGCGCAGTACGCACACTTTAAAGGTTGCTCCGCGCTCAAAATTTTCATCAAAAATCAATAAAAATAGGATTTTTTAAAGCTACAGTGACGTGCGATATACCGAAAAATGCGGAAAGTGACGGTCTATCCTCTGGTGTAAAAAGTTTTTGCGAGGATTTTCCGAAAAAATTGTTATTGAGGAAAAAGTGAAAATTTACAAAATCTCAAAACTTTCACCGCGTGCGGCGCAAGCTGAGTCGCTGTGACCCACCTGTTTTTTGAGGCAAGAACATCGGCGCCATAGAGGACCACATTTATACCAACTCTCGGATTTTTCGCCCCAACCGGGGGGAAGATATTCCCGAAAAACCTGGAACCACGTGGCCACGAGGTCCGGGATGCAAAACCTTGCGGCTAAATTGAAAAATGCAGTTTTGTGGACAATGGTGAGCCTAGTGCAAAACAGTTTTTATTTTTGAAAAAAGTTGATTTTTGACAAAGTTATCGATTTTCTAAAAAACATTAAAATTTCAAAAATTTATATATCTGAAACGCGATCGGTGACCTACCATTTTTAATAGACTATTTTACGGACCTTAAGTGAATCTATTCACATAAAAAATTTGAACATTTTCTGCTGCACAGTTTTTAAAATATTAATTTTTCTTTTTAAGGGTTGAACATGTGCTACCCCTAATTCTACCCCATGGACAATAAATTTTATGTGTTAAAATAAGTGTGTGTACATATATCAACCTAAAATTTTTTTCTTTAATTTTATATTCGCATTTAAGACTTTTATTTTGGTTTTTGTGTATTTTTTGTGTATTTCCAATGGTTTTTTGTGTATATTAAATCGGGGGTCAATTATTTCTATATTTTTATTAGATAATCTGTTAGTGCCCGGTAAGCCCGATCCAACAAGCCCAAACACGCCCATATTCGGCCATATACAGCCAAAGTTGTGCTTTGGGCGGCCATCTTGTCCGCCATTTTGAAAATTTTAAAATTGCCATATCTCCATAAGGACTGGTCCGATTGAAACGGGGTTTTGGGCGTTGATGAGGGCTCCATTGACTCTACTGTAAATTGCGACAGTAACTCTACATAGAGTTCCAAAAAATTTCACACCATTTTACTGATGGAACTGAAGGTCCGCGCCATGCCCATATTGTAAATCCAAACCGCATCTTTTTAACATCAAAATTGACGCTAATATCGCTGTTTTAATAATTGTCCGCCATTTTGTCCGCCATATTGTATTTCTTTAAAGCCTTGTATCTCCCAAACCCGTTCACCAATTTTGGCGGAATTTTTTGTATATTGTGTGGCTCTGTTGGACCTTTATGTTTTTATGTAGAGACGGACTCTATGTAGAGCCTAAGGTAGAGTTTTGTTAAAAATAAATGCAGATTGATTAGGATAAGTATAAGCTATAAGAATCATAGACTGGTAATTTTCAGTACCTATTGATACACGCTCTATCAAGAGCGCTTATTATATTTTGTTAAATTAACCAAGAT
>CAMYPC010000086.1:0-28428 GCA_947284805.1 Coleophora flavipennella | reverse complement strand
ACAGATTTTAATATTCCTGATGAAGCTGATTTTGGTTTTATTCTAGAAGTTGATTTGGAATACCCAGAAAAGTTACATGATGATCATTCAGATCTGCCATTTTGCCCAGAACTTATATGTCTGGGGGAAACTAAAGATAAAAAATTGGTTTCAAATCTTCACAATAAATTTAACTATGTGATCCATTATAGAAATCTTAAACAATGCCTGCGAAATGGATTACGGCTATTGAAAGTTCATAAAATACTCAAATTTAAACAGAGTCCCTGGCTGAAAAAATACATAGACCTTAACACATCGATGAGAGCTCAATCATCTTCTGAGTTTGAGAAAGATTTTTTTAAACTTATGAATAACTCAGTTTTCGGAAAAACAATGGAAAACATTGAGAAACGAGTAAACGTAAAATTGTTAAATAAGTGGAGTAACAATGGAAAATCACCCGGTGCCGAAACTTTGATAGCGAGACCAGAATTTCATAGTTTGTCTGTTTTCAGTGAAAATCTAGTAGCGGTGCAGCTAAATAAAACAAAACTTTTTTACAACAAACCGATATATTTAGGATTTTGCATTTTAGATTTATCAAAAACTTTCATGTATGAATTCCACTACAATTACATGAAATCTAAATTCAAAAATAATCTTAAACTTTTGTATACTGATACCGATAGTTTTGTATATCAAATATTTACTAATGACTTATACAAGGACTTGAAACCCGATCTTGATACCTATTTCGACACATCTGACTACCCCGCTGACAATGTATATGGCTATCCTCAAGTAAACAGGAAACGATTAGGATTCTTCAAAGATGAATGCAATGGAAAAATCCTAAAGGAATTCGTGGGATTACGATCAAAAATGTATGCAATGGATATACAAAATAAAATAACTGCTAAAGCAAAGGGGGTGAATAAAAGCGTGACAAAATATTTCAAAATAGACGACTATAAAAAATGTTTAATACAAAAATCTAAGCAATTTTGCGACATGTTGAGATTCAAATCTATAAAACATGTGATATACACACAAAAAATTAATAAGGTTTCATTATCATGTAATGATAGCAAAAGATTTTTAATACCGAACTCTACGGACACTCTGGCATGGGGTCATTACAAAATAGATTCAATTAAAAAACAATGACGGATACATTCAATCTGAAATTATTGCTTGTACAAAATTTTGTTTTAAGTTTTAGTAAATAAATATTTTTTTGTAAGATTATTTGAGATGTAAAATACTAATTAACCGATTTTTTAAAATTGTGAAATATTTTTTTACATTCTTAATGTTTGCTCAGGGCGGGAATCGAACCCCCGAACCCTTAGTTTAGCAGGTATGAGTACCGACCACTGGACCATCGAGTCAGTCAGTAATGCTATTTGTAATTATTCTACTTTTTAGGTTGGAAGATATTTTTAAGATGTATAGTCATCATATCAGCCGAAGGACGTCCATAGGCCTCCCCAACCCCAAGGATTTCCACGACGACCGGTTCTGCACTGCCCGCATCCAGCGGCTTCCCGCCACCTTCACCAGGTCATCGGTCCACCGAGTGGGGGTAGGCCTGCCTACACTACGCTTTCCGGTGCGTGGTCGCCACTCGAGAACTTTACTGCCCCCACGGCCATCTGTTCTACGAGTTATGTGTCCTGCCCACTGCCACCGATGAAAGATGCACAGTAGATAAAAATATTAGTTAATGTTCGTACTGGTGGGAACCGAACCCACGAACCCTTAGTTTAGCAGGTATGAGCACCAACCACTGGACCATCGAGTCAGTCAGTAATTCTATTCATAATTATTGTACTTTTTAGGTTGGTAGATATTTTTAAGATGTACAATAGATAAAAATATTAGTTAATGTTTGTACTGGTGGGGAACCGAACCCACGAACCCTTAGTTTAGCAGGTATGAGCACCAACCACTGGACCATCGAGTCAGTCAGTAATTCTATTCATAATTATTGTACTTTTTAGGTTGGTAGATATTTTTAAGATGTACAATAGATAAAAATATTAGTTAATGTTTGTACTGGTGGGGAACCGAACCCACGAACCCTTAGTTTAGCAGGTATGAGCACCAACCACTGGACCATCGAGTCAGTCAGTAATTCTATTCATAATTATTGTACTTTTTAGGTTGGTAGATATTTTTAAGATGTACAATAGATAAAAATATTAGTTAATGTTTGTACTGGTGGGGAACCGAACCCACGAACCCTTAGTTAAGCAGGTATGAGCACCGACCACTGGGCCATCGAGTCCATTGTACTTTTTAGGTTGGGAGATATTTTAATATGTAAAGTAGATAATAATAGTATGATGTTATTTTTGAGATACAAAATATAAATTATGAAGGTCTTTTCAAGTTGATAAATGTTTTTAATTGTATGATTTTCATAGGTACGATTATTTGTATTTTAATGCAGAGTTTCTTGCCGTTTCTTCTCTGCGACTAATTTTCCGAAACGGTGGTAGAGATCAACAAAAAATAATTAAATAAACTTAATAATTGATAACTATAATGATTGATTTTATTTTTTCACGTTCTCATAAAACCGTTCCTTTTTTAAACTCGGCTCATTTATTGATCATCTTTTTTATAGGATACACGTATTTTATTAAATTAAAAAATGTATCACTTTATTCACCCTTTTACAGCCATAGTAGCAGGCCCCAGTGGCTGTGGAAAATCTAATTTTGTTACCAACTTTTTGAAATATACTTCACAATTATGCAATGTTGAGTTTACCAAAATAACTTGGTGTTACGATGAAATGCAACCATTATATAATTTGAGTAAAGTAAATTACAGTCAAGGTTTACCGGATCTTAGTATGTTTGATGGTGAAGAGCCCCAATTGCTTATAATTGACGATCTTATGAGAGAATCTGATGGTCGTATTGTAGATATTTTTACTAAAGGGAGCCATCACAGAAACCTTAGTGTCTTTTATCTAACCCAAAATTTATTTCATCAAGGCAGGGGCCAAAGAGATATTTCATTAAATTCCAGTTATATTGTATATTTTAAAAATCCTCGAGACAGAGCACAAATACGCTACCTCGCGCGCCAAGTTTCACCTGATAATTCCAAGTTTCTTGAAGAAGCTTATGGAGATGCGACTACTGAAGCACATGGTTATTTAATTATTGATCTGAAACAAAACACTAATGACATGTGCCGCTACAAAACTAAAATATTTCCTTTTGATCAGTTTTGTGTAGTGTATGTAGTTAAAAAAGGATTTAAATATGGCAAACATCATCAAATCCATATCAGTTCTTAACCATGCATGGTAGAGTAACAACTCATCGTGACTTTCTAAATGCTCTGCATACTCTTAAACCTAAATATCGTAAGGTTTTACTAAAGGTGTGTGATAAAGAAGAAATCAATTGCATCTGTGAGTGTATATTTAACGTCTTAAATGGGAAAGTTTCCCTTAAAGAAAAAGAAAAAAAGAAACTGAAAAAATACAAAAATATACTACGAAAATTGGTGTCTAAAGGAGTAAACAAATCGAGAAAAAATATTATAATTCAAAAAGGTGGTGCCTTTTTACCGATTATTTTGGGTTCTGTTTTAAGTGGTTTACTGAGCTCTTTTCTCAAACAATAATGGAAAATACAAAGAAAATGTTATTGGTGGAACCGGGTGTTTTTGAAAGATTAAATAACAAGGATACCACACCTGAGAATGCTTTGTCACGTTTGGATAAGGAAATGCAAAAAATCCTTAATAGCAAAGTTGAAGACCGTAAAAAATGGTCGTTATACTTACAAAGTTTACAGAGATATTTACATTTTACAGAGGAGGACCGCCAACCTGTAAAATTACCTATTATTATAGAAGAGAGTTTAACGAATTCGGATAAAACTGATAGTGAACTCGATAAAACTATAGTTGAAGATACATCCACAACCGGAAAACACGTACTTAAAACAAAAAAAATATCAAGTTATACCCCAAATCTTCTGTTTAAATTAATACCAAAAACTTATAAAAAGAAAGGTGATTTATTACTAGCTGCATTACTAAGTAATGAGGATAAAATTCAATGGAATGATGAGGGAATAGTGACAATCAACAATGAAATGATACCTGGTAGTAATATAATCGATCTAGTGAATGATACATTGCGTCCATTAAAACGCCCCAAACCAATTGGGTGGGAAAAATTTGCTTGTGGTCTAAATGATATAAAAGTACCTCTATCCTGCATTGGCAACCCACAAACACTGAAATTTATAAATCAAAAAAATACTGAAACTAATAATATAGATTTACTTACAGAAAAAAATATCACGCCAAAAACAAAAGTCTCTTATAAACTACTGAAAAGTAATAAACATAATCCGCGCAGAAAAATTGATTGGCAAAGATGGACCCCCTATTAGATGTTTATCGTATTTATTACGACGTTTCACATCCAGCTAGTTTTAGCAGTGTGGATAAACTAACAAAGTCCATGCAAGGTCGAATGACCAAAGAAAAAGTAAAAAAATGGCTTCAATCTCAAGAAACTTATACCTTACATAAACCAGTCCAAAAAAATATTCATAGAAATAAGTATATATTATCTAATTTCAATGAACTTTGGCAGGCTGATTTGAGTGATATGCGCTCTTACAGCCAATATAATGATGGCTTTAAGTATATTCTGTGTGTTATAGACGTCTTTAGTAAGTACGCATTTGCTAGAGCTTTAAAAAAGAAGAACTCGGAGACCATTAAAGAATGTTTTGAAAGTATATTTTCAGAAGCAAAAGCTACTCCTAGACATATTCAGTCTGACAAAGGAACTGAGTTTGTATCAAAAGATGTTAGGAAATTCTTTAAAAATAATAACATTAATTACTACACTACAAACAACCCTGATATCAAAGCAAGCATTGTAGAAAGATTCCAAAGAACTCTAAAAATGAAAATGTGGCGCTATTTTACATATAAGAATACAAATAGATATGTTGAAATCTTGCAAGATATACTACATTCTTACAATCACACATATCATTCAAGTATAAAAATGTGCCCATTTGAGGTCAATTCTAATAATATTATGACTGTTTGGCGAAATTTATATGAAAAAAATCTATCAAACACTATCATAAGAGTACCTAAATTAAAAGTTGGTGATCATGTTAGGATAACAAAATACAAACATATTTTTCAAAAAGGATATGAAACGAACTGGAGCGATGAAATATTTATTATTGCTTCTATAATATATAGAACACCGTGGGTTGTTTATACTTTAAAAGATTTACAAAACGAACCAATAATAGGCACTTTTTATGAAAAAGAACTTCAAAAAGTTAATTACGACCCCACCATTCCTTACAAAGTAGATAAAATACTACGTACCCGGTACTCTGGTCACAGAAAGGAAGTATTAGTCAAGTGGAGAGGATATCCTGACAAATTTAATAGGTGGATCCGTGCATCAGACCTAGAGGAAATATGATAAACCAAGATAGTTTTTATCTCACTTTGCTGAGCAACAGTTCAGTATCATATTTTCCAGATAATACTACGACTAACTTTGTTACAAAGTTGCCAAAAACCATTACTTTGGAGGGAACTTGGGCTGTGGGATTAGTTGAGTTTCACTATCCTTGTACAATGCTTAATGTGCGTGAAGGAGAAAATATCATAACCATTCAGAAAGATAACATGGATATGCCAGACGATTCCGTAGCAAAAGTAGAGTATAAAACAAATATTCCTGCTACTAACTATGATAATATTAATCTTTTCTTGAGTGCTTTTAATCAAAACTCCTTGTTAAAACATCACGTATTACTAGAATACAATGAGGTTACGAGACTAGTACATGTTAAGCTATTAACGGATCAACTTTCATCTATACAACTTACACCTAAACTTAGCATGCAGCTTGGTTTCGAACCAAACGTTAATTTATTAAAAAATACCGTAGGTAAATTTCCTGTAAACCTATCTATGGGTTTGCCAACGCAATTTTTTGTATACTGTAATATAATAGAACCTCAAATAGTAGGAGACGTAAAGACTCCTTTACTAAGAATATTAGCATTTGACCCTACAAAGTACCTTTATGGAGCTTATCGTATGCACTCTTTTAATCCTACACACTACCTTCCTGTAATGCGTCGGGAGTTCGACACAATTGAGATAGATATAAGAACAGGTGAAGGTTATGCAGTACCATTTCAGTTTGGAACTTCATGTGCAAAGCTACACTTTAGACGTTTAAAATAATATATACATATTAATCATGATCTGTCCATATGAACATTACTATTCTCATCAAGCTGGTTCAGGGGTTGGCATTATTTACAAGGGTATACCGCACCAACGAGGACATGGTATCGGAAGCTTCTTGGGAGGACTATTTAGATCAGTACTGCCTCTTTTGACTAATGGAGCTAAGGCCGTTGGTAAAGAAGCTCTAAATGCGGGAGTTGGTCTTTTATCTGATGTTGTAAGCGCTCGACCACTAGACGAATCTTTAAAATCACGATTTAAAAATGCCAGTTCTAATTTAAAGAGAAAAGCTGATGAAAAAATCGAATCGATGTTGACAGGTTCTGGATATAAAATAAAAACACAAAGAAAGAAATCCATCACTTCTCGCAAGGCCTCCAAACGAAAAGGTTCTAAAAAAACACAAAAAAAGCAGTATAAATTAAAAGATATTTTTTCAGATTAAAACTATGTCGTTCTTACATAATAATTCGTGTGAGTGTGTGAAATCTGAGTTGGACTTGTTTGCTCTTCCGTCAACACAGACCAGTATTGAAAGTGGACAATGGGTACATTACAAACCAATATCTTCTTTAAGCGATGATGGGCCAATAGAGTTTTTAGTTCCTGGGACTGGTGATGACTACATTGATTTGTCTCACACGCTGCTTCACGTTAGAGCAAAAATCTTAAATCAGGACTCCACCTCTATTGCTGCTACAGTTAGTGTTGCACCGATCAACAATTGGTTACACTCTTTGTTTAACCAGTTGGATGTATTTTTAAATCAGAAGCTCGTATCACCGCCAAATAATACATATGCATACCGATCTTACATAGAAACATTGCTAAACTACGGACCAGCTGCAAAACAATCTCATCTTACTTGTGGTTTGTGGTATCAAGATACACCTAAGTATATGAATGCTGCTAATGGAGATAACAAGGGCTATGTCAAACGAGAAGAGTTAGCTAAAGGAAGCAAGGAAGTAGAAATGATAGGACATTTACATGGAGATATTTTTAATCAAGAAAAGTACTTAATTAACGGTGTGGAAATGCGTGTTAAATTAGTGCGTACAAAAGAATCTTTTAATCTTATGACTGCTTCCAATGACGTTAAATTTAAAGTACAGATTTGCGATGCCACTCTAATCATACGTAGATCAAGAATCAATCCATCTGTCTTACTAGCTCATCAAAAAGTTTTATCAACCACCACTGCTAAATACCCCTTAACACGAGCTGAAGTAAAAGTATTAACAATTCCTTCTGGAGTTCAAGGCAAAACACTTGATAATATATTTCTCGGTCAAGTACCAAAAAGATGTATTGTAGGGTTTGTAGATAATGCGGCATTTAACGGTAGTCTGAATACAAACCCTTTTGACTTTCACAACCAGGGCGTTAATTCATTTAGTTTGTATGTGGATGGACAGCAGATTCCCTCTAAGACCTTGCAACCATCTTTTGGAGACAAAGTGTTCACTTCTGCATATCACACTTTATTTTTGGGAACTGGAATTCATTTTCTGAATGAAGGCAACTCTATATCTCTGGAGGATTACCCTGAAGGTTATTGTCTGATGGCCTTTGATTTTACACCAGATTTATCTTCCAATTCCAATTCGCACTGGAATCTAATAAGACATGGTAGTGTCCGGCTGGAAGTGCGATTTGATCAGGCTCTTACGAAAACGTTAAATTGCATCGTTTATGCAGAGTTCGATAACGTGATTGAAATAAATAAAAATCGAGATGTGAATGTAGACTACAATAGCTAAAATATAAAATATGAAGCTTATGTATTTTATCATTATTCATCAACTGATCCATTGTTGTTGTAAACGTATTTGTACTGCAAAATGAATACACATCAACTACAAATGTTTATGGGGAAAATTAACCCTAAAATAAAGTTTAATGTGTTTGCTGCAAATCAAATACCAATTTTTGTTAATGCGCCATTTGGTTTGATAAGTAATTTAGACCCAGATACAAAACCTGGGTCACATTGGGTTGCTATTTGTATAAACGAGTGTGGTGTTGGAGAATATTTTGATTCTTATGGGCGGAAACCGACTGGATATCATAAGTCTTTTTTGGATAGAAACACAAAAATGTGGGTTTATAATAACATGAAATTACAGAATTATTTCACATCAGTTTGCGGATATTATTGTTTAGTTTATTTGTACTTCAAATATAAAAATAGCACAATGTTAAGGTTTTTGAAATGTTTTTCTGATAATTCTTTATGTAATGATTTATTGATAGTAAATATGTTTCAGACAATATTTTTGTAATAAATTCTTATAGTACCTTGTAATGAAATAGGTTTGTAAAAGTTTTTGATAAATAAATTTTGTAAACATATATATTTTTTTTTCATTTTGTAGTAAGTACTTACCCAAATCTTAACCAATAAAAAAAACCAATATAAAAAAAGCCATGCATATTAAGTGGTCTAGAGCCCGCGAATACCTACTACTGCCGGGCCGAGCCCTTAATTAGGGTCGTCGCTGGCGTTTTTTGCGAAAACAACGAGTCGCTATTAAAAAAAAGCCAGCCATGCATATTAAGTGGTCTAGAGCCCGCGAATACCTACTACTACCGGGCCGAGCCCTTAATTAGGGTCGTCGCTGGCGTTTTTTGCGAAAACAACGAGTCGCTATTAAAAAAAAGCCAGCCATGCATATTAAGTGGTCTAGAGCCCGCGAATACCTACTACTTATTAATTTTCTAATCAAGTACTACACCGATTTTAATAAAATTTATATGGGACCAAACGGGAAGCACTAGCTTCAAATAAAAAGAGAATCATCAAAATAGGAACACCCAGTCAAAAGTTCTGAGGTAAGACACATAAAAAAAAAACATACAGTCGAATTGAGAAACTCCTCCTTTTTGGAAGTCGTTTGAAAAGTCTACTTAGCCGTGATAATTTTCTTTTATATTAATTATTAATGTTTGTCTATTAAGTAATACCCATTCGTCATTTATCGTGTTTGTATATCTCCTTAACTGTCCACCGCCGCCTTGGAAGTTGTTTTCAAGCTTCTGGACTGGGGTGGACTCGGCATGAATATCAACAACTAGTACAACCCCCATCTCCCATTCCCTGACGATACCATGGTCAGGCTGAAACTATTTAAGACCTAAGCACAATGCTCGATGGCCTCAGTAATGTCTCTTAAAAAGTGGGTCTTAATTTGAACATGGACAAGACGAAAATAGTGTTAAGTGTTCGTGTCGCACCCACTCCTCTGCAGGTTGAAGACTCTACACTCGAAGTTGCTGAAGAATACGTATACCTGGGACATACAGTCCAGTTAGGTAGGTCCAACTTCAAGAAAGAGATCAATCGACGAATCCAACTCGGCTGGGAAGCTTTGCAATATCTTTACGTAAATACCGCAGTGTCTGAAGACTAAGGTCCTTGACCAGTGTGTGTTGCCATTGATGACATACGAAACTGAAACATGGTCGCTTACTATGGGCCTCATAAGAAAACCTAGGTCACCCAAATGGCGATCGAGCGAACTATGGTTGGGTTTATCTACGCGTTCGAATCAGAAATGAGGAGATCCGTAGTAGAACCAAGGTAACCGACATAGCTTACAGAATCGCTAAACTGAAGTGGCAGTGGACAGGGCACGTAGCTCTTAGAACAGATGGCCGTTGGGGTAGCAAAGTTCCCAAGTGGCGACCGCGCACCGGAAGGCATAGATTAGGCAGGTCTCTCCCACACGGTGGACCAGCGACCTGGTACAGATCGCACGAAGCCGCTGGATGTGGACAGCGCAGGACCGGTCGTCGTGGAAATCGTTGGGGGAGGCCTTTTTCAAGCATTGGACGTCTTTCGGCTGATATGATGAGTAATTTGAAATAAAAAAAATAGTAAATATAGCAGACCCTGGCAGAAACCAGGATAACGCTTTGAGGGGGTAACTCCAGTAACTTAACACACGGAACTAGATGTGCGATAGTGGGTTAAATCACAGAAAAACCTTATTACTTCCACTTGTTGTAATATTTTACCATAGGACTTCGCGTAATTCGCCGACAAACTTAATTTAAACTTCGCCTCTACGTACGTCTTAAGTAAAAACTTATAAAAAATTTACTCAAAAGAGATTAACGAATTGTGCAGCCACGCTGTCAACACTTTCTCGAGTTTTTTTGCACTCGAAGGAACTCGTTTGGAACAATGGATTATATCTTGTTTTTTTTTTCTATCCCTATACTTTTTTTTCTCCTTCATCGCTGACGCTAACACAAGCTCCATCAAAAGTAAAAATATCTGATTCATCATATCAGATCATATACGTCCCCACCGAGGGGATAGAGCCTACCCTGAATTAGGGCGATTGGGCCTTAGTCGACCACGCGGGCCCAGTGCGGGTTGGTCGACTTCACACACACAACCTGCTAGTTTCTCCGCAGGCGTATGCAGGTTTCCTCACGATGTTTTCCTTCACCGTAATAGCGTCGGATAAATGTACATATGAAATCTAAATTCGAAGTCGCATTGGTACGTGGTAGGATTCGAAACATGACCTCCCGGACAGGAGGCGGCGGCCCTAGCCGTTATGCCACCGACGATCTATCTGTGAAAAATACCTGATTAGGCGAAGTAAAAGTTACTGGCGACAACAGGAATTCATTACTTACACAAGTGGTAATACTTAAGCTTTTCACTGTTTGACCGTGGCGACATGCGAATGCCACGAACAACTACATACCTCAACTCAAGACTGGACCATCGGCCATACTTTATTTATTTATTTATTTGCCAGGAAAAAATACAATACAAGTAAATTTATAGAACGGTGGTCCCTACACTAGGCTAAGCCTGTATCGTAGGGGCCGTGAGTGCAAACAATTTCCATGCTTAAGGTAAGGCGACAGTAAAGAATAAAACTAAAATTTTTAATTTAAACTTAATAAACATAGTCATAACATGCATAATAGAAAGTGAGTGAGTTGTGTATGTATGATGTGTGTGTGTGTGTGTGTGTGTGTGTGTGTGTTTGAGGGCGTGTGTGTGTGTCATCGAGTTACTCTCAAAAAATCTTCTGTTTCATTGTAGGTCCATGTAGAAATTACATTATATATTTTTATTTTACTCCTCGATATGGAGAGTTGCATCTTCATCTCGATAGATGGCACCATCATCGCAAGAAGGCTATTAACAAAAGCATCTACAACGCACTATCAACATTTATAAGCATATCAAATACCAACCATACACGGTTGGTCCACGCCCGGACCCCAGGCACACCACCTCGCCTGGCTGAGATATCTCCCTTTATTCTCGAGAGTAGGAACACACCGTTCCTACATGACTTACTAGTTTCATGTGTTTTTGAGTTGCTGGAGTTACCACATTGGTACAGGGACACAAGCAAACCAACGGGCAGGACCGGCGTGTGAGCATGCCTAGTTATTCCAATTGTCTCGCGTCAGGACAGGAATGGCTAATTGCGTGGCGACGCCAACTGAATTGAGTTATTGCGCTAGAACAGTAAGTAATGTGTCTGTCACCTTCAGGTAACAGTGTTGCCAACCTTAGGAAAGCAAAATGCATTGGTGGAACAAAAAAACAACAGAAAACAGTAAAATGGTAAATTTGGCTAATTTTGATAAATATTTTTTTCTTATTTTCCACCCCCTCCACCCATTACCACCCCTAAAATCGACGGTCCACAAAGTACACTTTAGCCTCGGGTTTGGCAACACTATTCAGGTAGGCCTTACTTTGTTGAAAAGTCCACATAACGTTTAGCAGGAATTTTGAACAGACCTCTTATACGTAGTAGGGTGAAACTGATACAGAAGGTATATATTGGGGTAATAGAGGTTGTTTATTACATGCATCGTATGGTGTTTTATACATAGTCGTAGCTTATAAAACGCTGTATTCAATTCAATATATTTATTCAAAATAGGTGCAAATTACACTCTTTCTGATAGTCATAAAATAATAATAACAATGTCATTTGTGAGAGTCAAGAAACAAACAATAATTCGTTAATAACTTCAAAATTCATTTCTTGTTATAAACCTGATTATGTCATTACATTAGAACATGAAAACAATATTACACAAAAAGTTATACACATAAAAATCATTGAATGCCTTTAACAAGAGTAGGCCAGTTCGCACGGACAGCACCCGGTCACGAGTATAACGCGAGAGTCAGCCATCGCTCCCATCAACCATATTAGAGGGAAAGGAACGACCCGGCTCCCGATGCGCCACCATCTGTACGAACATTTAAGCGAGCATGCACCTTCGTCATAAGTAGGGATTATGCGACTGGGCGAGGAGGTCCAAACTATACAGCATATTATACAGCGCTGCCCTCTGCACTCATACTCAGGTCAGGCCCCCAGGAGATCTATGCAAGTTGACATCTGACGCAGTTCCGTGACTTAGGACCCTGAATGTCGATTTAAAGAAGTTGGCCTTAAAAAAACCAATACCGCTACGATGTAAAATAAAATACAGTGTAAACAACTAAACACTGTAAAACGTCACTCGATATAACGATTCACTCTATAAAACGTCATAATTTTTTGGCTCCAGTTGGTTTACTTTGACGCTAATTTCTCTCTGTATAACGAAAACTCTCAATAACATCACAAAACGCCCGGTCCCTTAAGTGTCGCTATAGAACTGAACCCTTCCAATGTCTTAAAATACCCCAACAATTATTTACGCTTGCGGGAAGACCAATTTTCGGCTGTGCGTACAAAATGTTATGTGTATAATGTAATATGTACCTACTTTAAATATGAAAATGAGACTTTAAGGGCCTGGTATTCGCGTGTAATTTGATTCGGATTTCCAATAGGATATGAATCTCGCTCCTGGAGGGGGTTAAATTGTTTACGGGGACATATTGCACAGTATTTGGTGTGGGTTGCGGATTGTGTTGTAAAAGGCATTGTTATGAAATGTATATTTTTTATGAAAATTTATAATATTTTAGAAAAATAATTTATTTGAATTTATTTTTTAATCACTGGTTGAGTTTTTTAAAGTTTGTAAACTGATGGCGTCACAGATTCCACCAGTAAAAAAAACAACCACAGTGTTAATTTATATTGACCTTTATGACATGAATGTCATCCATCATCATATCAGCCAAAAGTCGTCCACTGCTGGAAAAATGCTCCATGCGCTGCCCGCATCCAGCGGCTTCCAGCAACTTTCACAAGGTCATTGGTCCACCGAGTGGGAAGCCTGCCTACACTACGTCATTACGCACGCTACTCGCCACTCGAGAACTTTACACTTTCGTTTCTTTGGAACTAACGAATTCCCTTCTCACTTAGCAAACTGTACCGGAAAAGGCAAACATACGGGTAGGAATGAGGTATCCTAAAACATAAATCCGATTCGAAAAGTCTGTTGGTCTTATGGTTTTGTTCTAATATTAGCACGCGGGGCTTTAGGAGGTTAAATAGAAATTAAATACGTGATTTCCATTTCAAACGGCTTTTTTAACATTTGGGGCATGAACTAGTTTCAGTAAAAACTCAACAGATGTGCGTAACACACGAGCCACGTACGTAACTACTGTCTATGTCGCAGCTAAATGGTTAAAATAGTCATTTAATCAACGGGCTGGTCCGCTTTTAATAGAATAGAATAAAACCGGCCAAGTGTTTTGGTGGAATGGGCAATCTTCATCTATTTTTTCTTAATTAACTACAAAATTATTTACCTTAAAATAATAATTTTTAAAAAAATTGGATTCTCAAAACAAGACTTTTCATTTGATATGTCACGCAAAATATTTTGTTTTTTTTTTAAATAATATTCTAATTTACCCCCAAAAGTAACCGCCTTGTTTAAAATTCATTTATTAACGTTACACGTCCGTCTTTGGGTCACCGACGTACATATGAGTACCAAATTTCAACTCGATCGGTCCAGTAGTTTCCGAGAAAATTGGCTGTGACGGACGGACAGACAGACACACGAGTGATCCTATAGGGGTTTCGTTTTTACCTTTTGAGGTGGGGAACCTTTATAATAGTATAGAATAATTTTTTATTCAGTTATTAATTTTAAGAAAACAGGCGGTCTACAGTTGGGTTAGTTCAGAATAGACCTGGTGAAGATCGCGGGAAGCCGATGGATGCGGGCAGCGCAGGACCGGTCGTCGTGGAAATCCTTGGGGGAGGCCTTTGTCCAGCAGTGGACGATTTGTGGCTGATATGATGACCTGGTGCCACCGTCAGAAAGACTCGGTCCCAGTCGACTCGGTTTTTAACTGACTTCAAAAAAAGGAGGAGTTTCTCAATTTAACAGTTTTTTTCTATGTATGTTACTTGATTTCTCCGCCGATTCTGCTTTTAAAGATATTTTTTTTTGATGGTGCCTTCAGAATATAAATTTCATTAGACTTTAATGTAATTTTTAGTAAATTATCAAAACAAACAAAAAAACAGCAAAATTTTTACAAAAAGTTATTGAGGTCGGTTGTTTCAACGTGTATCGGATTTTTTGAAGTGGAAACTTCTTTAGGCGCTTTGGGCATTTTTTGAGATGGGAAAAAAACCATTGAACTCGCGACACCGTGAGCGACAAGGACACCTTACCAGGAACATTTGCAGGGTCAAAACTTATGAAACAGTAAAATGTTTTCACTTCTGTCGGCACTCTCGGAGTGGTAAGGTTTTTTTAAGCTATTGCATAGCTTCTGTCGCGGGCTTTGAGCGCGGCGACCGAATCAAGAAATTCCGTAACGAAAATAAAACCTAATACCCCACGCTCGGCCGAGTTCTAAAAAACTTACAGTGCCATCTATTAGCGATTTGCGGTACTAAAAGGACTTAGTAAATTTTACTGGTGTAACTTTCTTAGTGTTAATTTATTACATAAACATCCCGCGCCCCAAGGACTATATGGTACTGGTAAATACTGCATACATAAAAAATAAATAAATAATTATAATTGCATAAGTTGATAAAAAATGCTATGCAATAGCTTAACCGCGGCAGTCTCTGAGTGCCACACGTTTTTTTTCTGTTGTTAATTAAATGGCTAACTTGCGCTGCGACATATTAATCAATGTGTGCATTAATGGATGTGCATTTAGAATGGATCTGTCACAATAGAGGCGCGCAGTGCAGGCAGGAGCAGGCCAATCGGCGATGAATTACAATCAAATAGCGCTCTATAGTGTGCAAAACTGATTCCAATTCAAGCCATGCGCAGCGCAAGGCGGTGGTGTTTGATTCACTACTAGTCCATAAAATCAATTGTATACTAGTCCGGAAGATCAATTGTAAAGATTAATTAAAATATCGTCTATATCCTATACCTATGTGAGCTGTAAGCATGATATACATGTGTATATATATATATATATATATATATATATATTGGTATTTACATGCATGTATTTTGTTAGGAACAAAAATTGCAATCTATAATCGGGACGCCTCGATAATCCCGCCAGAGCCTGGTTTTTTCCCGTCTGGATTATCGAGGCCCTATCTTTCGGGTCATCACCGTCCATAGTATCAAAATAGCATCCCACGGTGGTGTGCGTTTAGCCGCAGCTTTAGGCTCCCCGCAGACGTCCTACTTTTCAAGCGACTTCCAAAAAGGAGGAGGATCTCAATTCGACTGTATGTTTTTTTATGTGTGTTACCTCAGAACTTTTGACTGGGTGAACCGATTTTGATGATTCTTTTTTTATTCGAAAGCTAGTGCTTCCCGTATGGTCCCATATAAATTTTATCAAAATCTGTGTAGTACTTTATTAGAAAATTAACAAAATCCAAAAATAATAATGCAAAACTGTTCGAAGTTGTTGCGATGGAAGTCGTTTTTTTAACGTGATTAGCGTTTTTTGTAATACGACTAGTGTGGAAAGATATTTCGATAATGCAAAGGCTTTTTAAAATAATCGATACCTATGAGGTGCACTTCCCACACAAGTCTACACACGTCCTACTTTTTGTAGGACGTCTGCGGAGAGCCTTAGTGATTCGGGCAAAGTTTTAGGTGATTCAGCGGGTTGTGGGTTTGAATATTAAAAAGAAACTATCGAATGATTAATTTGATCGTCTATAGAACGTAGATTTTCAATATATTTTCGACGACTTGTTGATGCTATTCATAACATTTAATTAGTGCTAGCGGTACACCACGAAACTTAGTAAAAAGCTGCAAATGGTGTTAAAAGCATAATATAAACATCGGAACGATTGATTTTTAGTTTAGGCCGTATGAATTAATTTGACCCAAAAGCTGCAAATGGTGTTAAAAGCATAATATGAAAATCGGAACGATTGATTTTTAGGAATTAATTTGACCCAAAAGCTGCAACTGGTGTTAGAAGCATAATATGAAAATTGGAACGATTGATTCTTAGTTTAGGCCATATGAATTAATTTTACTCAAAAGCTGCAAATGGTGTTAGAAGCATAATATGAAAATTGGAACGATTGATTCTTAGTTTAGGCCATATGAATTAATTTGACTCAAAAGCTGCAAATGGTTTCAGAAGCATAATATGAAAATTGGAACGATTGAATTTTAGTTTAGGCCATATAATTTTTTTGACCCAAAAGCTGCAAATGGTGTTAAAAGCATAATATGAAAATTGGAACGATTAATTTTTAGTTTAGGCCATATGAATTAATTTGACTCAAAAGCTGCAAATGGTTTCAGAAGCATAATATGAAAATTGGAACGATTGAATTTTAGTTTAGGCCATATAATTTTTTTGACCCAAAAGCTGCAAATGGTGTTAAAAGCATAATATGAAAATCAAAACGATTGATTTTTAGTTTAGGCCATATGAATCAATTTGACCCAAAAGCTGCAAATGGTGATAAAAGCATATGAAAATCAAAACGATTGATTTTTAGTTTAGGCCATATGAATCAATTTGACCCAAAAGCTGCAAATGGTGATAAAAGCATATGAAAATCAAAACGATTGATTTTTAGTTTAGGCCATATGAATCAATTTGACCCAAAAGCTGCAAATGGTGATAAAAGCATATGAAAATCAAAACGATTGATTTTTAGTTTAGGCCATATGAATCAATTTGACCCAAAAGCTGCAAATGGTGATAAAAGCATATGAAAATCAAAACGATTGATTTTTAGTTTAGGCCATATGAATCAATTTGATCCAAAAGCTGCAAATGGTGATAAAAGCATATGAAAATCAAAACGATTGATTTTGAGTTTAGGCCATATGAATCAATTTGACCCAAAAGCTGCAAATGGTGATAAAAGCATATGAAAATCAAAACGATTGATTTTGAGTTTAGGCCATATGAATCAATTTGATCCAAAAGCTGCAAATGGTGATAAAAGCATATGAAAATCAAAACGATTGATTTTGAGTTTAGGCCATATGAATCAATTTGATCCAAAAGCTGCAAATGGTGATAAAAGCATATGAAAATCAAAACGATTGATTTTGAGTTTAGGCCATATGAATCAATTTGATCCAAAAGCTGCAAATGGTGATAAAAGCATATGAAAATCAAAACGATTGATTTTGAGTTTAGGCCATATGAATCAATTTGACCCAAAAGCTGCAAATGGTGATAAAAGCATATGAAAATCAAAACGATTGATTTTGAGTTTAGGCCATATGAATCAATTTGATCCAAAAGCTGCAAATGGTGATAAAAGCATATGAAAATCAAAACGATTGATTTTGAGTTTAGGCCATATGAATCAATTTGATCCAAAAGCTGCAAATGGTGATAAAAGCATATGAAAATCAAAACGATTGATTTTGAGTTTAGGCCATATGAATCAATTTGATCCAAAAGCTGCAAATGGTGATAAAAGCATATGAAAATCAAAACGATTGATTTTGAGTTTAGGCCATATGAATCAATTTGACCCAAAAGCTGCAAATGGTGATAAAAGCATATGAAAATCAAAACGATTGATTTTGAGTTTAGGCCATATGAATCAATTTGACCCAAAAGCTGCAAATGGTGATAAAAGCATATGAAAATCAAAACGATTGATTTTGAGTTTAGGCCATATGAATCAATTTGATCCAAAAGCTGCAAATGGTGATAAAAGCATATGAAAATCAAAACGATTGATTTTGAGTTTAGGCCATATGAATCAATTTGATCCAAAAGCTGCAAATGGTGATAAAAGCATATGAAAATCAAAACGATTGATTTTGAGTTTAGGCCATATGAATCAATTTGATCCAAAAGCTGCAAATGGTGATAAAAGCATATGAAAATCAAAACGATTGATTTTGAGTTTAGGCCATATGAATCAATTTGATCCAAAAGCTGCAAATGGTGATAAAAGCATATGAAAATCAAAACGATTGATTTTGAGTTTAGGCCATATGAATCAATTTGATCCAAAAGCTGCAAATGGTGATAAAAGCATATGAAAATCAAAACGATTGATTTTGAGTTTAGGCCATATGAATCAATTTGATCCAAAAGCTGCAAATGGTGATAAAAGCATATGAAAATCAAAACGATTGATTTTGAGTTTAGGCCATATGAATCAATTTGATCCAAAAGCTGCAAATGGTGATAAAAGCATATGAAAATCAAAACGATTGATTTTGAGTTTAGGCCATATGAATCAATTTGACCCAAAAGCTGCAAATGGTGATAAAAGCATATGAAAATCAAAACGATTGATTTTGAGTTTAGGCCATATGAATCAATTTGACCCAAAAGCTGCAAATGGTGATAAAAGCATATGAAAATCAAAACGATTGATTTTGAGTTTAGGCCATATGAATCAATTTGATCCAAAAGCTGCAAATGGTGATAAAAGCATATGAAAATCAAAACGATTGATTTTGAGTTTAGGCCATATGAATCAATTTGATCCAAAAGCTGCAAATGGTGATAAAAGCATATGAAAATCAAAACGATTGATTTTGAGTTTAGGCCATATGAATCAATTTGATCCAAAAGCTGCAAATGGTGATAAAAGCATATGAAAATCAAAACGATTGATTTTGAGTTTAGGCCATATGAATCAATTTGATCCAAAAGCTGCAAATGGTGATAAAAGCATATGAAAATCAAAACGATTGATTTTGAGTTTAGGCCATATGAATCAATTTGATCCAAAAGCTGCAAATGGTGATAAAAGCATATGAAAATCAAAACGATTGATTTTGAGTTTAGGCCATATGAATCAATTTGATCCAAAAGCTGCAAATGGTGATAAAAGCATATGAAAATCAAAACGATTGATTTTGAGTTTAGGCCATATGAATCAATTTGATCCAAAAGCTGCAAATGGTGATAAAAGCATATGAAAATCAAAACGATTGATTTTGAGTTTAGGCCATATGAATCAATTTGATCCAAAAGCTGCAAATGGTGATAAAAGCATATGAAAATCAAAACGATTGATTTTGAGTTTAGGCCATATGAATCAATTTGATCCAAAAGCTGCAAATGGTGATAAAAGCATATGAAAATCAAAACGATTGATTTTGAGTTTAGGCCATATGAATCAATTTGATCCAAAAGCTGCAAATGGTGATAAAAGCATATGAAAATCAAAACGATTGATTTTGAGTTTAGGCCATATGAATCAATTTGATCCAAAAGCTGCAAATGGTGATAAAAGCATATGAAAATCAAAACGATTGATTTTGAGTTTAGGCCATATGAATCAATTTGATCCAAAAGCTGCAAATGGTGATAAAAGCATATGAAAATCAAAACGATTGATTTTGAGTTTAGGCCATATGAATCAATTTGATCCAAAAGCTGCAAATGGTGATAAAAGCATATGAAAATCAAAACGATTGATTTTGAGTTTAGGCCATATGAATCAATTTGATCCAAAAGCTGCAAATGGTGATAAAAGCATATGAAAATCAAAACGATTGATTTTGAGTTTAGGCCATATGAATCAATTTGATCCAAAAGCTGCAAATGGTGATAAAAGCATATGAAAATCAAAACGATTGATTTTGAGTTTAGGCCATATGAATCAATTTGATCCAAAAGCTGCAAATGGTGATAAAAGCATATGAAAATCAAAACGATTGATTTTGAGTTTAGGCCATATGAATCAATTTGATCCAAAAGCTGCAAATGGTGATAAAAGCATATGAAAATCAAAACGATTGATTTTGAGTTTAGGCCATATGAATCAATTTGATCCAAAAGCTGCAAATGGTGATAAAAGCATATGAAAATCAAAACGATTGATTTTGAGTTTAGGCCATATGAATCAATTTGATCCAAAAGCTGCAAATGGTGATAAAAGCATATGAAAATCAAAACGATTGATTTTGAGTTTAGGCCATATGAATCAATTTGATCCAAAAGCTGCAAATGGTGATAAAAGCATATGAAAATCAAAACGATTGATTTTGAGTTTAGGCCATATGAATCAATTTGATCCAAAAGCTGCAAATGGTGATAAAAGCATATGAAAATCAAAACGATTGATTTTGAGTTTAGGCCATATGAATCAATTTGATCCAAAAGCTGCAAATGGTGATAAAAGCATATGAAAATCAAAACGATTGATTTTGAGTTTAGGCCATATGAATCAATTTGACCCAAAAGCTGCAAATGGTGATAAAAGCATATGAAAATCAAAACGATTGATTTTGAGTTTAGGCCATATGAATCAATTTGACCCAAAAGCTGCAAATGGTGATAAAAGCATATGAAAATCAAAACGATTGATTTTGAGTTTAGGCCATATGAATCAATTTGACCCAAAAGCTGCAAATGGTGATAAAAGCATATGAAAATCAAAACGATTGATTTTGAGTTTAGGCCATATGAATCAATTTGATCCAAAAGCTGCAAATGGTGATAAAAGCATATGAAAATCAAAACGATTGATTTTGAGTTTAGGCCATATGAATCAATTTGATCCAAAAGCTGCAAATGGTGATAAAAGCATATGAAAATCAAAACGATTGATTTTGAGTTTAGGCCATATGAATCAATTTGATCCAAAAGCTGCAAATGGTGATAAAAGCATATGAAAATCAAAACGATTGATTTTGAGTTTAGGCCATATGAATCAATTTGACCCAAAAGCTGCAAATGGTGATAAAAGCATATGAAAATCAAAACGATTGATTTTGAGTTTAGGCCATATGAATCAATTTGACCCAAAAGCTGCAAATGGTGATAAAAGCATATGAAAATCAAAACGATTGATTTTGAGTTTAGGCCATATGAATCAATTTGACCCAAAAGCTGCAAATGGTGATAAAAGCATATGAAAATCAAAACGATTGATTTTGAGTTTAGGCCATATGAATCAATTTGATCCAAAAGCTGCAAATGGTGATAAAAGCATATGAAAATCAAAACGATTGATTTTGAGTTTAGGCCATATGAATCAATTTGATCCAAAAGCTGCAAATGGTGATAAAAGCATATGAAAATCAAAACGATTGATTTTGAGTTTAGGCCATATGAATCAATTTGATCCAAAAGCTGCAAATGGTGATAAAAGCATATGAAAATCAAAACGATTGATTTTGAGTTTAGGCCATATGAATCAATTTGATCCAAAAGCTGCAAATGGTGATAAAAGCATATGAAAATCAAAACGATTGATTTTGAGTTTAGGCCATATGAATCAATTTGATCCAAAAGCTGCAAATGGTGATAAAAGCATATGAAAATCAAAACGATTGATTTTGAGTTTAGGCCATATGAATCAATTTGACCCAAAAGCTGCAAATGGTGATAAAAGCATATGAAAATCAAAACGATTGATTTTGAGTTTAGGCCATATGAATCAATTTGATCCAAAAGCTGCAAATGGTGATAAAAGCATATGAAAATCAAAACGATTGATTTTGAGTTTAGGCCATATGAATCAATTTGATCCAAAAGCTGCAAATGGTGATAAAAGCATATGAAAATCAAAACGATTGATTTTGAGTTTAGGCCATATGAATCAATTTGATCCAAAAGCTGCAAATGGTGATAAAAGCATATGAAAATCAAAACGATTGATTTTGAGTTTAGGCCATATGAATCAATTTGATCCAAAAGCTGCAAATGGTGATAAAAGCATATGAAAATCAAAACGATTGATTTTGAGTTTAGGCCATATGAATCAATTTGATCCAAAAGCTGCAAATGGTGATAAAAGCATATGAAAATCAAAACGATTGATTTTGAGTTTAGGCCATATGAATCAATTTGATCCAAAAGCTGCAAATGGTGATAAAAGCATATGAAAATCAAAACGATTGATTTTGAGTTTAGGCCATATGAATCAATTTGATCCAAAAGCTGCAAATGGTGATAAAAGCATATGAAAATCAAAACGATTGATTTTGAGTTTAGGCCATATGAATCAATTTGATCCAAAAGCTGCAAATGGTGATAAAAGCATATGAAAATCAAAACGATTGATTTTGAGTTTAGGCCATATGAATCAATTTGACCCAAAAGCTGCAAATGGTGATAAAAGCATATGAAAATCAAAACGATTGATTTTGAGTTTAGGCCATATGAATCAATTTGATCCAAAAGCTGCAAATGGTGATAAAAGCATATGAAAATCAAAACGATTGATTTTGAGTTTAGGCCATATGAATCAATTTGATCCAAAAGCTGCAAATGGTGATAAAAGCATATGAAAATCAAAACGATTGATTTTGAGTTTAGGCCATATGAATCAATTTGATCCAAAAGCTGCAAATGGTGATAAAAGCATATGAAAATCAAAACGATTGATTTTGAGTTTAGGCCATATGAATCAATTTGATCCAAAAGCTGCAAATGGTGATAAAAGCATATGAAAATCAAAACGATTGATTTTGAGTTTAGGCCATATGAATCAATTTGATCCAAAAGCTGCAAATGGTGATAAAAGCATATGAAAATCAAAACGATTGATTTTGAGTTTAGGCCATATGAATCAATTTGATCCAAAAGCTGCAAATGGTGATAAAAGCATATGAAAATCAAAACGATTGATTTTGAGTTTAGGCCATATGAATCAATTTGATCCAAAAGCTGCAAATGGTGATAAAAGCATATGAAAATCAAAACGATTGATTTTGAGTTTAGGCCATATGAATCAATTTGATCCAAAAGCTGCAAATGGTGATAAAAGCATATGAAAATCAAAACGATTGATTTTGAGTTTAGGCCATATGAATCAATTTGACCCAAAAGCTGCAAATGGTGATAAAAGCATATGAAAATCAAAACGATTGATTTTGAGTTTAGGCCATATGAATCAATTTGATCCAAAAGCTGCAAATGGTGATAAAAGCATATGAAAATCAAAACGATTGATTTTGAGTTTAGGCCATATGAATCAATTTGATCCAAAAGCTGCAAATGGTGATAAAAGCATATGAAAATCAAAACGATTGATTTTGAGTTTAGGCCATATGAATCAATTTGACCCAAAAGCTGCAAATGGTGATAAAAGCATATGAAAATCAAAACGATTGATTTTGAGTTTAGGCCATATGAATCAATTTGATCCAAAAGCTGCAAATGGTGATAAAAGCATATGAAAATCAAAACGATTGATTTTGAGTTTAGGCCATATGAATCAATTTGACCCAAAAGCTGCAAATGGTGATAAAAGCATATGAAAATCAAAACGATTGATTTTGAGTTTAGGCCATATGAATCAATTTGATCCAAAAGCTGCAAATGGTGATAAAAGCATATGAAAATCAAAACGATTGATTTTGAGTTTAGGCCATATGAATCAATTTGACCCAAAAGCTGCAAATGGTGATAAAAGCATATGAAAATCAAAACGATTGATTTTGAGTTTAGGCCATATGAATCAATTTGATCCAAAAGCTGCAAATGGTGATAAAAGCATATGAAAATCAAAACGATTGATTTTGAGTTTAGACCATATGAATCAATTTGACCCCTATCACTAAAAAAGGATGAGAAGATGGAGAGTTATGACTTAATTATCACCAAAAAAGGAGAGAAGTTATTATTTAATAATTTTATTTAAAAAAATTCTGCAGCCTATCGTGTGTGGTATCAGATGAAGAATTTTTTGAGCCGATTCATAAAATATATTACATCATTACATTTTAGTCATTTTGTTTAAGACAAATAAAAATAATTTAATAATCATATCAAGTTTGGGCTCTTCCAGATACGGTGCGGTTAAATATTTTTTTGTAAAATATACCTCAAATGGTACGTAATATCCGTATATCTAACTCCAAGAAAGGAATTTTGAGTATATTTACATTAGTATTTTAAAAATTTTTCATTATTTCATACAAAGACAACTACGACAATTTATTCAAATACTGTAATGTTCTAAATGTGTACGACAAAGTGAAACTTGCAATTGTAACACAATATAACAATAACATAAATCAACTAGAAAAACGTGTAAGACCTGGTAATATGCGTAATTTGTCATATCTTCCTTTATTTTGTATTCCTACATCTAATAATGTATATGGTAAGAGAGTCTGGAGGTGCACACTACCTTGTGTCCTAAACAATCTACCTAAAGACCTAGTAGGAAAAATAGAAAATAGTAACAACAACCAAACAAAAAAGATCCTTAAAAGTTTCCTTGCTCAGAAAAATTACCTAACTGACGAGGCTGGTGGACATCCAGACGCTCAAGTCGCGAGCTGTGCAACTAACAATAAACGCACATAATCTTTTTATCAAGATTTGCGTTTTTTGTGTGGCATCATGTTTCCTTTTTTATTGAAATAAACAGTTTAATTTTTTTTTTATTCCTCAAATTGCATTTTTGTATAGGGGAGTCCAAATTTTCGTAACAAAATTGGTGTAGGAGCCGTTAAATGGGGCTTCTACTCATCACACTGAACAACTTTACTTTCCCGAAAGAACCCATAGACAATTTTCCAAAAAAAAATGGTTCCTCTATACAAAAATGCAATTAAGCAATGAAATAATGAAATTTAAAAAAATACTTAATGTAATTTTTTTCAAAATTGCTTCCTTGGAGTTAGATATGCGGATATTACGTACCATCTGAGGTATATTAAAAAAAAAGATGTTCCGTATCGTATCTGGAGAAGCTCAAACTTGGTATGTTTTGATTTTTTTTTTATTAAAAACAAGTGACTGAAATGTAATATTATAATTAGAATCGGCCTTAAAAGCCCTTTCATTGATACCACACACTATAGGTTTAAGAACAAAAACCCTTTTTTTTCATACAAAATATATGTCATTACTCCTCTTCTTTTTAGGGTTCCGTACCTGAAATAACTTTGTTGTCCGTCTGTATGTCTGTCTGTCAAGAACCTTTTTTCAGGAACGCGTGGAGGTATCAAGCTGACATTAATATCAAATACTTAGGTCTATATTGCCTTTAATTAGGCTGTGAAAAAAAAAATTCGAGCGAGACCTACAGTACTCGCATATGATGTGTAACATGTGACAAACTACTTTAGGTTAGTTAGATTTGATGACGATATTGTACCTGGGTGGCGGATCTGACAGTAACGAAAAAAACCGACCAAGTGCGAGTCGGACTCTCGTAAAGTAGAATTCCGCGCTTTCGCGACTTCCTGTTACACATTTCCGTCCCATGTTACACATTTCCGTCCTATTTCACGAAATCACTCCCACAAATTGCAGGAAAGCGAGAGCAAAGATGTTACACATCAAAAAATCTAAGTCAACGCAAAAACGCAAAGGTAGGTACAACCATTTATACCGCATATTTTGAAACTACTCGCAAGGGAATCAAAACCTAATGTTATGGATTTCATTTAGCAATAAAAATACCATTACTTTTACTTATATACCTACAGGCTTGTACGGAACCCTCGGTGCGCACTTGGCCTGTTTTTTCTGATGCTACCACCGGTTCAAATTGATTCTGTGTCCTAAAGATCAATCGTTCGGATTTTCATACTTTTAAACACTATTTGCAGCTTTTTTGGCGTATACGGCGTACCTCTAGCACACTATACAATTCTAAGTGTAGCCCACCACGATATATCGCAATGCAAATCATCTCTGTATTTTGATTGTAACAAAAATGTTCAACTCAGATCTTCTTGACCTATGCTGAGATAATTTTTACGTAAAAACCACTTTGTACACCGAAGTAAGGTCTCAAATCTTCTTGTCCACTCAACTAGAGAAGCCTCCATTTGAATGCCGATCGCACAAAGTTATGTAGGAGTTTGATGTTATGTTACGCTAACACACTTTCGTGATCGCCTGTACGGAGTTGCGTAACAGTTTAGATTAGGCGGATTACTGAAGCGGTGCGGTGTGACCTAAAACTGGTGGTTCAACTTAAATGGACGATACATATAATTGCAGCTCAGCTCATATATACGTCCCCACCGAGGAGCTCGAGCCTACCCTGAATTAGGGCGATCAGGCCTTAGTCGACCACGCGGGCCCAGTGCGGGTTGGTTGACTGCACACACAACCTTCGAGTTTCTTCGCAGGCGTGTGCAGGTTTCCTCACGATGTTTTCCCTTACCGTAAGAGCGTCGGATAAACGTACATATGAAATCGAAATTCGATAACACATTGGTACGTGGCATTATTCGAACCACGACCTCCTGGACAGGAGGTAGCGGCCCTTAACATTACGCCACCGACGACGCTCATTTTATATAATGTTAAGAAAAGTTTATTTGCTGCTGACATTTACGTACTGTCATTTCATCTTTTGCATTGACATTGACAGAACGGTCACGTCTTCTGTTAATATATTACACCTCAGTCGTAAAGAAGAACTGGCCAAGTGCGAGTAGGTCTCGCGCCGAGGTTCCGCACCACCCCCCACACCTCTCCACACAACTATGAAAATTATATCTATTTACATTACAAATAAAAAACATGAACGCGAGCGACATAAATGCTTTTTATATTCAGTTCCGACTCCTTAGCGTGAGTACGACTCACCCTTAGCCGGTTACACTATAATCACACCAATGTTACGCTTGTGTATGCAATAGAGAACAAACTCGAAAATCCTATAGAAAGACGCTGTTTGTATGACCCCTTAATATTTCAATTTTCTTATAAGTATTTATTATTTTTTGATAAAGCAGCAATAGAAAACCTCACTCTGTGAAAATTTCAACTGTCTACCTTTTACAGTTCATGAAATACAGCTCGCTGACAGACAGACAGACGGACTAACCCCTAAAAATTAAACTGCATAGTTCCGATTCACTGGTTAAAAGGCCCGATTTCTTTTTTTGCAATTCAAAGCGAGCTAAATACTTGAGTGCTTCAAAAACATTCCAGTCCGTACTGGACAAACGTACTAGTTTCATCTCCCCCCACGTACACTTGTAACACTTGCACCTACGCATGCGCATGCGCCGTCACGTCACTTTAACAAATGCACACAATTTGCACATCTCCAATAAGAACACTACTTCACTTCGCTTCGCTCATAGAATCGGGGACACGCTCGTATATTATTAGTCTGACCTTTATGATAATAACTGTTATTTTTAGCGCAATGTGTCGTTGTTATGAAGATTTGGACGATTTCTATCAACTGGAAACAATATGACAGAGCATCTATAATACAAACGGCGTATTCAACTTTAACAAACGAATAGATTTCCACGGCTGCGATACAAATATCATTCTATAATTCGAAAAGGTTAGGGCTTGCTCCACGGACGAGACCCAGTCATTACCCAACTACGAAAAAAGCAAGGTTAAGTTTTTGACAGTCTTCTATCAATTGGAAACAACATGACATAACATCTATAATACAGACGCTGTATTCAAATTTAACAAACGAATAGCCTTCCACGGCTGCGATATAGATATTATTTCATATTTCGAAAAGATTACAGAAGAGGCCCAGTCATTATCCGAGTACGAAAAAAGGAAGGTTATGTTTTTGTCAGTATTTTCTATCAACTGGAAACAATATGACAGAACATCTATAATACAAACGGCGTATTCAACTTTAACAAACGAATAGCTTCCCACGGCTGAGATACAGATATCATTCCTTATTTCGAAAAGGTTAGGGCTTGCTACACAGACGAGGCCCAGTTAGTACCGGAACGTATTCACGATGCTTAAAAATATTTAAATTGATGCTGAACTGGCTGAACCATAGTTTTTCGATTGAGACAGGAATTGTTTAATTATAAATGGTGATTTAGCTTAAATTTCGGTGGCTACAGTATTTCATTAACCTCTGTCGTCTGTGTGTAAGAAGCAAAAAC
>CAMYPC010000085.1:0-28742 GCA_947284805.1 Coleophora flavipennella | reverse complement strand
CCATCTCTGAGCAAGAAATCACAATCACTGAGTATTTGTGCAGTTACCCCAGGAACTACACCGGACTATGCTATTTTCACGGGACAGAAAGTAGCCTATGTCCTTCCCAGTGACACAGGCTACCTGCATGCTAAATTTCATCAAAATTGGTCGAGGTGTTGAAGCGTGAAAAGGTACCAAACAAACACATTTTGACATTTGTAATATTAAGTACATAAAAACAAACGTACATAAAAAAAACAGAAATCTGAACGTTCAAATAAAAACGAAATCCACAGTTTCAAAAAGTTTTTTTTATTAGTCTGGTGCCAAAACTAGGAAAATACCAGTATTTCAAGACACCAGTAAGAATTTCATAGGAATGTCTCATTTTGATATCATTAGTTTTTCGCTATAAGTCATTTATTTGCACGTAAAAACCCAGTTTTTCGCATTAGCGGACAGGAGTTGGCGGCCGGCCCTAAATGACATAACTATATAACTGGTAGGTATAAGCCTATACAGTTATTAATAAAATTGATGTATGACCCGTTAACTGGGGGTTCTACTCATCATACTCAACAACTTTCCCCAAGGAACCTTTAGTAAATTCTCCAAAAAAATTTAACCCTCCTACATAAATACATCAGCTGATCGATTTGTATAAAGAATGAAAATTTTGTTTTGCGATTTCAGCAAAGTCATAGAACAAAAGTTGTTCAGTATGATGAGTAAGAAGCTCCAGTTGACGGGGCCTACACTAATTTTGTTACACCCTGTATAGAATTTGATGCGATTACAAAGGGGTGAGTGTATGAGCCTATACATCTACAATTCGGTGTGAAAGCTTAGATCTGTTCTTAGCTGATGCTGATCGAGAGTTGAATGAGTTGATAAAAAACGACATCGAAAATAAGCGAAATGACATGCAAAGTTCATAAATAAATGGAACAATCAGGCGCCGTTTTCACACTGCAAATTCAAATTTTGTATTCCAGAATGTTTGCCAAATGGGGTGTACTCTGAAACGGCCTGTACGTTGCAGTACAGTGTAGAGTGTTGGCTCTTGGTATCGAACTTCGTTGATAGAATACCATTTCATCGATGAGTTTGTTTGACAAACATTTAGAGGTTTCAGACTTTCAGGCGTCCTCACTAGCAATAATCCAATCCGCTTCCATCTTCGGCTTCATTGTCACTTACCATTACGTGAGATGATGCCAAAGGCTTACCAATTCATCATCGCCATCATGTCAGCTCATATATGTCCCCACCGAGGGGCTCGAGCCTACCCTGAATTAGGGCGATCAGGCCTTAGTCGACCACGCGGCCCAGTTGGTCGGCTTCACACACAACCTTCGAGTTTCTTTGCAGGCGTGTGCAGGTTTCCTCACGATGTTTTCCTTCACCGCTAAAGCAATTGGTAAGTATGTATACGTAAGTTTTGAAAAACTCATTGGTACATTGGCAGTCCCGATTTGAACCCGGTACCTCTGGTTAGAAGGACCGAGTCGTTACCGGTTGCGCCAACTATTAATTTTTAAAAAAACATTGACATATATTACATAGATTTGGCTAGAATAACGAGAATCTGATATAGATTCCGTAACCTTAGAAATTGCTTAGAAGTGAGAAACTGCCTGTGAAAATTTTCTCTAATTTGTACGTTGTAGAACAACACAATATGACCCAATTCATGCTCAAAAAAAATATCGATTTCAATATTCTCCACTCGCTAGTAGCACATTGCACATTGTCACTAAGTAACGCTTTTATTTCAACAAAAAATGTTGGTAAATCAATTACAGAAATTCGACCCAGTGAAAATCGATCATAAGTATTTCGACAGAACTTGCATGAACGTGTGCTAGTGACAGACACACAAATCGGTTGTACAGTGCGACGCAATAGACGCCTGTGGCAGATCTAGCCCAGAATGTTCTAGTCATCGGGCTTATGGTGAACAAGTAGTGAGTGCAGTGTACAGGGTGTCTGTTTATCCCTTTCTATAGTAGATAGAATAAATTGAACCCGTAAATGGAGAGTATCACTCTCGCGGAAGATTCTTATAAAGTTTAATTTGTATAGAAGGTATGTATCTTTTCTTTTTTTTTATTAAAAATTGGAGTGCGTTTGACTGCAACTCACCTGATGGTAAGTAATGATGCAGGCGAGGATGGTACACGCAAATTCAAATAATGCCTATTCACTCTTGCCTTGAAGATCAACCAAATTGTAGGAATCGCGAAACACTGACGCAGGCAAGGAGTTCCACTCCTGCGCTGTACGTATAATAAATGAAGAAGCGTAACGATTCGTGCGAAAAGGTGGAACATCAACTACAAAGGGGTGCAACCCCTCCCTGCGTACAATTGGATATTTCCCAAATATTTCACTTAAAGCATATTGGAGAGTGGGGCCCGGTGCGAGGTCGCCACTCGATGGACCGACGACCTGGTAAGGGCGCGGGAAGCCGCTGGATGCGGGCAGCACAGGACCGGTCGATGTGGAAGTCCTTGGGGGAGGCCTTTGTCCTGCAGCGGACGTTGATTATTATTATTATTAGACGAGTTGATATGAGTTCTTGATGAAGATGTTTATAAGTGTTACATATTCGTAAGAGAAAAAAATATAATCAGAACTATTACTGAGAAAAAAATATTTTGTCTTAGGTAGACTTAATTTAAAAAATAACACCACTGTCAAATAATTTTGTACACTCATGTTTAAAATTTCACCAAAATCGGTCTAGAAGTTTCTCTGCAAATCAGGCATACGGGCACACGTATAAAAATATTTTTTTTCTCGACCACTTTTTGATGTCTATAATCGAAATCTCGTAGTCGAATTTTCACGTCATGATTATATAACTTTCTTTTACTCCTCCGTCGCTCGAAAGTAAAAACAATTAAAACCAATCATGGTATAACAACGCACAGCCTATACCACTCAACGGATTTAGCTGAAATTTTGAATACAGATAGCAATTAGGACGTGGGCATCCGCCAAGAAAGGATTTTGGGAAATTCCCACGGGAACGGCAAAAAACGGGATCTGCGCGGGTGAAGCCGCTGGCCACTAGTGTAGAATAAGTGTGTCATTCCCATATTGGCTACTATAGCCAACAAAAACGATTTCTTGTATAACAGACATAGATGATTCATTTTAATAGAAGGGCAATTTTATAAAAATGGACGTAATATAATCGAAATTACATTTTGTAGAGTTGGTTTACATTTGAACTGTCTTTATAAACGGACTCTCAAAAGAATTATTGTCTGTAAGAGATAAACAGACGAGAGAATTCCGAAAATACTGTTACTTAAACAATAAAAGTCAATTTTACATCTTTCGTCATGTTACTTGCTTTTTTTGGATATCTTAAAAAAAAAACATGAAGGCGTGGTATTGATTGGAACTGTTGTCTCTGTCTTTTTTCTTTACGTGTAAAGAGTAAAAACGTCGTCGGTGGCTCAACCGGTAACGACACGGTTCTTCTAAGCAGAGGTACCGGGTTCAAATCTGGACGGCCAATGTATCAATGAGTTTTTCAAAACTTACGTACATACTTACCGATCACTTTAACGGTGAGGGAAAACATCGTGAGGAAACCTGCACACGCCTGCGGAGAAACTCGCAGGTTGTGTGTGAAGTCGACCAACCCTCACTGGGCCCGCGTGGTCGACTAAGGCCCTATCGCCCTAATTCAGGGTAGGCTGGAGCCCCTCGGTGGGGACGTATATGAGCTGATATGATGACGATGAAAGAGTAAAAAAATAACCACACTTTTTCACTTTTTCAATGGTTTTTCGTTTGAATCAAAAACTACAATGAAAGTATAAAATATAATAACATTACTCACTTTGTATTATCCTACATAACAAATATTGCTGGATTTTTTTTTTATTTATACTTATAAACATAAGTCATCTTTGCACGTAATATATGTCATTGCATCTTTGGGATTTTTCTATGGAACCAAAACTGGTCAATCGTGTTTCTAATATCTTTTGACTTTAAGGAACATCATCAACAATAAGAGTATTTTTTTATCACGGTTTTATTAGCTTCACCTGTATGTTTGTATGTAGGTATAATATGTAACCGACTCCTTTGGTCTCGATTTTGACCCACTTTAAACGGACAGATTTAATTCAAACTTTGTAGACAATATAATAATTTCATAAGTTTTAACTAAAAAATAAATAGAGTTTAAAAAAACTAAAAAAAAAACGCTTTTAAAGTACATCAGACTAAAAAGTAAAAAATAATTCGTAATACAAGTTGAAAATAATAATTAACAAATTACTAGTATTATTGTAAAAAAGTGTGGGTTGCTCGATAGACGAAAAATATGGCACAGAGCGCCCCACGCTTTTTCACAATCATCATATCAGCCGAAGGACGTCCACTGCTGGACATAGCTCCCCCAGGGATCTCCACGACGACCGGTTCTGCGCTGCCCGCATCCAGCGGCTTCCCGCGACCTTCACAATAATACTAGTAATTTGTTAATTATTATTTTCAACTTATATTAAGAATTATTTTTTACTTTTTAGTCTGATGTACTTTAAAAGCGTGTTTTTTAGTTTTTTTTAAACTCTATTTGTTCAGCCTTGGGTTTTGTATCGTGTGGGAGTAATTGACGTCAAAAATAACGAAAATCTGTAATATTACCGCCTTAAAGAAGATAATTAAAATAGGCAATATACTCAGTTTACCGGCAGTCTCTCGCTTATTTGAGCTCACTTTCATACTTGTTACACTATGACTTCCTTGTATATTTTTAATGACCAGTCCACTCTAACACCCATATGCCCTCCGCATTTCATATCAACGACATATTTTTTTTACAAAGAATTAATACCAAAGACTTTCGATTGCACTCTAAGCACGATTTTTTTATCTGTGTGACTTTTAACGTCGTCGTCGTCTACACAAGTAAAGCAAACCAATGAACAGAACTACCAAAAACTTTCATTAGGCCATCCATTAAGGTTCCGCAGTAACTGCGCTGTGAGACATCGAAGGTGGATTTATGGGTCCAATACTATTTACTGACGGGTCTCCAAGGGGGTGAGGGGAGGGTGAATCGCGGAGAGAGGGGGTGAGGTTCAATCCAAGGCAAAGCCGGATAGGTGTTAGTAGAAAGTAGGGAATAGAAGGATAGCTCGCGCGTTCACGGGATAGAAATAAGGTGCGCACAAATTTGTACAAATGGTTTGTACACTAAGGCGCTTTGCACATGACGGGGCGGGGGGGACCGGTCAATTTCGCCGCCAACGATAGCACAAACGGAATTCTATACTTACTAAAAACGCACATGGAGGACAAAAGGCCCGGTGGGCCCTTGTGGCGCGGCATGTTCGTGGCTGCCCGCCATAGATCACACAAACCATTTTGTATGCAGTAACGCAGACAGCGGCGCGGAGCGGCTACTGAGCGCACAAGAACGAACGTACTGAACTGACCGCCTCAGTCCCTCGTGTGCTTTGTGTACGCGGTGAGGGGAGCCGCGAGCATCAACGGGCAGACGCGGTCTTTATTGCTTCGCGGTCAAAAAGACTGCCTCGCCCCGTCGTGTGTAAAACGCCTAAGGCGCTGAAGCGTGGCGCGGACTGAGCTAGCCGCCCCGCGCCGCCGTCTGCGATACTGCATAAAAGCTGGTTTGCGTGATCTGTGGCGGGCAGCCACGGACATGCCGCTCCGCCAGTGTCCGCCGGGCACCTGCGGCGGCGTCTTTTTGTCCTCTATGTGCGTTGGTAGTATAGGATTCCCTTTGTTCTATCATTGGCGGCGAAATTAACCTGTCCGTCTCGCCCCGTCGTGTGCAAAGCGCCTTACTGGGTGAACACCACCACTTTTACGCGTTTCTAGAAGTTATTCAGATTGACTTGTATACGATAAGTGCAAATTTCAGGTAATGTGCAAATTAACTAGTTAATCTGTAGATAACCCGGTCTATTCTATATTAAACTTTTTTTAAACCCTGGCATTTCTCTTTCCTGCTCCATCATAACCTATTTATTAAGACCATTCCAAAGAGCCCAAACACGAAACTTCTGAAGAGATGACGAGTTGGGCATCCTGAAGATTCCAGGTGATGCTGCAGCATCAGGTAATAGTTATCATGTTGAGGTAACAAAATATAAAAATTACGCATCTAACAGACCTGTGGAAGTTGCTCATATACTTTCATCGACTAGAAAAGAGCTGATGATCTTCAAACGTTTGAACAGAAATCTTGAATCATATGAAACAGCAGTCTCTACAAAGCACATTTTAAACATAAAAAACTGAATCAAAATCGATTCATCCGTTTAGGAGCTACGGTGTCACAGTCAGACACACAGATACACACTCACGTTAAACTTATAACAACTCTTAGTTTACGTCGGGGTTTAAAAAGTTAGATTAGGTTTGTTAAGCTTTCAACTGCCCTTATAGTTAATTCACTGTTTTCAAGGTTATTCTTAAATTGTTCAAAATTATTTATTTGGGTTGGTAATGAATGATAGATATTAATGCCATAACCAAGAAGGTAAAACACATCATCCCATAATATTAGTCCGCTGCTGGATGTCGACCGAGGCACCCAAGCCCTTCCACCCAGCTTTCTCCGTTCCTAAGGAACTTCAAAGTTCCACTTAGCCACTTAGCCGGGCGCCTATAAAAAAGATAATTTGACACTAGGTTAAAATTTATTTAATTAAATAAGTCCACTGTTAGATTTTGGCCTCCCCCAAGGCAAAGTATATATATTAGTACTAACATACAGTATGGACACTCCCTGCCGCTCTCTAGATTGCGACCTCATCCCCTCGTCACCCAGATTAATACAGATTAGTTACAGTTTGGTTGTCGAACGTATAGAATTTCGCCGCCATTTTGTTTGTTCCATCATTCCTTTTTTGAAATATCATTTCTGGCCCGTTGTATGAAGTGTCCAGGGTGTGCTAAGGCCTTGGGCGTTCCATCTAGCTTTCTCCAGTAAGATTACTGGTCCACTTAACCGGAGGGCGTCAACAAAAAAGACACCTAATTCGAAACTATATAGGTAACAATTTATTTAATAAAACATTTGATGATGTTTAATTTATGAATATTAGGTATATTAATAAATTGCCGATTTAAAAAAAAGTTTAAAGATGAAAATTAATATTAATAAAACATTTGATGATGTTTAATTTATGAATATTAGGTCTATTAATAAATTGCCGATTTTAAAAAAAGTTTAAAGATGAAAATTAATATTAAGAACAATAGTTATTAAAACATCATTTATTCTCAAAATAGCATTAGACTATTAGAAATTAAATGGTGGCATCTATACTACTCCATTTGCACAATATGTAGAAAAAACCGGCCAAGTGCGAGTCAGAGCGGCACACATAGGGTTCCGTACCATCATACTAGATGGTGCTAGTTTCATGTTTTAAAAACCATCATACTAGATGGCGCTAGTTTCTTCATGTTAAAAAAAGACGAGACCCCCCCCCCTTAGTTTTAACTCTTATAATTTTTAGTATTTGCCACCTATTGCTTTCTTCTATATTGTCAATTTCTTTTTTTATGTTGTGATGCAATAAAGAATATTGTATTGTATTGTATTTGTTAATAATAGCTATAAAGTGGCAACAGAAATACATCTGTGAAAATTTCAGCTGTCTAGACATCACGGCTCATAAAATACAGCCTGGTGACAGACGGACGGACGGACAGCGGAGGCTTAATAATAGGGCCCCGTATTTACCCTTTGGGCACGGAACCCTAAAAATATACTCATTGTTTTCATTTCACATTTGTAATAAATGTATGCACGAAATCCTCGCGATAGGTAAATTGGCGCATCTGTCATCACCGGCTTACATTATATCCGGGACCCAGTTATTCGGGAAGCCACTCCCCTCGACCCGGTTTATAGAGAAGTTACCCACCTAACAGGAATAAAAGCCGATCTGCAATTCACATCCAATAAGGATAAACAGGATGTTAAAAGTATATCTATTGTTTATCTTTAGATTGTTCATAATATATGCGGAGTGATTTCGAAAAGGGGTTGGTACATTTTTGTGTGGAGCATGGCATAGTGACAATAATGTTAATATTTTTTTTCAAACAATTTGTTTTATTTTTTAACTCGGTTAGTTTAAGCTAATCGATCCCCATCAAAATCTCATCTTCGATTTTTCTTCACTCTTTCGTCGCTCCATAATAAAAAAAGATATGTATTCTATTTTGACAATATTATGATACTAAATAAAACAGGATAGACATAGTAAAATTCTACCACGTTGTCAAAGCAAACGTACAAAAACAATTATATGCATTAGTATTTAAGATACGGGCATTTTCATTAGTAAAGTCGAGAAGAAAATTATCTCGTTTTTAGCTTTTTAACGCCATCTCACACTTTCGCCGAAAAAAGGTACCGCGAGCCAAAAACACTTTCAATGTTAAAATAGCAAAAAAAAACAGCATTAATTGAAGACCTATGCTGCTGAGTACGCCCGCGTAGACGGCTCGGAGCTAGCAGCAGCGTTTTTCAGCATTCGAGCAAAAAACATAATTTAAAGCAGGTTTGTTGCAACTATTTATAGAAAATATTCCTTTTACAATTCTGAAAGTGTATCTATCTGTTTTCACGTTCAAATTTATAGAAAAACTGTATTACACACTCGCGAACTGTTGTCTTACTTCTTCTGTTGTTCGTGTCACCTAAAAACAGTCATAAAAACTTTATCCAGGTGAGTGACGCCACGTGCTAAAGACGAAGGTTTATATAAAAAATCACTTGCCTACATAAATTATGTATTATTAATTTACGAGTATAATACGCAGAACAGGGATGACGAATGCTAGTCATCTGATTTACTTTTTATCATCTGTCAAAAACGACATTTTGTTCTTAAAAATGTTTGAAATACCTAGGCTTGACTTCATACTTTTGCAGCGTCATTTACTTACTCATTTTGTGATTTTGGTGAATTAAAAATCGAAAACTTGATGGAAAAAAAAGAGTACATTTACTTACTCATTTTGTGATTTTGGTGAATTAAAAATCGAAAACTTGATGGAAAAAAAAGAGTAAGGTTTTTCGAAGTTTAAGTAGGAGGACAATTTAGTGATCAAGAGTTTGTAATTTATTTCTGATGCTGTCGTCACCCATATTGTAAATAGTCTATGAATCAAGATAAATTCTTATCCTCGTGCAGCCCAGATACACACCCTGGACACTTCATACAAGAAAAACAATGACGGAACAAACAAAATGGCGGCGAAATCCTATACGTTCGACAACCAAACTGTAACCAATCTGTATCAGTCTAGGTAACAGGGGGGTTGGGTCGCATTCTAGAGAGCGGCAGGGAGTGTCCATACTGTATGTTAGTACTAATCCTACTAATATTATAAATGTGAAAGTTTGTATGTATGGATGTTTGTTACTCTTTCACGCAAAAACTACAAAACGTATCTGGCTGAAATTTGGGAGGTAGACAGATTGGGACCTGGATTAACATATAGGCAACTTCTTTCCATGCTTGCGGCTCGCGCACTGCGCACCGTCAAAGACAGTCATAGAAACTATGTTCGCGCATACGAAGCCACTGGCAAAATCTAGTATTATATACTTTGCCGTATAACCAGATTGAAAGGTTTGCGCTTGGTCCGTTTGA
This sequence comes from Coleophora flavipennella, assembly GCA_947284805.1. Classification (NCBI taxonomy): domain Eukaryota; kingdom Metazoa; phylum Arthropoda; class Insecta; order Lepidoptera; family Coleophoridae; genus Coleophora; species Coleophora flavipennella. The sequence continues at coordinate 19,086 of CAMYPC010000085.1, read as the reverse complement.
AATTATACAATTATTATCATCAGCTCATATATGCGTCCCCACCGAGGGGCTCGAGTCTACCCTGAATTAGGGCGATCAGGCCTTAGTCGACCACGGGGGCCCAGTGCGGGTTGGTCGACTTCACACACAACCTGCGAGTTTCCTCGCAGGCGTGTGCAGGTTCCCTCACGATGTTTTCCTTCACCGTTAAAGCAATCGGTAAGTATATGTACCTACGTAAGTTTTTGAAAAACTCATTAGTACATTGGCCGTCCAGATTTGAACCCGGTACCTCTGGTTATAAGAACAGAGTCGTTACCGGTTGAGCCACCGACGCTTTTGGTCCCTTTGAAATTACACAATATGTGTTCCAAAACAGAATTATTTGAATACGGAACAGGCAAAAACATGGCGACGACGACGCAACGGCGCGGCGGCGGCGGCGGGTAGAAAAACGATCCTTGGTTTTTGTTTGGACGTTTCATTATTACAGAGTTTTAGCATTTTCCTTTTTGAAAATTTATGTATTTTTTACAAGATAAATAAGGTAGGTACTTTAGACTTGAAAGTAAGCTTAACGTTTCATTTTTATATTTCGATAAATTATTTTCCTTCGAAGTAATCACCAAACACTGGGCCCGCGTGGTTGACTAAGGCCTGATCGCCCTAATTCAGGGTAGGCTCGAGCCCCTCGGTGGGGACGTATACGATCTGATATGATGATGATGATCACCAAACATTAAGAGCTTTAAAAAACCAATCAAGTGCGAGTCTAACTTACGCAGAGCAACGGAAGGGTATTTGCGGGGCAGCGGGCGGCGGGGCACAGCCTGCCAAACTCCGCGAGTTGGCTGGCTACAGGCTAGTATGCTATTACATTCGCCGGTGGCAGCATCGTGCGATATCAAAGGCGCTGCGCTACTGTAAGCCATATCGTAATACTGTGCTTTGGTTTTGAATCGTCTGAATTGTCAACACTGGGTCACGATCGGGTTGCGCTCAACGAGTAACAAACATTCGGCTGCTGTACCTGTTGTCCATAGCAACCTCACAGCAAGATAACCGCGTCACTTCGGTTTAAATACTGATTTTTTTTCGCTCTATTTTGCCTTAAACGTATTCGTATCTCCTAAATACTTTTTTTTTATCCACAATTGATAAGCCCTTGGCATCAACTCATATGATGGTAAGTGACGATGATGCCGAAGATGGAAGCGAGCTAACCAAGATTCCCCAACATGGCTATCTTATCTTCATGCCGGAACAATCCGATTCCAATCCGATGCCGATTCTGTTAACATTAATGTTTGGCGGCAAGACTTGGATAAGATGATTGTTGCTAACCAGGCAGGCTTACAAAATGCCATACCCCTACCACCTACCAAGCCAACAAGGATTCGGATTTGACTATCTTATCTTCAAGTTGGAACACATCAATGTTGTTAACACTGATGTTTGGCGGCAAGACTTAGATAAGATAGTGAACCAAACAGAGTCTTACAAGGTTGACCCCGCCGTGAATCGAACCCGCGACCTTCTGGTGTGAAGCGAAAGGACTAACCATTACGCTACGGCAGCGGTTAAACCAGTACCCAAGGTTCAAGGTATTACAAGGTATTATACACTCTTTCTGATAGTCATAAAATAATAATAACAATTTCATTTGTAAAAAATCAAGAAATAAACAATCATTAGTAAATAACGTCAAAATTCAATCCTTTAAAAATAAACCAGATTATATCATTAGAACATTAAAACAACATGACACGAAAAATTATACATAAAATTCATTGAACGTCATTGATTTGACAAGAGTAGGCCAGTTCACACGGACAGCACCCGGTCACGAGTATACAACGCGAGAGTCAGCCATCGCTCCCACCAACCATATTAACCCACTACTGTTTGGTATCTGGCTTTGACGGGGACGTTGCAAAACACAAAAATGCTCTCGGTCCATTTCCCATCTCGATTTGTCCGAATTACCAGCTCCTCTATTCGATAAACTAACATGTTTGGCCCATAGATCTTTGCCTTTCGTGCGCTGGGCAGCGGGATCCCTTTTTGTGGCGCAATTTGACCCATTTCTCTAATTTCAGGGTCGAGTTAACGGTTCGCTATACTTTTTGCGAGTCCTCACTAGTTCATAGAAAAAGTTACATGTACAAGGGTAGACGTGAAAGACGCCTTTGTATGTATTAAACAAATATTTTTTTGCATGTATTAAACAAATATTTTTAAAAAGTTAGTAAGTAGAAAAAAAAACGATTTTGCTGAAATGTTATTTCAGACACAGCCCTCTCTTTTACGAGTCATCAAATCAGCTCATATACGTCGATACGATACTCATATATGATCGAGCCTACCCTGAATTAGGGCGATCGTTAGTCGACCACGCGGGCCCAGTGCGGGTTGGTAGACTTCACACACAACCTGCGAGTTTTTCCGCAACCGTGTGCAGGTTCTTCACGATGTTTTCCTTCGCCGTAAGAGCGTCGGATAAACGTACAATTGAAATCTAGATTCGAAATCACATTGGTACGTGGCAGGATTCGAACTACGACCTCCCGGACAGGAGGCGGCGGCCCTAGCTGTTGCGGCACCGACGCTCTTACGCTTTACGAGTATAAGTACTCAACAATACAAATAATTGACAACGGTATAAACGTTAATTACAACCGACAGCAAACACAAAATAGCTTCGTACACACTTTAACAGTCTCGAAAACTACTGAACCGATTTTGATTAAACTTCCACTGTTCCGTAAGTTGAAAGATACATAATCCAATAAAAAAATATTATTGCATTTTGATTTCTGGTATCTCAGAAATAGGTGGACAAATATACATACATACAAACATACAATTATGAAATTTGGCACCTGTTTAGAATTTGAAAATTGTGCAATTCCAACAATATCACATACATACGTCATCATAATCATATCAGCCGAAAAACGTCCACTGCTGGACCCCAAAGATTTCCACGACGACCGGTCCTGCGCTGCCCGCATCGTGCGGCTTCCCGCGATCTTCAACAGGTTGTCGGTCCACCGCGTGGGAGTAGACCTGCCTACGCTACGTTTTCCGGTGCGCGGTCGCCACTCGAGAACTTTACTGTCCAAACGGCCATCTGTTCTACGAGCTATGTGCCCTGCCCACTGCCATTTCAGTTTAGCGATTATGGTGAGCCATGTCGGTTACTTTGGTTTTCCTGCGGATCTCCTCGTTTCTGATTCGGTCGCGCAGAGAAACTACGAGCATAGCTCGCTCCATTGCCCTTTGGGTGACCAGGAGTCTTCTTATGAGGCCCATAGTAAGTGACCATGTCTCAGTTCCGTATGTCATCCCTGGCAACACACACCGGTCAAGGATCTTAGTCTTGAGACACTGCGGTATTTGGGACGTGAAGATATTGCGAAGCTTCCCGAACGCTGCCCAGCCGAGTTGGATACGTCGATTGATCTCTTTATTGAAGTTGGACATACCTAGCTTGACTGTTTGTCCCCGTGTAGAATCTCCAACCTTTAGAGGGGTGGGTGCGACACGGACATTTAACATTATTTTCGTCTTGTCCATGTTAATTTTAAGACCCACTTGTTGAGAGACTTCACTGACACCATCGAGCATTGTGCTTAGGTCTTCCATAGTAGTATCAGATGAGATGATGCCAACAAGAGCTTATCAATTGTAGATATAAAAAGGATTCCGTAAAATCATACTAGATGGCGCTAGTTTCTTCATGTACCAAAAAAACGCGTTTTTTGTATGGAGACTTCCCTTATTATTAAATTTGTCTAATTTTCAGTATTTGTTGTTATAGCGGCAGCAGAAATAAATCATCTGTGAAAATTTTAACTGTCTAGCTATCACGGTTCATGAAATACAGCCTGGTGACAGACACACGGAAAGCGAAGTCTTAGTAATAGGGTCCCGTTTTTACCCTTTGGGTACGGAACCCTAAAAAGATGAGATGATGCCAAGGACTTACCAATTGTGGATAAAAAAAGAAAATACTTGTTGCAGAGGAGTGGTGGAACAAAGATAAAGTGACTCATTAAAAAGGCAGTGTTCAAGGATTTGCATAAGTGCGAAGTTAGCAGGAAAATTGCCGTGTGTTGCCGTCTCATCTGATTTATGGAAACCGTGGGAGTTAGCAAGGGATAGACTTACAGCTTTATTTCTTTGGGAGGAAATACAGTGAGAAAATTGGGCAAGAGGCGAGTCGAGCCCGTGTACTAAGGGTTCCATACCATACCATTCGAAACCTTAAAAACTTTTCTTTAATAAAACGAAATTAAAGTGCTAATGTAATTTAATTATAATCTAGACTAACGACAGTGTGTCAGCCAAGTTTGTAAAGGAAAAGGGCGACAGCGGCCGTTGCTTCATTATACCAGCTCACATACGTATATGGGCACGTGGCCAACGAGGGGCTCGAGCCTACCCTGAATTAGAGTGATCGGGCCTTAGTCGACCATGCGGGCCCAGTGCGGGTCGGCCAACTTCACACACAACGTTCGAGTTTCTTCGCAGGCGTGTGCAGATTTCCTCACAAAGTTTTCCTTCACCGTAAGAGCTTTAGATAAAATTAAATATGAAATCGAAATTCGATAACACATTGGTAAGGTCAGGATCCGAACCACGACCTCCCGGACAGGAGGTAGCGGCCCTTGCCATTACGCCACCAACGCTCCTTATGCCGTTTCGACCTACCAGTAACTTAAAATCTGTTTTGACTTATACACTTTCGATTTTGTGTCTAGTATGACCTCTCGAACACCTAGATTTTCTATTTTCATAAGCATTTTTAACCATTTCTTAGAAAATTAACTTCCGAAAATCACTATTTTTATGACTCACTCACTCATTCAATCATCAAAAATATAGACCACTTCCAGATGACTTAGAAACTAGCAAACTTGGCATCAAGGTTGGTTTTTAGACGTATACAAAGGAAATATTCGAAAAACTGCACAGTAAAAGTCGTACTCGCGTATCGAAGATATACACATACACACCACTTCCAGGTGACCTGTAAACTTTAAAATTGGCATCGACATAAGTTATTAGGCATAAACAAAGAAAAAAAATTGAAAAAGAAGACAAAACTTTGCTACGTAGGCTAAGGAATTGCATATAAACAACGGAAAAATTATAAAATTGGTAACTTTCTCCTTCCGACCCCTCGTATGTTTCGTCGTATTTTCGAACCGTCATAGCTTCGGTCGCGTTTCTTAAATATTTGAACTATAAACTGGAAATCAGTCATGTAAGCTGGTCCTAGTAGGAGAACTCTCATAGAAAACTATCGACACGCAATTGGCCATTTTTCTATAATAAAAATAATTCACCGTACACCTGAATTAATCTGGCACAAACAATTTGTTTATTAAAGACAAAAGCCAACTCCGGGTGTGTTTCGTGGTATTTTCGAACCTTCATAGCTTCAGTCGCGTTTCTTAAATATTTGACCTATAAACTGGAATTCATTTATGTAAGCTGGCCCTAGTAGGAGAACTCTTATAGAAAACTATCGACACGCAATTTGCCATTTTTCTATATTAAAAATAATTCACCGTACACCTGAATTAATCTGGCACAAACAATTTGTTTATTAAAGACAAAAGCCAACTCCGGGTGTGTTTCGTGGTATTTTCGAACCTTCATAGCTTCAGTCGCGTTTCTTAAATATTTGACCTATAAACTGGAATTCATTTATGTAAGCTGGCCCTAGTAGGAGAACTCTTATAGAAAACTATCGACACGCAATTGGCCATTTTTCTATTATAAAAATAATTCACCGTACACCTGAATTAATCCGGCACTAAACAATTTGTTTATTAAAGACAAGAGCCAGCTGTTAACTTTTCCGCTGCATGCTCCAAGTTACGCCCCACATCTCTGAAGTGAAGTCGCATACTTATGAATTTAATAAGACTCGGAACAAATTACCGCACGTGACGGATTTACAAGTTACACGTGTCAGATTAAGAAGACAGTAAACAAGGCGCTGCAGTGGCAAAAAAGTTCTGACGGTTATTAACAAGTGATGAGAAGGTATCTATATTGCCCAAGTATGGCCTAAGTACCATCTAGGTCGCCTAGAGGTAGTCTAGATGACCTAATCTACCTACTGATAAAAAATACTTACGATATGGAAGGCCTAAATCGTCTAGAATATTTAAATAGTTTCGGAGAATTTCAGCAAGTGAGCAAAAATAAAATTAAGAGAGAAAACAAGTTTAGTTTCTTAAGGAAGGTTAGGGATACATGTGTTATATAAAAATAAATGAAAATCTTGGGTTGAGTCATAAACTAATTTGGATTTATTAGACTCAATTTGTGAGGAAACCTTTTACAGGCGAAAAACCTCACATAATACGTATTACATTTAGTTTATTTGATTATAATGTAATATGTACTATATTTACTTTTAATCTATTACAATATTTCTTCTACACAAGGGAACTATTGCAAAATCAGGCGCCTTAAAAACACACATTCTCGTGTCTGTGATATCCTACTAATTTGTACACAAATTAGAAGAAATAAAATAATTAGTTTATAAATTAATTTGTTAACGAGGGATCTATTTTAAAATAAGGCGCCTTTAAAACACACATTCTCGTGTCTGTGATTTACTACTGAGTTAAACACAAATTAGAAACAAATAAATTAATTAGTTTTGTATGAAAACGCGTGAACGGCATTTAAATTGAACTTTTTAACTTCATTGAAAAAACAAAAACCTATAAACCTAGCTTTAGTTCTGACTGACATCCTATCAAAAATTGATCAAAATCGGTTCACATTTAAGAGGTGAAAATCGCTAACGCCGTTTGTATGAAAAGTCGCAGCTTCGCAATCCTCCTGAAGCTTAATATTTATTTATTTTTTATCCACATTTGATAAGCCCTTGAAGGAGACCTTTTAGCAAGGCGCAGTGGCAAATCCGCCGCAGTACGCTGCAAGCACCAAAGAGAATATAATAAACTAGCAAGCACAAGCCGCCTCGTCACTCGATTTATTAAGTTGCTTGTAATTTAATCCTATTGCTTTGAAACCTACTAGTAGTTGGATGCGATTATTCCAGTACCTGTTACTGGTTTGTTAAGTTATAACGAGATGTAAAGAGATTGTACCATGATTGTGCTGATCAGTATGCATGTGAAAAAAAGCGTGACAACTGATAGTGATAATATTTATGTACCTACGTACATTTTTATAATGGTCAGAATAACAGAAATTCTCTTTTACAAAAATTTGCCATTATGTACCAGCGTACATTTATACAGGCTGTAACAAAGATTGTGTAGGTCCAGTTAATTAGGGCTTCTATTCTATTATTATGTCTTTCCTGAAATCGCAAAAAAATAATTCTATAAATTGACCAGCTGATCAATCAATTTCAGGGTCCAATTTTTTTTTATAATTGACTATGGGTTCCTTTGAGAAAATTGTTCAGTAGTAGAACCCCCAGTCAACAGGTCCTACATTAACTTTTTTACACCCTGTAAAATGATCATAATAACAGGAGTTATTTTCAATAAAATTAAGCTGAGTCTGAACCTGTTTGTCTGGCCTGACATGTTTAAAATGTTTTTCTTCGTTTTTGAGTTTTTATTTTATCTAAGTATCTGTAAATAAACTACACAACTCTCCGTAAGGATCCTGCGGTCAATTCACAAAATGGTACCTGAAAATTTTTTTTTCATTTTTACGGGTCACACCACCGTGAAGTATAGGATTTCTCTAAGTGTCTCATCAACACTCTGTGCTAGGCTCAATGAAATCAACGATTCATCTTTCTAGTTCTTGGAGCCAAGATGCCAACAGGTTAGGTTAGGTTAGACCTGAACGTTTTGTATCATATTATTAACCATCGGCGATAGCGCATAAACGCTAACTTACGGCGGCGGGTCGAGTTCAAGCACACGTTTAAGGCGGTAATATTACAGATTTTCGTTACTTTTGACGTCAATTACTCCTAAGCGATAGAAAATCCAAGTTTGAAAAAAAAAACCCTGATGATGTTCCTTAAAGTCAAAAGCTATTAGAAACACGATTGAGCAGTTTTGGCTCGATGGAAAAAAAACCCAAAGATATATCTACACCGTTACTTTCAACTCTAGTTACTTATGACTAATATTTTGAAGTGTAAATTTATAAAAATACTAGCTGTCCCGGCGAACTACGTACCGCCTTACATTACATTACACTGCCCTACCCTACCCTACACTACACTACCCTACCCTACCCTACACTACACTACACTACCCTACTCTACAATACCCTAACCTACACTACCCTACCCTACATACACTACACTACCCTACCCTACATACACTACACTACACTACACTACCCTACACTACCCTACACTACACTACACTACCCTACCCTACCCTACCCTACCCTACATACACTACACTACCCTACCCTACACTACCCTACACTACACTACACTACCCTACCCTACCCTACACTACCCTACCCTAAAATAAAATAGATGTTGGCCGATTCTCAGACCTACTCAATATGCTCACAAAATTTCATGAGAATCGGTCAAGCCGTTTCGGAGGAGTAAGGGAACGAAAACTGTGACACGAGAATTTTATATATTAGATAAACAATATTTGTTGTGATAATAGAAAGTGAATAATGTTATTATTTTTTATACTTTCATTGTAGTTTTTGATTGAAACAAAAAACCATTGAAAAAGTGTGGTTATTTTACGTAAAGAAAAAAACAGAGACAAAAAACAGTTCCAATCAATGCCTCGCCTTAATTCTTTTATGCCTTTCTAAAAAGTTTACCATAAACACGATTAAAAATAACCTAACCAATTCAACTAAAATTTAAACGCTCGACTGCATAAAAACCTTAATGTAAAATCTTTTTTGGGCATTCGGGTTAAAACTTGTCCTATGTCACTTTCGGGAGCAGGACGAACATGGTCAGGTGGGGATATTTGGGTGAAAGTGAATTAAACTGTTTGTGCGGTGCAGCTCAAACGATGACACATTTGACATCGTGCCCTGCGTGCCCCTACATCTGCACGCAGGAAGACCTCATGACAGCGGCTGATAATGCTGTTAACGTGGCCAAACTCTGGGCAGCTACAGTGTAGTGTCTGCCATCGACACGCGAAGAAGAAGAAGGACGAATTTAACGACACCTCGCACTTCAAAATCCATCAAGCCATTTAGGCTACAGATTGAGCCAAAAAAAACAGATATACATACATACATACATTCGAATAACGTTACTCTCTTTTTTGGGCAGTAGGGTGAAAAGAGACACATTTCAAATAAATAAATAAATTAGGACCGGATTTAATATATACAGCACACGCGCTCCCCTTAAAATTATTACACCTCCTATAGCATGTATTTGTGTCAGGTATCTGCACAGACTACTAAGGATATTCGGTTTTTTATTTTATTCACAACTAGTTGTCCCGGCGAACTTCTTACCACCTTACACTACACTACACACCCTACCCTACCCTATCCTACCCTACTCTACCCTACACTACACTATCCTACCCTTCTCTACTCTACCCTACCCTACCCTACATAAGAACCTTCTCCTGACAATAACAAACTCAACAAAAAAAGAATTAGCGAAATCGGTCCAGCCGTTCACGCGTGATGCGATGACCAAGGGAAATAGAGATTCATTTCTGAATATAAAGATAATTTTAAGAGTACCTACGTATTTTGGACTGCACCGAATACCTGCGAATTTTTTGAGAACTCTCATATTCGCCCTGTAAAAGTTTTTAAGGTCGGTACATAATTGAAACTGCGTTAAATCTTTTTAAAAATTTCTAAACGCCACAGTTTTATTTTGAGTCACCAAGAAGTATTATATTTCAGTCTGAAAAACTCGCAGGTATTTGATGTAGTGCAAAAGTGCCTCCGTGGCGTAATGGTTAGTCCATTCGCTTCACACCAGGAGGTCGCGGGTTTGTAAGACTCGGTTTGGTTGGTGTTAGGGCATTTTGAAAGCCTGCCTGGCTAGCTATCACCATCTTACTTAAGTCTTGCCTCCAAAACATCATTGTTAACAGCATTGATGTGTTCCGGCTTGAAGATAAGATAGCCAGATCCCCATTGCGTTGGGGAATCTCTTGGTAAGCCTATCTGCGGCATCATCGTCACTTATCATCAGGTGAGATGATGCCAAGAGCTTAACAATTGTGAATAAATAAAAAACGTTGGTAATCTTAAAACTATTGCCGCATCCAATGTGTAATGTGCATGAAAAAGGGACATTTCTAGTCTCGACGCATCGCACACCCAAAATGCCAGCCCAGTGTCGTCCGATTTTGGCCAAAATATCCTAAAGCGGTATTGCGCTTCAAATAAACGGGCTATCTCTTACGCCCAGATGCTAGAATCCGATTTGTCGTCACGCCACAGCGGTCACAGCGCTAAACAAAAAGTGGCAATCCTCGCTCAATGCTGGTAGAAGATCCCATAGCTCCGGCTTTAGCGCATTGTGAAGCGCTTTGCAAACACGATCCAACGCTGCAGCGGTTTTTTTGCCCAGTGTGCCAGTATGCTGGTGATGTGTATGAAGGCATAAACAGGATTACAGGAAGTGGAAAGCTTTTTCGCTTGTGTGTAGGTACTTACGCAGCGAGAGTGAAATGGAAATTCAGAGAAAAATATGGCATAATTTTGTGTCAAATTTTATTATAATAACATGTTTTGCACAGTTACTTAGGTACTTACTATGTATTTTAGCTTTCATTTGATGCTTTAAGATGACTCAATCCGAGAAGGTTGATACGTGTTAAAATAATATCGAATTTAAGTCTATTTAAGGCTTTAAGATGACTCAATCCGAGCAGGTTGATACGTGTTAAAATAATATCGAATGTAAATCTATTCATTTTAAGTATAAATCAATGCGGGCTTCAACGCGGCTGTTACTTTGAAACCGAACGCCCAATTCTGGAATTTTACATGTTTGTATTACTTTTCTATAGTTTCAAATAAGTTTAAAAAAAATGTGTTCAATTAAAATGAAAGGTGTTAAACTCAATGATATTTGTGTGTTGTTTCATTCAGAATTTACTATTTGTTTTCGAGAAATTTTGCAATTAATGCCAAAAACAGAGTCCACATTATATTTGTTTACATCAAAAGTAGTGATATTTTTAAAATTGTATTGAATTAAATCGATTTTTTTTCCTTTATAGTGATAGCTTTACACAGTCTTTCAATAATTTGAATTGAATATTGTCATTTGACCGATCTTAAGGACTCAACCTGCGATGTTTGTATGGATGTTTAGTTAAAATTTTGCGATCGATTTTTCTCTTATCTTTAAATTTGGAATGAAGTCGTATTCCCGGTGGCAATAAATCCTTTCGTTATTTGAAGATCTGATGATGAACTTTGGAGGTGGAATCAAGGGCCCAGAATCGTCTTTTATTTTTCAATAGAATCGTACCTCATGTACCTTGTACCTGCTCACCTATTTTGAATTTGGAGCCGTGTATTTATTATAATCAATTGAGCATTTGGCTTTTTTAACATTAGAACTTTTTGAAATAAAAGTTGTTCCTAAAAGCCTTTAGTTTTTTTGTAAAAATATTCACTTTAAGAACTTCGCTCGCGTTTGTACCCATGTCTACATACTACTTCCGGTGTTCCGTAAACATAGAGAAGTAATTAAGTAACTTCTTCCGGGTTTAGGGAATTGGCGGAATTTACGAATTTAAACCAGGTTTCTGAAAAAAAAAACCCTATCCACTATCGCCCTTCCCATCTCTCTTTTTTAGCGTAGGGCTGATGTAAATTTTGGGCGAGGAATAGGCTAGCAAGAGTTGAGTAGCACAATAGGGATGACGACAGCATTAGAAATAAATTATGAACTCTTGATCACTAAAACCTAACTCGTTTCGTTTTCCATCAAGTCTTCGATTTTTTATTCACCAAAATCACAAAATGAGTACATAAATGACGGTGCTAAACTATGACGTCACGCCTAGGTATTTCAAACATTTTTAGACCAAATGTCGTTTTTGACAGATAATAAAAAGTAACTCAGATGACTAGCATCCGTCATCCCTATTATTAAGTACCTACGCCTAGTGGTGTGATTATTACAGTAAAATGTGAACTCACTAGTGAATCGCCCCCAACTGTGAACTCGCGATGAACTCGTTTTAAAAAATGTAGGTACCTACGCTTGCGCGATGTAGGATCTGCCCAGCGCCATCTAGTGGTGTTTAGAGAAACCATGTCTTCAACACTTACAAACCCTATATCTCGGGAACCCCTTTGACCGATTTGTTCGAACTTCAATATCCTTTTTGTCTTATTAATTCACCTAATAAATATCACGAAGACGTTTTGATTAATGATACTCGAGTTATGGTCGAACAAACATTTATTCATATACAGGGTGTAAAAAAATTGGTGTAGGACCCGTTAACTTCATGCTGAATAACTTTCCCCAAGGAATTGTTAATTCGCAAAAAAAAATGTCGACGCTCCATACAAAAATGCACAAAATTGGTCGTTAAGCTGATCGTTTTGTATGAAGAGTTCAACATTATTTTTTTTGCGATTTAGCAAACTTGTAGAACAAAAGTTGTTCAGTTTGATGAGTAGAAGCACCAGTTAACGGGGCCTCCACAAATTTTGTTACACAAACGCCGGATTGTTCCAGTAGACTCTGATAACTTCACTCGCTTCGCTCGCTCGTTCAATAAGACCAATTCTCATCAGAGTCTCCGATTACAAATTTCCAAGAGAACTGAATCATACTCTTATCAAATTAATTTAAATTCAAATTACAAAACGGCGCCGCGCCTGTGTATTCCTATAATTGCGCACAGTAGATATCGCATTCACTCACTGATCACGATGCAATTCAAAGGCTCAATTAATTCGAATTGCATCTACCAAATACATACATACGAGTACATTAGGTACAAATTATTTTGGACAGCAATGCATTTGTAACCGGTACTGCACTATTTAAAATAGAACCCACATTGGAACCGTATCAGATATTCAAATAGCTTTTTTCTCAATATGGGATAGGACTGCTAGTCATTTGAGTTATTTTTTATCATATGTCAAAAACGAAATTTTGTTCTAAAAAATGTTTGAAATACCTACAAGTGACGTCATAGATTTTTAGCGCCATTGACGAAATTATTTTGTGAATTTGATCAATTAAAAATTGAAGTCTTGATGGAAAAACAAAACAAGTAAGATTTTTTGAAACTTCAAGAGAAGAACAAATTAGGAAATAATATTTCAGATTTTATTTTTTATGCAGTCCGATCCAATATTCGCAAAAATGAATTGGACTTCTTTTTACAAGGTTGGTCAATGAGCTGATCAAATATAAAAAAAATCGAGCTGACCATATATAATATAGGTTCCTTGGGGAAAGTTGTTCAGTATCATAAGTAGAGGCTACTAAGAAGTTTTGGAGGAGGGCCAAAAATGGCCCTGTATAAATGGAACAAACGCTATTAAGGCTATGTATTGGCAAATAAGCAGGAAGAAGCGCTTAGCAAAAAAAAATCAGGAAAATTATTCCCGCATAATTTATCGGCCTGAAAAAAAGATATTTTGTTTTCAAGGATATATTAACTACGCCCTTGTTAGTTCATTAGACGATTATATTAACTTCACTCGATCATAAAAAAATCCCAAACATAGCATCAATTGAAGAAGTGACATTGATTGTAGGAAAAAATTTATTTTTTTAAATTTCAAATTTATATCATAATGTTCTTCTTTTCAAACTACGTAGTCTATGTTTATTCAAATTTAATTTAGTTGACTTTTTCGGAACTTTTTAACGAAAAACCATTAAAAACTGCAAATGTGTGGTAATTTTATTTACTCTTTACACGTAAAGAAAAAGACAGAGACAACTGTTCAATCTATGCTTCGCCTTTAAAGTATCATCATCACATCAGCCGCAAAACGTCCACTGCTGCACATAGGCGTCCCCCAAGAATTTTATAATGACCAGTCCTACGCCACTCAAATACTTTTCTGTCACAGCGGCCATCTGTTTTACGAGCTATGTGCCTCGAGCTATATGTCTACTGTTACTTAAGTTTAGCGATTGTATGAGCTATGTCGGGTTACTTCGTCTTCTTATTGAAAGTATATTGTAACATAAACACTAACCTCTTGATATTTACTATACTAATTATAATAACCTAACCAATTTTATAGAAAAAACGGCCAAGTGCGAGTTTGACTGACGCACTGCGGGTGCCGTACCAAAACATCTTCATAAATCAACTATATATATATATATATATATATATATATAGAAGATACTACTAGATCCCACTAGATGTCACTAGTTTCTTAACGTTAAAAACAATCACGTTTCTCGACTAAGACCCGATCGCCCCAAGTCAGGGTAGGCTCGAGCCCCTCGGTTGGCACGTAATATGAGCTGATGATGATGATATTTTTATTATTTGTTGTAATAGCGGAAATAAAAATATGTAGATACTCTGTGAAAATTTCAACTGTCTACGGGCTGTATTTCATGAACCGAATAGCTAAACCGACGACGATGAAATACAGCCCGCTGACAGACAGACAGACAGACAGCGAAAGCTTAGTAAAAGGGTCCCGTTGGTCGACCTTTAGGTGCACGGAAAACAGAAAACTAAAACCAGACTTCTTAAAATATATCTATCTACGTATATGTCATTCAGACACGTCGCATTCCAAAAACCATCAGGCGTTTAGGCTACAGGCTCAGCCAAAGAAACATACATACATACATACATACGTTCATGCATACATAAACTCGGAAAGCATTACCCTCTTTTTTCAGCAGTCGGATAAAAAGTATTTTATCTACACAGTCCAGTGACGGTGAAACGTTTCCCTTTTTTCGGAAAATGCAAAGTTATCACACGATGTTTCTGAGTCACCAGGCTGGCAGACTCTCCACTGTCCATCCGTACGAAATAATTTTCCTTTTCAACCGACTTCCAAAAAGGAGGAGGTTCTCAATTCGACTGTATGTTTTTTTTTTTTTGTATGTTTGTTACGCGATATCTTTGCCGCCAAGCATCAGTGTAAACAGCATTAATGTGTTCCGGCTTTAAGATAAGATATCCAGTTCCCTATTGCGTTGGGGAATCTTGGAAAGCACTCTTCCATCTTCGGTATCATCGTCATTTACCATTAGGTGAGATGATGTAAAAGGCTTACCAATTGTATAAATAATAAGTCTAAATTAAGCGGTAAACAAGACCACTGGAGCAAACTAATTAGTAATCTGTGACTGGAGTTACTTCTTCTTCTTAGCTTGTCGATGGCAGACACTACACTGTAGCAGCCCAGTATTTGGCCACGTTAATAGCATTATCAGCCGCTGTCATGAGGTCTTCCTGCGTGCAGATGTAGAGGCACGCAGGGCACGATGTTAAATGTGTCATCGTTTGAGCTGCACCGCACAAACAGTTTATATCACTTTTACCCAAAAACCCCCACCTGACCATGTTTTCTTTGCTCCGACCGGTCTGGGTCCGGAGTCTGTTTAAAGACGTCCAAACCGGCCATGGCAAGTCATGTCCAGGGGGAAGGCTTTCTGATATCGGGACGAAGGGTGTTCGTAACTGGAGTTACTAACATAACCTATTCCTAGAACCGAATAACATAGGTAGGTTGGTCTTACGAACCATTGGACTCTGTGATATGACCGATAACACGTAAAATTCATCATCAGCACATTATCATGTCTTTCGGCTGATATAATGATCATCATTTATCAGTCCACTGCTAAACAAAACGCTTCCCCCAATAATTCCACAACGACCGGTCCTACGCTGCCCACATCCAGGAAATCCTTACTAAAAGATATTATAAATGTGAAAATGTGTTTGTTTGTTACCTTTTCACGCTTGAACACCTTGGCCAATCTTGGTGAAATTTGTCATGCAGGTAGCCTGTGTTACTGGGAAGGACATAGGCTACTTTTTATCCCGTGGAAATGGCATAGCCCGATGCAGTTCCTGAAGGAACTGAAAAAAATGCTCTTTTTTTTTAAGTTCTTTAAAATTGCAACGGAACAATGGATTGTAGCTATTTTTTGCACAGACATGATTGAGGGAGTGGGAAATTACATATTTTACTAATTAGCATTTCCTGATATAGTTCCCGAGGGATCTAGAAAAAACTCATGTCCACGCTCGCGAGTCGCTTGCGGCTTGCGCACCACTCACCCTCGGAGACATTCCCTCTCGCATATCTACCAGATACGCTAAAACTACCAAGTTTATGATATAGCGTCCCCACTTTCCTACCCTTGGGCATACAGTGAGGGCCGCTATTCCTGCCAACACCATAAGGTGAAGACAAGGACCAGTTACGGTAGGTCTTGCCGCCAAGACACTTGTCCCGGTACTCTGCAAGGCGAGTGCCTCGTGCAAGAGAACCACTACCTACTGTCCAGGTAGGTCGGAGACAGTCTTAAGAACGATGCCCACGCGGGCGAAGGCGCGGACAATAGCTAAAACGTACATACATAAAAACTGCAGCGAAGCAATAGGAGGCCACCACTGAGTTGAGCAATCCAGTTATCGGGAACAAGCACTTACATAACAGATATCTTGTGTTCGCACTTCGAATAATAACCGCGGAAGACAGGGCCTGGGTTCAATCACTCAAACAATACAGTGGAGCAATCAAAGCGAATTCAAGGACACTGAGACACAGTGTGCAGTGTAGGGCGTCTTTTGCGGCTCGCCGCGACTAACTAACCGATAACCGAACACAGTTGTGCGAACCACTGGGTACAGTCGGCATCACAAGTGAAACATTGAAGAGTCGTTAGTCTTCGTCTGCACATAGTCTATTCGGCATAGAACAGATGGCCGTTGGGGCAGTAAAGTTTTCGAGTGGCGACCGCGCACCGGAAAATAAAGCCTAGGAAGGCCTTCCACTCGATGGACCGATGACCTGGTGAAGGTCGCGGGAAGCCGCTGTATGCGGGCAGCGCAGAACCGGTCGTCGTGGAAATCCTTGGGGGAGGCCTATGTCCAGCAGTGGACGTCCTTCGGCTGATATGATGATGATGATGAGTCTTTGTCTGAGATTTTATTAATATGCAGGGTAGCACGTCGAGATGGATCAGTGACCTCCGAAATTATAAGAGATACAAAAATATGTTCTAAACAACCATGATATTAATTTTAGAGATAAGGTAAACTGCAGTCATAGATTATTTTTTTATGTTAAAAACTTTTTTATTTTTTTACTACCGCACCGGGAGGCCATAGTGTCGGTGGCGTAATGGCAAGGGCCGCTACCTCCTGTACGGCAGGTCGTGGTTCAAAACCTGCCACGTACCCATGTGTATTCGAATTTCGATTTCATATGCTTGTTCGTTTATCCGACGCTCTTCAGGTGAAGGAAAACATCGTGAGGAAACCTGCACACGCCTGCGCAGAAACTCAAAGGTTATGTTTGAAGTCGACCAAACCGCACTGGACTCACGTGGTTGACTAAGGCCCGATCGCCCTAATTCAGGGTAGGCTCGAGCCCCTCCTTGGGGACGTATATGAGCTTATAATATGATGACTGCATAATAATGAAAAGTGAAAATTTAAATTGATGAAAAGTGACGATGTAGACAAGGATGGTACATGACGATTTTTAAGAAGACATACTCGTAGCTGAGGAGGTGCGAAGTGACATAGACTACTTTTTATCCCTTGAAAACAGCATAGTCCAATACAGTTCTTAAGAGAACTGGAAAAAAGGCTTTTTGCTTGGTTTCTTTAACATCGCAACGGAGCAACGGATTGTTGCGATTTTTTGCACAGAAGTAGTTAAAGGGGGAAAATGACATATACTACTAATTAGCATAGCCCGTAATAGTTCCCGAATTTACCACGCTAGCGCACGTCGTCGGCGGCGGCGTCGCAAAGGAGCAACGGACTGACGTGATATTTTGTTTGCCTGATAGTTACTTATCATGTTTGTTCGTTTTATATCCAGCACTAAATTATTTTAAAGCACAACATATTTTACAGAGTACATAAGCAGACTCGCCACTTACACACAGAGGTTTTTTAAAAGATTTTATTGTAATAGCAATATCCCCTTGAAACAACTTCAGCAAAGTAACTTTTAGTTTTTTTTACCAGTTTCTGTTACAAAAATGTGTTAACCCCTTACTAACGCATAACGCCTGATTCGTTTTTCATTTTTCGTTTTTCGTTTCCCTTTTTTCGTTACGCAGGCACACACACAAGATACACTGCGTAATGTATTCCATCACTTCTTTCGCACATTAAATCGTACTTGTCTTTTTTTTCTCTTTTCGAGCGTAAGCCTCACTTACGTTACACTTGATTTTACTCCTCATAAAATTTCCATACCGGGCCTTTGAACTCAAATCGTTTCTTAAGGGTCTCCAGGAGGCTCGAGTTTCCATACAAACGTAGTTCGGCTCCAATACAAAAACTACATAGGGGCTGTCCATAAATTACGTAATCGATATTTGACGATTTTTGAGCCCCACCCATAAAATCATCCAAAAATCATGCTTCGAATGGCCCCGTTTCCTCCTACGTCATGCTACCATCATCCGATGTCCAGACCCCCCCGCCCTAATTTGAAATGACGTAATTTATGAATAGCCCCATACTTGATTGAATCCAAACTTTGCAAATATATTGAGTAGACACATATCGATGTTTGTAATTGGTTTTCGATGTACTAATATAAAACGGAAAAAAATAAGAGCAGTTTCAAGCTTTCAGTACAAAACTAATTTAAGCCTTTGTTTAGTTATGTTTTAATTAATTACGATGAAAACTAATTACAAACATCGATAATGTGTCTACTTAACATATTCGCAAAGTTTGGATTCAATCCGGCATGAAATTTTTGTATGAAAGCGGAACTACGTTTGTATCTCCTGGAAACTCCAAAAATCAGACCCCATTCGCAAAACTCAAAACCAAACCTTTCTGGCCTCGACTGTTCTGCTAACGGTACATGCAAGTAACCCGGTGTACGGGCGATATGACAACCAGCACTTACTGGGCTAACCGGTTTCGCTTGCATATTGATTGAGAT
>CAMYPC010000084.1:2500-29744 GCA_947284805.1 Coleophora flavipennella | reverse complement strand
GGGTATCCATGAGGATTTCCCCACGTAAAAAAAAAAAAAAAAAAAAGGTTAGGTTAGGTTAGGTTTTTTTTTTTTTTTTTCTCTTGCACCTCCAAAGGAATCGGAGTCTGTTTTATCTGTTTCTCTTTCATTCCAGTTCTCGCATGTATGCCTCTCGCACTTTCATTCTTCATACTGTGTCTTTCTTGCATTCATCTCTTTTATTCTTTTACGGGTGGGAGTCCCGTCTATCTAATATACTTTTACTTTACTTACTTAACTTTACTTTTCTTTATTTTACTTTACTTTACTTACTTTCAAGGATATATTTTAATTTTCAAATGAGGAAAAAAACTTCACAATTTAGTTTTTACAAGTTTTTACAATTTTCTTTTTCTTATTTACTATTATATTTTTACATCTTATTTCTATACCATTTTACATATTTCTAATTTCTTATATTTTAACGTGGTTCTTTTGTTACTATTACAATTTGTTACTATATTATTTCATATGCTGAGGAAAATATACTCAATATATTTTTTCAGCATAGATTAATTTACTTATTTCTTTTGATTGTTATCTTGGCTATTTTAATACAATAATCTAAAAATATTTGTCTTTGTTTGCTTAACATTATATCCGGTATATTATTTACAGTTAATTCTAATTCTAATTGTTGTTCCAGCTCATATCTCTCCTTACAGTAAACCGGGCATTCCAACAATATGTGGGGAACGGTCTCTTCAGTGTCGGGTTCGCATATGCACGATGGGCTCTCTTTACACCTGAATCTGTTCAGGTATTCCGAGAACCCACCGTGCCCAGTCATGACCTGTGTCGCAACGGCCGTTGGTTCAAATTTCCGGACAACCGAGTACGCAGCAACCGCATCGGGGAAAAAGATTTTAGTTATTCCCGCCGTATCGCTATCCCTGTACCTAAGGCTCCATTCGTCAAGCGAGGCCATACGGATGTCTCGCTTCACGTATGAAGCCGGGCACAGTTCGTAGTCGAATTTGCGTTTAGAGCCCACAGCGGCCTCTTTGGCTAGCAGGTCTGCGCGTTCGTTTCCCTCCATTTCGGCGTGGGCTTTAATCCAATACAGGTGTACACTCTTTCCTTGGATTTTACTCTTGTTTAGATTTTCGCGGGCTTCCACTGCCAGGGGGTGGAGGGAATTTATGTTTGTTACAGTTTGAAGTGCTGCCATTGAGTCGCTGTAGACTCCAAAGCTGGTTGCTGCGCTTTTTAATACTTCCCGGGTCGCTTTGCAAATGGCCAGGAGCTCGGCTTGGTAAACGGTACAGTATGACGGTAGTGTAAGCTTGAGGGCCCGAGTCTCGGATGCGCCACTCCATATGGATAGCGCTGCCCCAACCCGACCCTCAATCCTACTCCCGTCGGTGTAAATGCATAAGTCATGCTCACTATGTGAGTTTAGTTCCTCCTGGTCCACCAAGCTCGTATACTCCAGGCCAATATGCTCTGCGGGATGTGGGGAGTCTAGTGCGCGCGCTGGGCGCTCGACCTCTCTGTCAGCTAGTCCTGGCCGGGGCACCCCTCTCCTCGCCTCGTATAATGCAGCCGCTTCGCGAATCCGCAAATCGAGGGGAAGCATCCCAGTCAGGACCAGTGCCGAGTTTAAGGATACGGTTTTGTATGCTCTGCACATTTTCTGTGCAAAGCCTCTCTGCACTGAGTTTAGGAGTTTTATGACCCCCAGTTTTGAGACAGCCGGCACCCATGCGCTCGCAGCGTACAATATGACAGGTTCAGCCGTTGCGACGTAAATGGTTCGAATGACCTCGGGGTTGAGGCCCCAGCTAACCTTTGCAGCTCTCGTCAGTTGTCTTTGAATGGCTATCACTCTCCTACACACATTAGCGACATGGTTTTTAAAGGTTAGTTTCTCGTCAATTGTTAACCCGAGCAGTTTTATTTCTTTGGTTATGCAAATGCTACTCCCTCCCATGCTAAGCAGTGGGGTGTCATATTTTAATTTTCTAGTTAAAACCATTGCATTGGTTTTATGGGCGGCGAATTTAAGTTTGTTTTTGACACCCCAATCCTGAACATGGTCGAGAGCAGCATTTGCGCGAGCTTGTATATCCTGAGCCGTGTCCCCATCAAATACGAGAACCACATCGTCTGCGAAAGCTTGGCAATAATCGCCTCTACTTTGCAGACTTTTGAGAAGAGGATCAAGGAGGAGATTCCATAGGATTGGCCCGGCTATCGAACCCTGGACACAGCCTTTGGTTGTTTCGACGCAGGCTTCTTCCCCCCCATACCTAACTGAGACTCTTCTGTCGGTGAGATAGTCGTCGAAGACGCGTCTAACATTTATGGGACATTTTTCTTCCGCCAGTCTTAGCCTAATGGCCGGCCACCAGGCGCTGTCGAAGGCTCCCTCTATATCCAAGGAGACTAGTGTTATTATTTTCTTTTGGTGTAGCTTATTACGGATATACTGCATCAAGGTATAGAGGGAGTCTTCGGTGCTTTTCTGGGGCATAAAGCCATACTGGCGGGTGCTCATTCTAGGGAGCAAGTGATATTTTAGACGTCCCACTAGCATTTTCTCATAGATTTTCCCTAGGATCGGAAGGAGGCCGATCGGTCTATAAGACTTGGGAACCGTATATTTTTCTTTTCCCGGTTTCTTAAGTATTACCACTACGGCCTCCTTCCATTTTCTGGGAAAACCCGTCGATTCCCGGAGCCTTTTTTGGGTTGAAGTTGTTGATGACATTTTTAAGCTCAGTTATTGTGAACGGTGGATCGCATTGGTCAAAATGGTCTCCCTCGTTCACTTTTTCGGCTTTTTGTCTGATCCCCTGGTGGTATGGCATATCCGTGTCTTTGGAATCATTCGGGTAGAAAGTTTCCGCCAGAAGGTTTGCTGAACCTTTCGCGTCCAAAATCTCTCCATCCTTCTCCAACAGAATGTCCTCCTCTCTCCTTGTGGTTCTCGATAGCACCATATATGCCATCCCAAACAGTCTCTCTGTCTTGTTTTTTGCAAAACTCCTTCCAGCTTGCAGTTTGGGCCTTCATTACTTCAGCTTCATACTTCTCCTTGTGGAGCAGGTAATCTCCGACTACCATAGCCCTACGGACGGGTGCAGCGCATCGGATCCTGCGGCGTTTGGTCGCTACCTCCTTCTTCATCGCTGCAAGCTCCTCGGACCACCACGGTATAGTGAGAGTTTCATTCTTTTTCTTTCTTGGGATAGCATATTCACAAGCTTCAGTAATCACCTCTCTAAATTCGTGGACTGCCTTCTCTACTTGATCTTTACTCTTTATGCTGTTTATTTTTGTTATGTTCAAGTTACAATTTTTCTTACATTCATCGAGTTTTTTGTTAAAAAGGCTCCAGTTAGCTTTGTTGGAATTATACAGTCTCGTGGTTCTCTTGATATGAACTCCCTTTGATCTCTGCAATTTTATTTTGAACTTAATACCGTTGTGGTCCGAGCTGGTGAGGCTTTCTACGACTTCCCAGTCCTCTATTAAGTCGAGCATATCTGTCGAGCAAGCTGTTAGGTCCACTCGACTAGAGTACCTCTTGCCGCCGCGTATGGTGTCGAAGGTCGGGGTATTGCCGCTGTTAAGTACATGAAGGCCCATTTCATGTATAGAGCTGGCCATATCATCTCCTCTGTGGTCAGTCTGCACACTGCCCCACCACAGGCTCTTTGCGTTTGCATCACCCCCCATTATCAGGCCTTTAGAAGTCAGTGACCTCTCTATTCGCTGCAGGTGGTCGATGTAAGGACCTATGGGCTGGTCAGGCTCAAAGTAGAATGACACGAGGGCGAGCCTCCAGGCACTTGTTTTGACCTCAACCACAACGATGTTGTCCGTGGTAAGTTCCGGGTGTTGTATTACATCAATTGCGGGGTCAAAGATGGCAATGGCCGCCTTAACAACACCGATACCTGTGCCTTGAAAGACTCGCACCCCGTGACATCCCCTCATTACCTTTGCCCCACCCACGTATGGTTCTTGAATGAGAGCCACCGTAGCTCTACAGTTGTTAGCCTCTATAAAAGCTTCGTTGGTGGCTAGCTTCATTCTCTGCAGGTTGGCCTGTATAACGAGGTATGGTTTACCGCCCTGCTCGCCCTTAGCAGTATGCAACTGACTCTCTGGCCAGCCTATCCCATCTCTTTCTCACTGGACAGTCTTGGCTGAAGGAGTTATGCTCAGTATGTTCTAGTTCGGCTTTCGTGCAGTTTCTACATGAAGGCTTTTCACCCGCCATCCAGTCCGCGCATTCAGCCCTAAGATGGGGACCGCCACAGTGGCTGCACAAGTCCACAGCGTCCTTGCAAAATCTCTTGCTATGTCCGTAGCCTAGGCATCGGGAACATTGCACAAGGGGAGATTGGTCTACTACGCGGACTGGCTGGAGGTCTATGTGTAGAGTTCCTGCCTCTAGCGCTCTCTTCCAAACCGTAGGAGAGGCAGTGATCACAATGTGGCATACGTGCGGGTTTCGCGCTTTGCGCCTATATTTTATTGTCAGTCTGTCTTCCCCAGGGTTGAGGCCGTGAAAAACACCCCGGTTCTGATTTTTAGTGCCTTAAGGACGTCTTCGTCGGTGTTTGCCACCAAGACGTCCCTAAGCATCAGAAGCGGATCCCTGTTTTTCACTTCCTCAACTGTTAGATCAGTGCCTGCGCTCTCAATCCGGCTTTTCACTTTTTGGCGCTCTTCTTTTGTTTTGCAGGACATTATTATTTTTCGGTCTTTTGCCTTCCTAACCTTTTCGACATGGACCCATCCCTCCTTAGCATCCACCACCTCTCTCAGTTTGGCAAGTACCTGCTCCCCGGTATCCGTCTCCGTTTTCGAGGTAACGATTACCGAGTGCAGGGTGCCTTTTTTAGGGGAGATTCTGTTGCTGGCAGCGACACTGGCATACGATCTGGACTCCATTAATTGTTTATGATCGTCTATTTTCCCTTGTAACTCCTCCATTTTCCTATTGTTTTCTTGAAGGAGCTTAGCATGTTCTTCAATTTTGGAGATGATGTTGCTTTGAATTTCGGGTTTTTGTACTATTTCTGTGCTTTCGGCATTATTGGAGACAGTTACTTCCTTCGTTGCCTTCCCCTTTCCAGTCTTATGGTCCTGCACAGACTCCTTTACTATTTGGTAGAGGCGGTCGATGGCTTCTAAGACTCCCGTCTTTATGTCTAACCTCAGGTTTCGCGAGTTGTTGAGATGCTGTTTGGCCCTTGATAAGCAGGCTCTCGCCTCTGCGACACGGTCAGGACAACATGGTTTTAGTGGGGAGGTTTTTGCTGTATTAGTTTTGTGACTTACGTCGGTAGCCATGCTTGATACCGGGGTAGAGTTTTGTGTCCCCGCTGCTTCCCATACACCAATGCTGCGCCTCACCTTGGAATCTAAGGTCTGGGTTTTGGGGGGTGATTTTTTGGGTCTCTACTTTCCCACTTTGTTCTTTATTCGGCGTTCTAATTCCGAACATCTTAAAGAGGTGCGCGTCAAAATAAAACAAAAAATAAAATTTAATAAATTTGTAAAAGTTGTATAAGAATGAGGTAAAATTAAAATTTAATGGCTCTATGTAGAGTCAGTCGCATGTGTGTAGAAAGCTCTAGCAGTCCAAAAACCTACGGTGAAAACCGCACTCAAATATCTTAAGTATAGCCCAAGTTATGTCAAAAAGAGTGTTTTTAATATGGCTGCCAAGATGGCCGCCGTCAATATTGTTGCTTAACTATGTCAAGACGACAGGCTATACAATACCAGTTTCAACGGAGAAAACCGCGTCCCGACACGACCAACGGTTCTCGAGTTATGAACGAAACAATTTTTCCAAGATGGCGTCCAATATGGCCGCCGTAAGGTAAAAGTAAGTTTTTAGGGTCAGTTTTGGTCGTAGAAGGACGGGAAAAAGACCATTGATACGGGCTCGCCCAGGGGAATCAGAGTAGCAGCTAAAAAAGTGTGAAGATTTTTGACACTCTACATAGAGTTTGGACTCTACTATTTAATAGAGTCGCTGCTTCTGTTATAGCCACAAAAAACCGCGTCCTTCTACGATCAGAAATAACAAAGTTATAGACAAAATAAAATTCCAAAATGGCGGCCAAGATGGCGGACAGAAATTTAAAGTTGCTCTTAAAATCGTTTCCCGTGGCCGAATCGGGCCGAGTTTGGGCTCGTTTTAAAGAGCTTCACGAGAGCTACACAATGAACACATAAGTTTAAAAATAAAATAAAAGATCAATTTAATATTTACAAAAAACACTTAAAATTACATAAAAACACAATAAAAAAGAGAAATAAAAGAAAATTTTTTTCTTTTTTCACTGTCAATCCTAAAATAAACAATTGTAAAGATTTTTACAAGTAAAATTTTTGGTCTGGGGTTACTACAAGTATGACCACGTGTCAGCACTTAAATTACAAAAATTTATATTTAAAAAACTAATAATTAGAAAAATCTGAATTTTTTGTCATAAGTACAACTAACTAATTGCTATGTAAAAGTCCAATAAAAAGTGCAGGTCACCGATCTTGATTCGAAGATAGAAAATTTTGAAATTTTGGTTTTTACAAAAACTTTTACTACATACCGGGGGGTCAAAATTTTTGAAGTCCGAAAATGGGGGAGTTCTAGGCACTGTGTCCGCTATTTTTGAAGACCATCGGCAGGAGTCGCGAAGCTCTGGAACACTGACCTCGTGGCCACGTGTTTTCCAGTTTTCCGGGAATATCTTCCCCCCGGTTAGGGGGAAAAATCCAAGAGTTGGTAGAAAAGTGGTCCTCCTCGGCGCCGATGATTTGGCTCCAAAAAACAGGTAGGTTACAGCGACTAATCCAGCAGCGTACGCGGTGAAAGTTTTGAATTTTTGAAAAATATCACTTTTTTCACTATAAAAATTTAACCGGAAAATCCTCGGAAAAAATTTTTTCACCAAAAGGTAGGCCTTCACATTCCGCGTATTTTGATGCACGTCACTCTCACTTCTAAAAATCCTATTTTTGTGAATTTTCGAAGAAATTTTTTTGCGCGGAGCAGCCTTTAAAGTGTGCGTACGGCGCGGGGGGTGGCGCGCAACTGGGTTAGGTTTTTTTTTTTTTTTTTTTTTTTAATTCTCCTACCTCTGACATTATCAGAGCCTGTTCTTATCTAAATTTCACTTCCATACTAGTTCCCGCTTTTATGCCTCTCGCACTTTTATGCTTCATTCCTTATCTTTCTTACATCCTTCATCTTTCGCTACTATAATGGGTATATATCTATATCTATATTCCCATCTATTCTTATCTATTTTGCTACTTTTTGTTTTTTATTTTTCTGTTCTTTGGGTTAAATAACATGATACAAGTTTCATTTTATTTTTACAATTTTCTATCTTCTAATTTTCTTAACATTTACAACTTATTTACAATCTTATGTTTTCATTTTTTATTATTTACAGCCAATTTTTTATGCTAATCTATAATATGTTAACATAATATTATGATAGCATAATTTACTTACCTAGTCTTATTTCTATGTACAACTATTTTTCCTATTTTTATACAGTAATCTATAAACTTATCTCTATATTTTCCTTTCATTATGTCTTTGACCTTTTCTGGCGTTAATTTTATGTCCATTTCATTTTCTATTTTGAAACGCTCCACAGCGTGCGCGGGGCATGCGAACAAAATATGCGACACCGTCTCGTCCACTTCCGGGTCACATATGCACGATGGGCTCTCCTTACACCTGAATCGGTTCAGGTATCCGGAGAACCCACCGTGTCCCGTCATTATTTGCGTGCTAATATTATTAATTTCCATTTTCCTTACTACGCCATATGCCGCCACCGCGTCAGGGAAAAAGATCTTGGTCACGGACGCAGTTTCGCCCA
Organism: Coleophora flavipennella; assembly: GCA_947284805.1. Lineage (NCBI taxonomy): Eukaryota > Metazoa > Arthropoda > Insecta > Lepidoptera > Coleophoridae > Coleophora > Coleophora flavipennella. Next base: position 21,858 of record CAMYPC010000084.1, on the reverse strand, counting down.
TCTCAAGGTTAGGTTAGGATAGGTTTTTTTTTTTTTTTTTTTTAATCTTACACCTCCAACGTGGTCGGAGTCTGTTTTTTCTATTTTTTCTAATCTTCACTTTCATTCAAGTTCTATCATTTATTCCTCTCGTACTTTCATGCTTCATACTTTATCTTTCTTTCTTACTTCTCTTTCTTACTTTAACGGGTGGGATGCCCGACTACTCTATTGATCTAGTAGTGGTGGTTTCTAAGTTGTTTCTTTTATTTCATTACAAGGGGGTAATAAGTACACATTTACTTCACACTTTTTTCTTTACAAATTGTATCTTATTCTATTGTATGTTATCTTCTTAATTAATATTTTCTATTACTATTTTCTTATTTTATGTTGATAGATTAATATCTTCAAGATATTACTTCAGCATAGCTTACTCTACTTGTTTTTACATATCGTTTTCCTAACTATATTTATACAATAATTTAAAAAAGTTTCTCTTTTTTTACCTGACATTATTTGGTCTATGTTGTCAATCGTTAAGTTGGTGTTTAATAGTTGTTCTGTGTTGTACTTCTCGTGTGAATAAAGAGGGCACTCCAGGATTAGGTGGGTGACGGTTTCTTTGACGTCGGGGTCGCAGGTGCACGATGGGCTCTCCTTGCACCCAAAGCGGTTTAGGTACTCTGAGAACCCACCGTGCCCTGTCATCAGTTGGGTTATTATATTTGTGAACTGAATTTTCCTTACTATAGCGTACGCCGCCACCGCATCGGGGAAAAATATCTTAGTTACGCTTCCTGTTGCGCTATTTTTGTACCTTTGGTTCCATTCGTCAAGCGAAGCTATACGAATACTTCGCCTGACGAATGAAACCGGGCACAAATCATAATCAGGCTTAAACTAATTAGTAATCTGTGCCAGGGCGGCCTCTTTGGCGAGATGATCTGCCCGTTCATTCCCTTCAAGCCCTACATGGGCTTTAATCCAGAATAGCTTTGTTTGTTTATTCTGTTGTGCTGCTATTCTCAGGTTTTTTCGCGCTTCCACTGCCAAAGGGTGAAGGGAATTGGTGTTGATGACTGTTTGTAATGCCGCCGTGGAGTCACTGTAGATGCCGCAGCTTGTGGCTCTATGTTTTAAAATCTCCCGCGTCGCTCTACATATAGCCAAGAGTTCTGCCTGGTAGACGGTGCTGTATGACGGCAGAGCAAGCTTGAGGGCCTTAAACTCGGCTGCTCTATCCCACATGGATAGTGCCGCTCCGACTCGGCCCTCAATCTTGCTGCCGTCAGTATAAATTTTAAGTTCGAAGTTGTCATGCGAATCCAGCTCGTCTTGGTCTACCAGACTTACGAACTCCAGGCCCATATTATTATGTTCCGCGGGGTGCGGGGATTCCAGAGCTGAAGCCGGTCGCTCGATCTCCCTGTCTCCCAATCCCGGCCAGGGTACACCCCTCCTGGCCTCATAAAGTGAGGCTGCCTCACGTATACGTAAGTCGAGGGGGAGCAACCCAGCCAGGACGAGTGCCGAGTTCAGGGAGACTGTTCTATAAGCTTTAGATATTTTTTGCGCATAACCCCTTTGGACTGCGTTGAGGAGTTTAATTACTCCCAGTTTTGATGCAGCTTGTACCCATGCGCTGGCGGCGTACGTGATAATAGGTTCTGCTGTACTGGTGTAAATAATCCTTATTATCTCTGGATTTAGGCCCCAACTGACTTTCGCTGCTTTGGCGAGTTGATTTTGAACAGCTATGGCCTTTTTGCAAACATTAGCAACGTGGCTATTAAAGGTAAGTTTGCTGTCGATTGTCAGGCCTAATAATTTGATTTCATTAGTCATGCGAATGCTAACCCCCCCCATGCTGATTTGTGGTGTGTCGTATTTTAGCTTCTTGGTCAGTAACATTGCGTTGGTCTTATGTGCAGCAAATTTGAGCTTATTTTTGACACCCCACTCCTCAACATGTCTGAGGGTAGCATTCGCACGACTTTGAATATCCCTAGCAGTGTCCCCATCGAACACGAGGACTACGTCATCGGCGAAAGCCTGACAGTAGTCTCCTCTTTGTTCCAGGTCTTTCAGCAGGGGGTCGAGAAGAAGGTTCCACAGAATTGGCCCGGCTATGGAACCTTGCACGCAGCCTTTTTCTGTGGCGGTGGTCGCCTCTTCACCACCATATCTTACTCGAACCCTCCTGTCTGTCAGATAATTATCAAAGACCCTTCTAAGGTTGATCGGGCATCCTTCCTCCGCCAGTCTCAATCTAATCGCGGGCCACCAGGCGTTGTCGAAGGCTCCCTCTATATCCAGAGAAACCAGAGTGATCAATTTTTTCTGATTTAGTTTAGTGCGGATGTACTGCATTAGGATGTAGAGGGAGTCTTCGGTACTCCTTTGGGGCATAAAACCGAACTGACGTGTGCTTATTTTGGGTAGGAGATGGTACTTGAGTCTGGTGACCAGCATCTTTTCATAAATTTTTCCAAGGACTGGCAAGAGACCGATTGGCCGGTAGGATTTGGGTGTTGTGTAGCTACCCTTCCCAGGTTTTTTCAATACCGCAACTATGGCCTCCTTCCATATCCTTGGAAAATATTGGTGCTCCAGACATTTATTTAATAATGCAAGGAAGAGCTGAGGGTCATCGACTATGGCATTTCGGCATATGTCCGCCGTAAAGCCTTCCACGCCAGGGGCCTTTTTGGGGTTGAAGGTCTCCAACACATTTTTCAGCTCGATTATGGTAAACGGTGGGTCACACTGTTCAAAGTGGTTCCCATCGTTCACTTTATCAGCTCGTTTTCTGACCTGGTGGTGGTAAGTATGGTCAGTGTTTTCCAGATCTTTAGGATAAAAGGTGTCTGCCAACAACCGTGCCGATTCTCTCATCCCCAATACCTTGCCTTCATTCTCAAGTGGTAGGTCCTCCTCCCTCTTTTTAGTTCTTGAGAGTACTCTGTATATACTGTCCCAGACGGTTTCCCTGTCTTGCTTTGTGCAGAACGCCTTCCAGCTGTCCGTTTGGGCCTTCGTCACCATAGTCTCGTAGGCTTCTTTTTGTCTGAGATAGTCTTCGACGACCATTGCTCTGCGGATGGGTGCAGCGCATCTGATCCTGCGACGCTTTGTGGCGACTTCCCTCTTCATCGTTGCGAGTTCATCAGACCACCACGGGATGGTAAGTATTTCTGTATTTTTCTTTTTGGGTATTGCGTGGTCGCAGGCTTTGGTGATTATCTCAGTGAATAGGACAGCTGCTTCTTCGGCCTGATCTTTACTGTTTATTTGACCTATTTTAGTGCTTGTGAGCTGGTGTTCAGCCTTAAACTCCTGGAGTTTTTCGTGGAAGAGACACCAGTTGGCCTTCTTTGTGTTGTAGAGCCTTGTAGTTCGCTCTATGCTGGTACCTTTAGATTGTTGAAGTCTGATTTGAAAGGTTATTGAATTGTGATCTGAGCTTATAAGTGTTTCGTCAGTTCTCCAGTTGTCGATCAGACCGAGAATGTCCGCTGAGCAGGCTGTGATGTCCACGAAGCTCGAGTACCTTTTGCCACCACGAATGGTGTCAAAAGTTGGTACGTCTCCGGTGTTCAAAATGTGAAGGCCCATTTCGTGCACCGTGCCTGCCACTTCATCCCCCCTATGGTCTATATATTTACTCCCCCACCATGTACTTTTTGCGTTAGCATCTCCACCTATGACTATATTTTTGGCCTTGAGTGTATGCTCTATTTTTCTGAGATGGTCGAGATAACCCTCTATGGGCTGGTCTGGCTCGAAGTAGAAGGAGACAATCGCGACCTTCCAGGCACTGGTTTTGACTTCGACCACTGCGATGTTGCTGGTGGTAAGCTCCGGATGCTGTATGACGTCTATGTCTCGGTCGAATATGGCAATGACCGCTTTCGTTACAGTGTCGCCAGTGCTCTGGAAGATTCCCACCCCGCTTTGACCCCTCATACTCTTTGCCCCGCCCACATAGGGTTCTTGGAAGAGTGCTATAGCAATTTTGCGTTTACTGGCTTCCATTAGAGCCTCGTAGGTTGCCAGCTTCTTACGTTGCAGGTTTGCCTGCATTACATGGTAGGGGAGTTGCATGCCTTGTGCGCCTTTAGCAATAGGCTATAGAGGCCCTTGCTATCCTATCCCATTTGGCTCTCACGGGGCAGTCTTGGCTGAAGGCATTGTGTTCTGCACGTTCAGGTTCCATTTCAGCTTTTAGGCAGTTTTTACAGGCGGGTTTCTCACCCGAGAGCCAGTCTGGGCATTCAGCTTTTAGATGAGGACCACCGCAATGGCTGCATAAGTCTGCTGTTTGTTTGCAGAACCTCTTTGAGTGGCCGTAACCCAAACAGCGGGAGCACTGAATGAGCGGGGACTGGTCCATAACTCGGATCTGTTGAAGATCGATATGAACAGTCCCCGCCTCCAGCGCCCGCTTCCAGACAACGGGAGAGGTGGTTATGATAACGTGGCAGACATGCGGGTTTCTGGCTTTGCGTCTGTATTTGATAACCAGTCTTTTTTCATCTTCGTCTAGGCCGTCAAGAATACCCCTGTTTTGGTTTCTGAAGGCTTTTAAGACGTCCTCATCGGTGTTAACCGCGAGGACGCCTCTAAGCATTAGGAGGGGGTCTTTGTTCTTGACTTCCTCAACTACTAGATGATTGCTTGCCTCTTCTATTCGGTTTTTAACTTTTTGCCTCTCTTCTTTGGACCTGCAGCTCATTATTATTTTGCGGTCTTTCGCCTTCCTAACTTTTGCGACTTGGACCCATCCCTCCTTGGCGTCCACTGCCTCTCTGACTTTTGCGAGAACTTCGTCTCCTGTGTCAGTTTCGTTTTTCGAAGTGACTACTACGGAGTGCAGGACACTTTTTCCGGGAGAGCGCTCAGTAATGTGGGACGCGGTGACACTGGCGTAGGTTTTATTTGAGATGAAGTCCTTGTGGAGCTCCAGTCTTTAATTCAGCTCCTCCATTTTCCTATTATTCTCCCTTATAAGGCTGATGTGTTCTTCTATTTGAGCAACGAGTGGGCTCCGTTCTTCTTCTTTCTCTAAAGTTTTCACGGTTTTGGTGGTTTCGGGAGCTTTACCAGTCTTGTTTTTGGAATTTTTAAATTCCTGCTCTACTTCCTTTACGAGCTGATACAACCTGTCGACCGCTTCTATAACTCCGGCCTTGATATCGGTTTTCAAGTTCCGCGAGTTGTTCAGGTGGAGCTTGGCTTTACTGAGGCAGGCTCGTGCTTCCGCAGTGCGGTCAGGGTACGCCTGTTTTTTGAGGAGGTGGTCCTCCGAGGGCTGTTGGTCAGCGCTCGAGTTACCGTCCCGCGGAAGCGCTCGTCTGCTATTTGGCTTTTGTAAGCCGGTCTTGCCCGTGGTTGGGGTGGAATTGCTGTCGACCCCCTCAGATGCCCGCTGTTCGATGCTTTGTCGCATCTTAGAGACTAGAGTTTGGGTCTTTGGGGGGGATTTCCGAGGCTCCGCCTGACCCGCGGCTGATTTGGGTGGGGTTCTCACGGTCGACATGATACGTATGGGAGGTGTGCGTCAATGCAATAAAATTAATAAAGTAAAAATAAAGTAAAAAGGTGCGCTTGCAGTCAAAATTAATTTAATTTAATTAGCTCTATGTAGAATCGTGATTACCTAGCCTAGTGTTGGTCTTTAAAACAAGGCACAACAGAATAGAACGACAACAAAATAGAACAACCAGGCAAAACGATCGACAACAGAGAGCAATTCAGTCTAAGTAGAGTCGTTCAGTCTTTAGTTTAGACTGTGTCAATATATCTGCAAAAATTAAAATAAATAAATAAGTAAAAACACAAAGTTTTACAGTAATCAAAAGTAGAGTCAGTAATGAAGGGCCCAATAAGACCCGGTCTGGTCTAAAAATCAGCAATAATATTGTCAAAATACAAAATAAAATAAGCACAAAAGAAAACAAGATATCTTTTTAAAATTTAAACTATTCTAAAATTATGCTCTAGGCAGAGTACGTCTCTACAGACATATAAGTATCCCCTTATGTCTTTATGTCATCAAGCAAAACCGTTACTATCATATATAGTGTAATTTTACAATTATAATAATAAAAAATAGAAACTCTACCTTGGGCTCTACATAGAGTCCATCTCTACATGAGAATATATAGCACTGACAGAGCCAAACAATATACAAAAAGTCCGGTCAAATTTGGTGAAGGGGTTCCGAAGTTATGGGGCTTTGAAACAATCAAATATGGCCGACAAAATGGCCGACAAAATTTAGAAATGCGATTCTGACGTCAATTTTGATCGTAAAAAGATGCGGTTTGGACCGGGAATATGGGCAAGCCGTGGACCTTCACTTCCGATAGCTAAAAAGTGCTAGAAGAATTTGGACTCTATGTAGAGTTTTTAGTGAATATTTCGATAAAGTAGATAAAGGCCTCACCGATACCCAAAACCCCATCCAAATCGGACCAGTATTTACAAAGATATAAGAGTTTTAAAATATTCAAAATGGCGGCCAAGATGGCCGCTCAAAATGTAACTTTGTCTGTATGTGCCCGAATGTTATCGAGTTTGGGCTCGTTGAATCGGGCTCAATGTGCTCTGTCTTAATAGCTAATAATAATTTACAAATATTTAACCCCCTATTTATTATTTACAAAAAACACCCTAAATACACCAAAAAAATACACAAAAAGTGGAATAAAAAACTAAAATATTAATATAAAAATAAACAAAAAATTAGAAGATAGTCTGTATATACACTATTATTTTTACACATAAAATTTAATGTCCAAGGGTTAGAATTAGGGGTGGCACGTGTTTAACCCTTATATTGAAAAATTCATATTTTAAAAACCGGTGCACAGAAAAATTTGAAATTTTGCAGGTTTATAGAGTCTTATAGGGTCTCAATAATGGTGAAATAAAAACACTAGGTCACCACTCGCTTTAAAAAGATATTAATTTTTGAAAATTGACAGTTTTTTATAAAGTTTGTAACTTCGGTACCTTCAGTTTTCTTGATGTTCTGAAAACGGCTACGGTCTTCTGGCGATGTCCTCCTTCGATTGGGGTAGTCAGCGCTCACCGAAAGTATCGGGAACACCGACCTCGTGGCCACGTGGTTTCTATTTTTCCGTTCATAACTTCGTCAATTTTGTCGGCAAAAATCCAAATTTGGTATCCACTTGTAGATCTCGTCGGTGTGCGTCTTATGAAGCCAAAGAACGGGCAGGTCACAGCGCTTGTTTAAGCAGCGTTCGCACTTAAAAATATCAAATTTTTCAATTTCACAGTTTTTTCACAATATTAATTGCACCAATGAAGTCCGACTGAAACTTTTTTCACAAAACGATAGAACTTATTTTTCCGCATACGGCAATATATAACACTCTATAATTGTGTTAAGAAATACCATTTTTAGGAATTTTAAACGAAAAATTTTTGCGCGGAGCAGCGTTCAAAGTGTGCGTTCGGCGCGGGGGGATGCGCGCGACTGGTTAGGTTAGGTTAGGTTTTTTTTTTTTTTTTTTTTTTAAATTCCTTCTACCTCCAACATAATCGGAGCCTGTGTTCGCTATTCTTCTCTTTCATTCCAGTTCACGCTTTTATTCCTCTCGCACTTTTATTCTGCATACTTTATCTTTCTTGCATTCATCTTCTTTCTTTCTTTTTCGGGTGGGACTCCCGTCTAGTGTCACTAAGATAACTATATTTTGCTTTTTTATTATATCAGGGAGGCAGGGTAAATAATTGGATTCTACTACAAAGTTTTTATAATTTTTTGTCACACATGATTTTGAAGCTCTATGTGAAAAACGTATTCCTATTTTATTATGTCTTGAATCTATATGTATGTATTCTTCCTTATAATCTATGCTTATCACTAATATTTTATATAATATTATGGTAGCATATTTCCTTAAATCTATAATATATGTATTATCATGCTTATGGTTTATGCATATCATTAATATCAAACATGATCTCATGATTGCATATTTATATGGGCATATTTTATTTTGCTTTACAATAGTTCTATCTATATTAACGTTATTGTCTAAGAATACGTGTTTGTTATATGTATGCCTCTTCTGATGTAGGGTCAGACACAGGTCGCATTTCAGCACCCTCGCGGAGCCCTCAGCGGCTTTTTTGACATGTGAGTCAGTCTCCTCGCCGAGATCCAGACCAATGTAAATGTTTGTCCAGAACAAGATATCAATTTTGTTCTGGCGAGATAGGGGTTTATTGTTATCTCTAAACTTTGTTACAAAGGGATGGGGGCACTTTGGATTTGTGACTCTCAAGGATACCGTTGTTGTGTCGCTGAAGGCTCCAGGAGGGAAGGTCTCAATTGCATCCACTACACTGGCTGGCATTAGTTGACACTGACAATTAATTGTATCATTTAAAACGCCCAGGACGCCCTTAGCAATACGCCACAGTCATTCGTGCCAGCCCGTCCCACTTCAGACGGACCGGGCAGCTGAAGCTAAAGGCGTTATGATCATTGTGGTCTAGTTTTGCCTTTATGCAGTTACGGCAAGAGGGTGGGGTGCCGGCAAGCCTGTCCGCACACTCTGCGCTGTGGTGGGGGCCGCCGCAGTGGCTGCAAAGGTCAGCCGGTTCCCTACAGAACCGCCTGCCGTGCCCGTACCCCAGGCAGCGCGTACATTGGACCAGCGGGGAGTGGTCCTTGGCGACGATCCGTTGGAGATCGATACGGACGAGCCCTACCTCTGTCACCCTTCGCCAGATGGTAGGCGATACACTTACCACTATGTGGCAAGTGTGAGGATTTCTGGCTCTCTTCCTGTACTTAATCTCCAACCGATCATCCCCAGCGTCCAGCCCATGAAAAATGCCCCGGTTCTGGTTTCTCAGGGCCTTGATAACGTCTTCATCCGTATTGGCCTGAAGGACGTCCCTGAGAACCACTAGCGGGTCCTTATTCTTCATCTTCTCGACGCTGAGGGCCGTTTCCTCTCTTCCCAGCCGGTCCATGATCTTGTTCCTGTCCTCTTTTGTTTCGAACCCCATAACTATCTTTCTATCTTTAGCCTTTCTTACTCTCTCTATTTTGATCCATCCTTCCTTGGCGTCGACTGCCTTTCGGACTTTGTCGAGTACCTCCTCCCCGGTTTCGTTGTCGTCCTTGGAGGTGACCACAATTGAATGCAGAGTTTTAGGCTCAGGTTGTGATTTGCCACTCTTCGTTGCGGCTATGCTCGCATAGCTTCTAACCTGCTCTACGGTCATTTTGTGGTCCTCCAAGGACTCTTTTAACTTTTCCATCGTTTTTGTGTTCTCTAGCAAGAGCCTTGAGTGCTCCTCGAGACGTGCGATGATGTTGGGGTCAGAGTTGACCATAAAGGTAGCGTCGGAGGCAGACGCCTCCGGCTCTACCCCGGCCACCCTCTGCCCTTCTTTTTGCGTCCCCGAGGCTTCCCTGACCACCTCAACCACCGGTAATTTGGAGGCAACCTCTGCTTCCTTCACCAGGCGGTAGAGCCGGTCAAGGGCCTCGGTGATGTTGTTTTTAATATCTGTTTTGAGGTTCCGAGAAGCACTCAAGTTAAGTTTTGCAGTCACGAGGCAAGCCTTGGCTTCAGCTGTGCGGCTCTCGTATGTCTTGGCTTTACTTCCCGGGGAGGCTCTACATTTTTCAGCAGATTTGGCGGCCTGATTTGTGATGTTCGATGGCCTTGTCGATCCAGGGTTGAAGGTCTCCCATTTGTCGATGCTACGCCTAACACTGTCTTTTGGTCCAGATTTAGTCATCGGTGACTTTTTACAGTCGGCGCTTGTCGTTTTGGGGGGAGTCCTTATCGTTGTCGACATCTCGGATATGTTGAGGTATGCGTCTGTATATTAAAAGTATTTAAAATTACTAATTTAAATAATAATAGTAATAAAAAATTTTAAAAAGCGACTCTACCTATGGTCTCTACTTGGTCAGTATCTAGAGAATTATGGTTCGATATGATTTGGTCCCTGAAGTCAAGATACTTAAAACTAACACAATGTGGAAAAACAAGAAAACAGTACAGTAAATAATAATTATTTTGGTAGAGTCGGTTGCAATTTGGGCCCAATAAGACACCGTCAATTCAGAAGAGGTCAACAAATAACGCAAAAGCAATAACAATATAACAATGTGTAAAAAGATTATGATAAAAATTTTTAATATTACAATTTACTCTACGTAGAGTCGTAGTGTCTTATATTTATAAAGGTCTTAACTACTATGCACAAAAAATATACAACAATTAAATAACAATTTAATTAAAACAATTAGAGTAGAAACTCTACCTGACTCTATATTTGGGGGGGGGGGGGGTTACCATTAGACCCGGCCAAAATCCCTTTTTTCTCCCAAGTCCAACCCCGTTTTCCGCAGAACTGTAGGCCCAACCGTTCGGAAGATACGGCTAGCGGGGGATACGGATGGAAAAGGGGGGTGTGAGGGGGGGAGGGGGAGGGCAGTGTCAAAATTGGGGTAAGTATAAGGGAGCGTAAAAGTAAATATAGGTGGATGGGACAGGAATAAGTGTGGTCAAAGTTTCAAACCGTAGTACAAAGCGCGTAGCGGACTCGTAGCCGGAGCGTAGCCTACGCCGTAGCGTGTAGGTCCAGGGTGCTGTTTACACTGGATTTTATGTGTACTTAAGGGTAGAGGGTTGAAACTTTCGGGATCGATGGGAAAGGGTTGGGTTTGTTCGCAGAAATAGAGTGAGTTTGGGAGGGGGAGGGCAAATTTCTGTTATTTTTGGCCTACGGTGACCCGTTTTCGAGATATTTAGCGTTTTTGGATTTTTTCTTATCTTTGACTATCTTATATTTTACCGTTTTGAGCGAGGGGTCACTAGGTAGATAGTACGCTATATCTCTGGGACGGCTCACCGCAGATCGAAAAACCAAAAACTGTTGGAAAGGGGATGAGATGGACTATGAGGTGGAAACAAAAGCCACAGGGTGCGGAGCCCGGGGTGGGGGCCCAACGTGTCTCAAAATTAGGGGTGGTATTTGGCCAGAACTAAAGGGTTTGTTTAGATATTCAAATTCGAATTTCGAGTCCGGACAAAGTCTTGTATTGTAAAGTAAAACCTAAATTTACGAACAGGCCTACCCTTGTGACGCCTGGGGTCCTGGAAAATCAAAAATTTTTTGGTTTTTGGAAAATTTTTGACCGGGGGTTGTTTCTGGAATAGCCTACAGGCCCGTTGACCCCGAAAGTGCTTCAGGTCCCTACTGAAATGATTTTCGCTCAGAATTGCGAAATTCGGGCCCGTTTTTGAGTTATTCCAAAAACAACGTTACCCGGTAATGGCGTCCCCCTGGTTTTTTATATATAAAAATTTATAAAAACTAAACTATTAATCCTAGATTTGTCAATTTTGAAACTTAAGCTAATAGATAACTGGACTAATAGATTATGAAAAAATTTTGTTCGGGGGTCCAAGGGTAGTCCTGGAATCTGAGGTCAAAAATTTTGGTTCAGCCGCAAAAAGGCTTGTAATGGCTCTAATTCTGATACCCTATGTCAAAAAATTAAAATTTCTTAAAAACTATGTTTTATAAGTCCTTTCTCAAGATATTTGAAACTGTGGTACCTGAATTGGCAATTTTGGATTTTGTACCTATGTGTACAACTTTATATTTGCACCTAGATTTTTAGGTGTGTCTTTACTAAAAATTTAATATCTTGAGAATGGGCTAACACAAAAAATATTTATAAACACTTAAAGATAGAAGAAAAGATACTTAATATTATACTTAATTAAAATATGGGGGTCGTCGCTGAAGATCCTTCCCAAACGCTGCCGGGAATCCAGGAAAAAATTTTTGTGGCTTCCGAAGGTTGTTTCTCCGTACTGTGTGGTCCGATTTCGAAATTTTTTTCGGTTTTCGCCTTCTCCCTGATTGTCCTTTCTGGTGTTATAGGTGTGATGCGCCGGTGTTCAAATTTTCGAAAAATGGACCACGTGGTGATATCAGTTTTATCCCGATTTCTCCTAGGGGCGCGGGCGGAAAAATCCAAAAAGGGTCTTCAAATGTGGGCACTCCAAGTAGACATCGAACGGCGATACAAAAACGGTGGGGTACTCATCTACTTTCCGCAGCGTTCGCCGATTTGTGTTGTAGCACGTGGCCTAACCTCGGAAACACGTATTCTGCAGAGGTTTTTCCCTGTTTTCTTAGAAAATCCGTGGTGAAAATCACTGTAATTTTGGCCACTGTGCACTGTCACTTTTTGTCACAATATATCAAAATTTCAGGCAAATCCGATCACTTTTGCTGTTTTTAATGATTTTTCGAGCGCGGAGCTGCTCCAAAACGATGCGCGCGCTGCGGGGGGTGCCGCGCGACTGGGTTAGGTTAGGTTAGGTTAGGTTAGGTTAGGTTAGGTTAGGTTAGGTTAGGTTAGGTTAGGTTAGGTTAGGTTAGGTTAGGTTAGGTTAGGTTTTTTTTTTTTTTTCTAATCCCTCCAACGTAATTGGAGCCTTTCTAAATCTACTTTACTCTTTCATACCAGTTCTCGCTTTTATTCCTCTCGCACTTTTATTCCTCATACTTGATCTTTCTTGCATCCATCACCTTTCATTGCTATTATGGGTGGGACTCCCATCTATGTTTTCCTATGCTTCTAGGTACTTTCGTTTTGTTTGTTTTCTTTATTAGGTTTTAGGTTCAGTAATGCAGTACACGGCTAGGTCTTTATTTTACAGTTTTGATTTTCTTTTTACACTTATTTAATATAACTATTGCTTACATCTTATTATTTATCTTATCCTTATAGTCTATGCTAATCTCTAATATACATCATTATATTATGTCAGCATATTTGCTTATGCACTTTTGTTTCTTTTTATTACAATTTTAGCTATTTTGGTACAGTATTCTAAGAACTTATCTCTATCCTTACTTAACATTATTTCTGCTAGGTTTTCTAATTTTAGCTGTAGGTCTAACTTACTCTCCAAATCATATCTATCGATAGCGTGTACGGGACATTCAAACAATATGTGGGGGAGTGACTCCTTAACCCCAGGATCGCAGATGCACGATGGGCTCCCCTTACACCTGAAGCGATTCAGGTATTCGGAGAACCCACCGTGCCCCGTCATTACTTGTGTACTGGTGCCGTCGACCTTGATCTTTCGGATTATACCGTACGCCGCCACCGCGTCAGGGAAGAATAACTTTGTTACGGACGCTGTATCTCCGGCCTTATATCTACGGTTCCATTCCTCAAGCGAGGCCATACGTATGCCTCGCTTGACGAACGAGACCGGACATAGATCGTAATCTGGCCTCCTCTTGGAACCCACAGCGGCTTCTTTTGCGAGTAGGTCAGCCCTTTCGTTGCCCTCCAATCCTGCGTGAGCCTTAATCCAGAACAAAGTAACAACTTTGTTCTGGCGGGACAAAGATTTTATGTTGTCCCTTGCTTCGACCGCTAGGGGATGGAGGCAGTTTGGGTTCTGAACTGTCAAAAGTGCTGCCATTGAGTCGCTGAAGATTCCAAAGGAAGAGGCCTTGTACGTAACCGCTATTTTGGTTGCCCTGTTTATTGCCAGTAGCTCGGCCTGGTAGACCGTGCAGTATTGTGAAAGGGCAAGCTTGAGGGCCCTGGTCTCAGCCCCGCTTTCCCATATGGATAAAGCGGCGCCAACCCTGCCCTCAAGCTTGCTCCCATCAGTGAAAATTCGAACTTCTAAGTTCTTGTATTCGTCCACTTGTTCCTGGTTCTCCAGGCGCACGATCTCCAGGCTCTCGCGTTCCGCTGGGTGTGGCATCTCGATGGCCGGGGCCATCCTCTCAACCTCCCTGTCCCCCAGGTCTTGTTGGGGTAGTCCTCTCCTGGCTTCATATAATGAAGCTGCCTCACGGACTCGGAGGTCAAGGGGAAGCATCCCGGTTAGGACTAGTGCAGAGTTAAGGGCAACCGTGCGGTAGGCCTTGCACATCTTCTGTGCGACTCCCCGCTGAACCGTCGCAAGCTGTCGTATAACTTTCTGCTTGTTAGTTGCCGGCGCCCAGGCGCTGGCGGCGTACAATACAATGGGCTCCATTGCTGCCACATAAATTGTCCTAATTATTTCTGGGTGGAGTCCCCAGCTCACTCTTGCTGCCCTTGCCAACTGCTTATAAACCCCGATTGCTTTCTTGCAGACATTCGCGACGTGGGTGTTGAACGTCAGTTTTTCGTCTATGGTGACTCCTAGCATTTTAATTTCTTTGGACATGCCAATGTCGATCCCCCCCATGCTCAGGCGTGGCGTGCCGTGTTTAAGCTTCCTTGTAATAACCATTGCTGAGGTCTTATGTGCAGCAAAGTTGAGCTTATTCCCGACACCCCACTCCAGAACATGCGCGAGAGCGGCATTGGCCTGTCTCTCGACTTCACTTGCCGTGTCACCATCAAAGACCAGGACGACATCGTCTGCGAATGCCTGGCAGTGGCAACCCTTTGTCTTGAGACTCTGAAGGAGAGGGTCTAGCAGGAGGTTCCAAAGTATGGGGCCGCCAATGGAGCCCTGGACACAGCCCTTGCTTGTGGATCTACCATACTCTTCTCCCCCGTACCTTAGCATGACGCTTCTATCCCTCAAGTAGCTGTCAAAGACTCGCCTCAAGTTTAGAGGACACTTTTCCTCAGCCAGTCGGGTTCTAATAGCTGGCCACCATGCATTATCAAAGGCTCCCTCTATATCCAGTGACACCAATGTTAAAATTCTCTTTTGTGTTAACTTGTTTTGGATATGTTGCATGAGGTCATAGAGGGAGTCCTCTGTGCTTCTTTGCGGCATGAACCCGTACTGGCTGGTACTAATCCTCGGCAAAAGGAAAAACTTGAGACGAGCCACCAGCATCTTCTCATATAGTTTACCCAGTATGGGCAATAGACCGATGGGCCTGTACGCTTTGGGAGTGGTGTAACTGCCTTTCCCGGGTTTCCTCAGGACGATTACTACGGCTTTCTTCCATATCTTGGGGAAGTGGTGGTACTCTAGGCATTTGTTGAAGAAGGACAGGAACAGGTCGGGATTGCTGTTTATGGCCTGGCAGCATATGTCCGCGGTGAGGCCATCCGCACCTGGAGCCTTTTTTGGATTGAATGACTCGCTTGCCTGTTCCATCTCAGCCATTGTGAAGGGTGGATCGCATAGATCATCTTGCTCTCCATCGTTCACTTTTCCGGCTTTGAGTCTGGTTTGGCTGTGTGAGGGGTTGTCACTAGTTGGGAGGTCTTCCGGGTAAAAAGTTTCTGCAAGAAATTTTACAGAACCCTTAGCATCCAATGTCTCCCCATTCTTCTCTAGTGGCAACTCCTCATCTCTGCGCTTAGTCCTTCCAATCACCCTATAGATGCCCTCCCAGACCCCCTCCCTGTCCTGCTTACAACAAAACTCCTTCCAGCTCTCGGTCTGAGCTTTAGCTGCCTCAAGCTCGTATTCCTCTTTCTGTTTGAGGTACTCCTCAATTACCTTTGCTCTACGGACTGGGGCGGCACACCTGATTCTGCGTTTCTTGGTAGCAACTGCTTTTTTCATGATATCGAGTTTTTCAGACCACCACGGCAAGGTCTTCAGGTCTTCATTAGCTTTTTTGGTCGGCATTGATTGGTTGCACGCATCTTGGATTGCTTTTGTTAGGCTGTCTGCCATGTTGTCAAGTTGATCAACGGTAACTATTTCCTCCATTTTATTTCTTGTGATGTTGCAACCAATCATTGACTCACCCAGTTTCTCGCGAAACTTGGCCCAGTCTGCCTTTTTTGTGTTGAATTTCCGAGTTGTTCTGGATATTCCAATACTTTTGGATTTTTGTAACCTGATATCGAAGACGATGCCGTTGTGGTCTGAACTCGTAATGCCCTCATCGATCTTCCAGTTTTCTACCAAGTCCAGCATATCCGTCGAGCAGGTCGTTATGTCGACGTGGCTGCAAAAGCGTTTCCCTCCCCGAATGGTGTCAAAAGTAGGAATTTCACCCTTGTTGAGGATATGCAGCTCCAGCTCTCCGAGAGCTCCTAATATATCATCTCCCCTGTGGTCAGTTGACGGGCTTCCCCACCAGATATTTTTTGCATTCACGTCGCCTCCAACGATCAGTTTTTTGGGTTTTAATTCTTGCTCTATCGCTTTCAGGTGGGCCAGATATGGGCCGAGGGGCTCTGGCTCCGGCTCGAAATAGAGGGAGACGAGCGTTATCTCCCAGGCACTGGTTTGGATCCCCACCACCACGATGTTATTGGTGGTGAGTTTCGGGTACTGTTTGACACTAACGTCAGGATCGAAGACAGCTATTGCTGCCTTCACAGTCCCATCTCCTGTACCAGTGCTCTGGAAGATCCTTACTCCTTTGTAACTCCTCATTTCCTTCTCTCGGCCCACATATGGCTCCTGTAGAAGCGCTACTGTTATTTTGCGCTTTTTCGCTTCTGTGAGCAGTTCGTAAGTAGCTAATTTTTTGCGTTGGAGGTTAGACTGAATTGCACTATAATGAGTGTGGTCGCCTGGGACGCCCTCAGCAATAAGCCACGGACATTCGAGCCAGCCCATCCCACTTCAAGCGTGTTGGGCACTTTTGGCTGAAGGCGTTGTGGTCCGTGTACTCAAGCTTAGCCTTGGCGCAATTCCGGCACTCGGGTGGGGCACCAGTAAGCCTATCTTCGCACTCCGCGCTGAGGTGGGGGCCGCTGCAATGGCTGCACAGGTCAGCCGGCTCTTTGCAGAACCGCCTGCCGTGCCCGTACCCCAGGCAGCGTGTGCACTGCACCAGAGGGGAGTGATCTTAACCACGATGCGCTGGAGGTCGATATGCACGAGACCTGCTTCTGTTATCCTTTGCCAGATGATTGGCGATACGCTTACTACAATGTGGCAGGTATGGGGATTCCTCGCTCTCTTTCTATACCTGACCTCCAGGCGATCTTCCTCAGCGTCGAGGCTGCGAAAAACACCCTTGTTCTGGTTCCTTAGCGCCTTAAGGACGTCATCATCAGTATTTATTTGCAGGACGTCTCTAAGGATTACCAGTGGGTCCTTATTTTTCACAACCTCGACGCTGAGGGCCGTTTCTTCTTTACCTAGCCTGTCCACCACCTTCTTCCTTTCCTCTTTCGTTTGGAATCCCATAACGACTTTGCGATCCTTCGCCTTTCTAACCCTCTCGACCCTAACCCAGCCCTCTTTTGCATCTATAGCTTTTCTTACTTTGTTCAGTACTTCCTCCCCGGTCTCCGTTTCGTCCCTGGAGGTAACCACGATGGAGTGGAGCGTTTTCGGGTTGGAAAGAGACTTTCCGTTTTCCGCTGCGGCTACACTAGCGTAACTCCTGGCTTGCTCCATGGCAACCCTCTGGTCCTCCAGGGACTCCTTCAATTCTTCCATTCGTTTGGTATTTTCTATCATTAACCTTGAGTGCTCCTCAAGACGGCTTATGAAGCTGGGGTCGGAGTTGACCATGAAGGTAGCGTCAGAGGCGGATGCCTCCGGCTCTACCCTCACCGTCCCCACCTCCTCTCCATGTGATCCCGAGGCCTCTGCGATTTTCATCACCTCCGGCGTTATAGAGGCTGACTCAGCTTCTTTTACTAGCTGGTATAGTCGCTCTAGGGCCTCGGTTATGCTGTTTTTAATTTCCGTTTTTAGATTTCGCGAAGCACTCAAGTTCAATTTTCCAGATACCAAACAGGCCTTCGCTTCAGCTGTTCGACTTTCATATTTCTTAGTTTGGATATCCGGGGAGGCTCTACACTTGTCAATTAGTCTGTCGGTCAGTTTGTCTTGTGGCTGTGTCAGGTGCGTTTTGGTGCTCTTTGAGCTGACTTGTTTTGTAGTATTCAATGATTTTGAGGTCGAGTTGGTGTTTGAGGATTCCCATTCATTAATACTGAGCCTAACTTTATTTTTGGCTCCGGATTTCACCGGTGACTTTTTGCAGTCGTCGGCACCAGTCACCTTTGGGGGAGTCCTAAGTGGAGGGATGCGTCAGTAAATAACAATATAAATTTATAGGTAAAAATAAGAATTCAAAACGACTCTACCTAGAGTCACTCGAATAGATTAATTATAATCAAAAGTACTTAATTATCTAAAAGCTAACACAGTGTAAAGAAACAAAAGAATATATATGTAGGTAGAGTCGTTACTATGGGACCCAATAAGACCCCGTCAATGATAGAATAGTCAATGGTAAAAACAATGTTAAAATATATCCTAATAGGCGTCTGGTGAGATCGCCGTCAACTTGTATATACACGATAAAAATAAACACTATAATTACTGTATACAGAAGGTATAAAAAGAAATTTTTGATCAAAAACCGGGTTAAATAAAATTTTCTCTACATAGAGTAAGGGTAGAGTCACCAAAATTTTTGTGTAAAGAGATATAGATAAGCCCTTACCAACAGAAAAAGAATCGTCTAAATCGGACCAGTGGTTGCCGAGATAACTTAGGTTAAGTATTTACAAGATGGCGGCCAATATGGCGGCCACAAATTTAAAAATGCTCTAAAACACGTAATTTTTGTCGCGCGGCGCTGCGGTTTTTTCTGGGGTACTCAGCCCGACACCGCCTACTCTCCTACTGTATAAAAATGGTGTTCAAAATTTTTGCTCTATGTAGAGCTTTTAGTAGCTCATAAAGTGAGGAGAGCAGTAACAATGCCAGTACCGAAGACCCCGTCACAATCCGCTCGCAAATGCCAGAGTTATAGGTGTTTTAAAATTTACAAGATGGCGGCCAACATGGCGGCCAAAAACTAAAAGTTCTCTTATCTCCCCTGTTTTCAACTTAAAATAGTCGAGTTTGGGCTCGTTAGAAAGGGTTCGTCACACTCTAGAATTATACAAGGCATTTACAATTTTAAAAACAACCCCTTATTTAATAAATGCAAAAAACACAGAAATATTTACAAAAATTTACATAAAAATATTAAAAATAAAATATAAAAATCCAGAAAAAATATGTTATGTACAACTTATGAAACTAAAATTTTCTGCATTAAAATTTTTTGTCTGGGTTCGTTTATTATATGTCGGGGTCACAACCCTTAAACTTCAAAAAATCATATTTTAAAAACTACTAAACAGAAAAATTTTAAATTTTTAGAGATTATTCTACCACTTATTATCTATGCAAAAGTTCAATAAAAAAGACAGGTCACCGATCTTGATCGCAAGATAAAAATTTTTGAAAATTTGTAATTTTTTGAAAAGTTCACAACTCACTGAGTTTTCCAAATTTTTGAGATCCAAAAACGGCAAGGGTCTTCTCGGTGGCTCCACAATTTTTGGGCTTCATCAGAAACAGCCGCACGGCACGGGATCAATGACCTCGTGGCCACGTGGT
>CAMYPC010000083.1:0-30727 GCA_947284805.1 Coleophora flavipennella | reverse complement strand
GTTTGGCCTACCTTCCCTGAATAAAATTAAGATGGAGGAAACAGTGTCCTACGTTAAGTTTCAGTAACGAAAAATTAATAATATGCAGGGTGTGACAAAAATGGTGTAGGTCCCGTTAACTGGGAGTTCGACTCATTATACTGAACAACTTTCCCCAAGGAACCCATAGTCAAGTCTTTGGACCCTCCATTAAAAAATTCACAATATTGGTCGATCAGCTGATCGATTTGTATGAAGAGTTAATTTTTTGCGATTTCAGCAGTCATAAAACAAAAGTTATTCAGTATAATGAGCAGAAGCCCCATAAGTTAACGGGACCTAAATCAATTTTGTTACATTCTGTTTATATCTAAGCCAAATTGTAGAACTAGCCGTTTTACAAAACGACACATCGGTTTGTTAACTACTGAGTAAAAAACTGCAAATAAAACCGTGTCGGACTTATGGATAGACAGACGTTACTTAAGGTTAGCAAGCCTCTTTCCAGCTCGAAAAGGAGCCCCGCTGCGCGACTCGGTTTTATTCGGAGTTTTTCAATCAGTAATTTTTACAAAGCAGCGATTCCACTTCACTACATGTAATGAACTACATCATGTAGGACACTACATGTAGTCAATGTGAATGCATGTAGGAATGTAGGATCCTAACTGAGGACGATAGGAAGAGCCCGACCGTCCTCCGTGGCCTATAGTGCACTACATGTAGTGCAGTGTAATCACAGGTAGGGAGGTAGAGCGACTACATAGGTAGCTCAGTCTTGCCGCGGCATAAGTCTACAATATGTCTGCGACATATACATATATTTATTATAGGTTGAGTCAAATACAAAAATGGGGAAACTGAAATTTCAAGGCCCATTTAGCCGTCCGTGCGCTGGACAGAGATTAACGTGCTCTCCCTGTTTCATTAATTTTTCGGCTTTATGAAATCCCGAAGTGATTTTGTCGATAAAATGGAAGTTATTAAAAATATGTGTACGGGGTTCTTCTGAAAGACCTAAAAAATTTAAATTATGAAACAGAACAATATTTCTCAATACAAGAAAATTAATTAATTACTAAATGTTCAGCTGATAACCAGCTCAAAGGTCCAAAATATTTCGTTTGGGTTAAGTGATTGAGTGATTATACCTAAAATTGGGCAGCCAGCATAATATGGACTTGCTGGTTTGAATTAACGTACTAATAAATACCCGGGAGAGTCCCGGGAGCCCCCTTTTTCACATTTTAGCCCCCTTTTTAACCTTCTACAAGGATTACCAGTAACCCTGTATAATAAAATAAGTCGTGGCTATTTTTTTACGATCCCGGTATCCCGGGATTTTTTTGTATGAAAATCTATATATTTATTCAGAAAGGCATCTTTCTTGGGAAAAAATAAAATTACCCCCGAATTTTCGATCACTTCTAATGAGCTAGAGACCCTTTAATTTTTTCATGTTAAAATACCTTAAAAGAGCTACTCTATGTACTTCTGAAATGAAATGAAATGATAATTTGTTTTCATCGAACATGGTAGTAGGATATTTAATATAATTTTGTAGTGCAATCATGTTTCGCCTGTGCAAGGCATGCAAATGTTTAACATAGATTATTATTATTATGTCACGTAAATTTTAAAAATTCAAATGTCAACAAGTTTATTTTTGTCACAGAGGTATTCATTAACGCTATAATAATTTTTGTCAATAAGCAATGCAACAGGTACCTAATTTTTCAAAGACAAAGCTATGAATTTTCATAAAAACTAGCTTAGGCATATGCGTATGCGTTGCATGCGAGCGTTAACATTGTCTGCAGGGCAAAGTTTATATACAATGGACACTCCGTGCCGCTCTCTAGGTTCCGGTGCTAGTTTAGTTCAGAAATGCAAAGGATTTCGTCGTGATTTCGTTTGTTCCGTCATTTGTTTTTATAAATGTCATTTGTCGCCCGTTGTATGAAGTGTCCGGGGCTCTGAACAAAAAAAAACGGTTGATGTAATCTTAGCGCTTTGAAAACGGGGTATAAAAAAATCTGCTCCAAACGGAGCAGGGTTTTGCTTCAGTCACGCGTTGGCACACTTACCGTCAACATGCCTATACACATGTATATACACACCTATAGAGCTACGTATCTATAGAGCTGAAAAAACTATCCACTGGAAATATATAAAAATAGCCAGTTCCCCGCTGGGTTGGGGAATCTTGGTAAGCCCGCTTCAATCTTCAGCATCTTCTCACTTACCATCAGGTGAGATAACGCCAAGTACTTACCAATTGTGTCTAAAAAGAAATTGACTTCTTAATTTTTATTTCCTGCTTTGCACCCTTGCTTATTATAGATTTGAAATTAATCTAGGATTCAAGTGTCCCAGAACTAATAATTAGGATCTGAGGGTTCCAGAACACGACCTACTTTCGGTCGGAAAACGAAATATAGAATGAATGCTGAAGGCATTTCAAACACGAGATGTTATAATTTAAACTGTCAGCTTTTTAATTACGCGCGGCCAGCACTCATGCAGGAGATTCCAAAGACATTGGAGCGAAATCTTTTTAACTCTGCGGGAGATGCAATGAATGCTGGAAAAGATGACCTATGATTACTAGTCATTACAGTGAATAGTAAAGTATTGATAGTGTATATCAAATACCTACTCAGCAATATAAGCTTTATTTTACCTATCTTTCCTTCCTTTTTCTTTTTTTTTATTCTTTTTCAATTTACATAGTTGTTCAAATTAGTCCAATTTAAAATGATCAAATAGATGGCAAGACAGTCGTACGTAACCAAGCAAAATAGGTTTCGTTCCCGCATACCTACCCATTAAACGGCTATCAAAGGAGCTAGGCAGGGGCGCCCAACATAATTTGGTGGCGGGCCAGGTTTAGAATTGTTTATACCCGCAGCGAGCCAAAGGAAATGTCCAATAGTCTAGTGATTTTTTAATAAAACAAAACAGTAAATTTTATTTACTTACTAGCTTTTGCCCGCGGCTTCGCCCGCGTGTACATCGTTTTTATGACTGTCTTATGAAGCGGCTCGCGAGCGCGGACATAAGTTTTCCTCAGATGCCTCTGGAACGATATCGGGCTATTCTGATTAGAAGTCTATGTCACTTCCCACCCCCTCAACCAATTCTATACAAGACACCACTTCAGTCCGTAGCTCCGTTGCGACGCTGACGTGTGCGAACGCGGAAATGAGTTTTCCCCAGATCCCTCGGGAACCATGTTAGGATATGCTAATTAGTAAATTATATCATTTTCCACCCCCTTAGCCATCTCTGTGCAAAAATCACAGCAATCCATTGTTCCGTGGCAATGTTAAAGAAAGTAAATAAAAAAGGGTATATTTTCAGTTCCCTCAGGAACTGCATCGGACAATGCTATTTTCACGGGATAAAAAGTAGCCTATGTCCCTCCCAGTGACACAGGCTAACTGAATGCCAAATTTTATTAATATTGGTTATGGTGTTGAACCGTGAAAAGGTAACAAAAAAAAAACACATTAGTAAGGGTGTTAGGAGGAAGAGTCTCTTTTAAAAAACCTACCTAATGCCATGACTGACACCTATTTTGTTTGCAGAATGCATCTATTGTCTTTATATGTGTTCAACTTATGTGTCGCGGAATAAAGGTGCACTACATGACTAAATTTAAATAGTTCGCGGGCCAGATGAAGTGCCTTCGCGGGCGTGACGGTGGCCTGCGGACCGTATGTTGGACAGGCTTGAGCTAGGGAAATCAAACACGGAAATTTATTTTATATTTGATCGAATCGTTAGTCTTTTTTGTTATTATTCAGGGCAGTACAAGTAGGGAACCATTTGACCATAAACTGTGCTTGTTAGTGACCTTTTCCCTTTGGGCAAAGTATATATGTATATTAGTACTAACATACAGATGGACACTCCCTGCCGCTCTCTAGATTGCGACCTCACCCCCTCGTCACCCAGATTGATACAGATTGTTTGTCGAACGTATAGGATTTCGCCGCCATTTTGTTTGTTCCGTCATTTGATTTTTAAAATGTCCGTTCTTGCCCGTTGTATGAAGTGTCCAGGGTGTGCTTTGGGTCTTGGGAGAATCTTGTAGTGCTGATATATGTCAGTGTATAGAGATAGTGAAATTTCTGTACCCTTGTAATGGATAGTCGACGGGTAAATCTATTTTAGTTGCAAACTGATTGTAAGGGTACTCACGTATATCGTCTATACGTGTCATAACCGCCTCTGTAGCGTAATTGTTATTTCATTACCTCCACTTCAGGGGGTCGCGGGTTCGATTCCCGGCGGAGTTTAACTTTGTAAGACTCGGTTTGGTTGGTGGAAGGGCATTTTCTAAGCCCACCTGGCTAGCTACCACCATCTTATCTAAGTCTTGCCGCCAAACATCAATGTTAATAACATTGATGGATCTGGCTTGAAGATAGCTAGTTCCCCATTTTGTTGAGGAATCTTGGTAAGTCTATCAGGTGAGATGTTGCCAAGGGTTCACCAATTGTGGATTTGATAGAAGTATCTATGATTTATGGCTATTCGATAATGTTGGGGTTGGTAAAACCCTAAGCTTTATCTCCAGTTACGGCTACATACCACAGATTGGTGCAGATAGCCTGCTCTGGGGTCCTACTACGTACACTAAATGTCAAAAAAAAGTTTTAATAAACTAAAAAACTACATAAAAAAAAGGAGGAGGTTCTATGTTCGCTGGAATTTTTTTTTATGTATGTTCACCGATTTCTCCGTCAGTTTTGGACCGATTTTCAAAATTCTTTTTTTATTCGAAAGAGTATACTCCCGAGGGGGTCCCATTGTCACCAAGTCAGGATCTTACGATGGGATCCCAGGGAAATCGGGAGAAACCCTCAAATTTTAAAGGCACTAATAACGTGATTCATATGTTTTCTAAAGCTATAAAAATACTTGCGTCTGTTAATCATAATCTCATGTTGATAAGCTCATGTAGGAAGGTACAACTCCTTATCGGTTAGGAGTTGGAGGAAAAATCTTTTTAATGTTATACATAGATATATACGTAGGTATGCATAGACCGATAGTTGTATTCTTTCGGGTTATTCAGATGAGCTGATGATGGACGATTTAACTCCTTAACTTTCATGCTGCTGAGATGATGATGGAAGCCACAGGACTCTGTATCTGTTTAATGAAACACATGAATTATGATTTGATAATTTCTATTGGTGAGTATAGGTGATTGGGTTTAACGTTGTTAGATACATAGCACTATAACTAAAAATAAAGAAAATAAAAAAAACTCAAAACTCAAAAGTATGAAATAACATTATTATACTTAAATACACAACATTAACCAACAATAAAGAAATCAAAGGTGGGTACGAATTAAATTAGAAGCTTTTTTTTTTTGAGGCCATGCCTCTATGTTTTGTTTTTTCCCATGTTCTAATTATAATAGGAAGTAGGAGCCTTCATAAACTGAGATTTTTTTTTTCTTTTTCTGATAGCCATCGAAAAAACAATACGTTTAATAACAATGCGGGCCCAGTGCGGGTTGGTCGACTTCACACACAACCTGCGAGTTTCTTCGCAAACGTGTGCAGGTTTCCTCACGATGTTTTTCCTTCACCGTAACAGCTTCGGATAAACGTATACATATGAAATCTAAATTCAAAATCACATTGTTACGTGGCGGGGATTCGAATCACGACCTCCCGGACAGGAGGCGGCGGCCCTAGCCTTACGCCATCGACGCTCTTAGCTTATAGTTCGCAATTACCGTCTAAATCAATTACCTAATGGGGTCAACATAACCAAATCTACAGAATATAACAATGATATCGAACTAGAGTGGGAACATCTGTCAGCGTCATAATAGGTCCGAGCGAGTAGGGACCTTTGATAGAAATATATCTTAACTAGCTTTTTCCCGCGGCTCCGCCCGCGTGGACATCGTTTTAATGACTGTCTTTAAGGGTGATTAGTAAATTATGTTGATTCCCACCTACTCAACCATCTCTATGCAAAAAATCACAACAATCGAGTATTTTTGAAGTGGGCTTACCAAGATTCCCCAATACAATGGTGTATATATATATATTATAAACACCTATCGTATTACTTAATTATTTATCATATTACTAGCTGTTTCCCGCGGCTTCACCCGCGTGGACCACGTCTCTATGACTTTTCGAGGGTGCACAGTGCGCGAGCCGCAAGCGGCTCGCGAGCGTGGTAAAGAGTAGCCTATGTCTTAATCCAGGTCCTAATCTGTCGACCTACCAAATTTCAGCCAAATCCGTTCAGTAGTTTTTGCGTGAAAGCGTAACAAACATCCACGCTTTCACATTTATAATATT
Source organism: Coleophora flavipennella (assembly GCA_947284805.1). Classification (NCBI taxonomy): domain Eukaryota; kingdom Metazoa; phylum Arthropoda; class Insecta; order Lepidoptera; family Coleophoridae; genus Coleophora; species Coleophora flavipennella. The sequence goes on along the minus strand of CAMYPC010000083.1, from coordinate 24,407 downwards.
ATTATATAATATATAATTATATATAAGTAAGGATTATTACCTTTTTTCTTCTTTTTTTGTATTGTCATAGGTTTATAAGCCTCTCGCTCAGTGGTGCTATTATTAATTAATATTATTATTTGTTGTTATATAGCGGCAATATAAATACATAACACTGTTTCATACAAGGCTTGTCTCAATTTGCGACATGAAGAAACCTATAACATTGGGTAGGGGATAACTTACATATTTGTTAAGTGAAAATCTCATTTAAACCGGGGTAGCAGAGTTTTGCCAGTTTCAATGTACGTTTTTGAGGTTACTTTAGGCAAAGAGGATTTAATCACTACGTACTTTAGGTACCCACTCGAAATATCGCAAAGTAATAAAAAAGATGTGACTCCTAGTCTAGTTTTAACTGTGAACTTATTACGGTTCATGAAATCCAGCTTGCTGACTGACAGACAGGGGAGGCTTAGTAATAAGGTTCCTTTGGTAACCCTTTGGGTGCACGGAACCCTAAAAATGGGAGTTGTCAATTTTCCTGAAGATGCTGTGCTGAGCTCTTTGGCGGCATTGCTAGCACACCCCGCAGTTTTATTAACAACTACCTGTTCTCTGCAGCTTTGCGCCCGTGGATATCGAGCGAGGGTGCGCAGTGCGCAAGCCGTAAGTGGCTCGCAGGTGACACATCTTTGTAGATAAGGACCAAGAATCACAGAAGTAACAATAATAAAAAACGGTAATTTAAAAAACTAAAAAACCCGCCTGCGTTTCTGTGCAATTTGGAAATGAAAAACCCTAAAACAAGAAAGTCGTCATACCCGATTGCACTTAACTTAAGAAAAATTGTAGCAGTCGGGACCCATTCTAGAAAGTCAGCCGTCTAGTCAGTATATTGGAGTAATCTGCAATGTAATATAGGTATGTGCTCTCAATTCACTATGCCTCCATTTCTAGATGGGTCCCGACTGCTACAATTTTTCTTAAGAGGGAAGAATAGTACGTGCTCGTCCATACAAAAAGAGAAAACGTTTTTCCACTTCTAAATATTTTCCAATCACCATGATTTTTTAGTATGTTATTGACACAATGAATTACTAGGTTTATAGCTTTTCCTTTTTTCAAAATTTGCTATAGATTCAAACTTATAGGCAGCTCAAGTAACGTAATTTTTGTGATTAAAACTGTGTCGAATTAAGCCGTTTTTTGAACAAAATCAATGTATTTTTTTTAAAAAAGCGAAACCTATAAACCTAGAATATATTGTGCTGAAACGATCGACATCAAAATCAAAGAGATTTGTTAAGATTTAGTTAGTGAAAACCGTTTTCTCCCGAAATGGGATTCTTATAGGTTTTCCTGTAATCTACAAACAATAAACTATATTTTGTAGTTTTGGAGTAATCACCTAATGGGGGGAATGGTCAATTTTCTTCTTTTTCCAAGCGATTTCCAAAAAGGAGGAGGTTCTCAATTCGACTGTATGTTTTTTTATTTTTTTTATAAGTGTTACCTCAGAACTTTTATTGGTTGAACCGATTTCGATGATTCTTTTTTTCTTCGAAAGCTAGTGCTTCCCATGTGGTCCCATATAAATTTTATCAAAATCGGTGTAGTGCTTTATAAGAAAATTAACAAAAACCAAAAATAATAATGCAAAATTGTTCGAAGTTGTTCATTTGATATATGAAACAGTAAGGTCTGCAAAACTTTTTTTTAAATTTCCTAATTGGTCCCCCAGAAATACCCTTAATTTTTAAAAATATTTATTGACTGTACATCTGTGTTTGGGTGATAGTAAGACACACAGGCGCACGAGTGATCCTGTAAGGGTTCCGTTTTTTTGTAAGGAACCCATAAAACCTACTTATTATTTAGATGGTCACGTTAGGTATACTCGTATAATTATTATAGTATCACATTAGTAGTTTCGTTCACAATAACTAGCATAATATTTTATCACGCTTTTATTATCAGGTGAGGTGCAGCCAAACGCACTCAAATTTTTAATAAAAAAAAATGCTTCACCTGTATGTTTGTATGTAACCGACTCCTTTACTCGATTCTGACCCACTTTAAACGGACAAATTTAATTCAAACTTTGTAGACTTATCAAGAATCAGCGACAATATAATAATCTCAAGTTTGAACTAAAAAATAAATAGAGTTTAAAAAAACTAAAAAACACGCTTTTAAAGTACATCAGACTAAAAAGTAAAAAATAATTCTTAATATAAGTTGAAAATAATAATGAACAAAAAATACTAGTCTTATTTGTGAAAAAGTGTGGGTTGCTCGATAGACGAAAAATATGGCACAGAGCGCCCCACGCTTTTTCACAATAATCTAGTATTATTTTAGTAATTCTAGCTATATTTTTCGTTAATTATTATTTTCGACTTATATTAAGAATTATTTTTTTACTTTTTAGTCTGATGTACTTTTAAAGCGTGTTTTTTAGTTTTTTTAAACTTTACTTATTTTAGATACACTGCAAATACCTAAATAACTTTACAATACAAAATTTCAGTCATTTAGGGCGCATATCGTCAACAAGCCGATTTATCAAAAATCAATTTAGTTTATACTCCTTGCTAATTACTATTATCTACATAACAAAATACTCACTCGAAATTATCACTATTCCCTACGGCTATTACCTTCAATGTCTCTGTAGCGGAGTGTCGGGGACGCCACAACAATCACTATCCGTAGGTACCAAGTAAGAAAACACTCCGCCTTTCGTCGCAACTTCTCGCCAACTGGCAGCGTCCGTCGATGTGTGCGTGAGGCTCTTTGTATGTGCTGTGCGCGATGCCCGGGGGCATGAGCGCACGAGCGATAGCAAATGTTTTCCCAAATACCTATTTCGTTAGGATCGCGAAGCTATTCTTCCCTCTTAAGTTAAGTGCAATCGGGTATGACGACTTTCTTGTTTTAGGGTTTTTCATTTCCAAATTGCACAGAAACGCAGGCGGGTTTTTTAGTTTTTTAAATTACCGTTTTTTATTTTATTCATTTTTTTAGTTTTATTATTGAATGAGTTCATTTGAATTTGGCGCCAAAAATCCGCTATTTTGTTTTTTTTATTTTGATATACCCAGTGTCACTCACACAGTAAATATGTATCTAACGACACCCCTCAATCTAAAATCTATCGAGCCGTTCAGGCTGCAATGCGTGCCTATCATTGGAATTTGGCGCCAAAAATCCGCCATTTTGTTTTTTTTATTTTGATATACCCAGTGTCACTCTCACAGTAAATACGAATCTAACGACACGTCTCAAGCTAAAATCCATCCAGCCGTTCAGGCTGCAGAGCGTGCCAAACAATTATACACACAAACATACATACATACATACATACTCTCGAAAAACATAACCCTCCTTCTGGCGCAGTCGGGTAAAAATAAAAACTATCCAAATCTATCCATTTTTTTGCGTGATACGCACATAAGGCAGACTTTATAATTTTACACATATTGGTATACTTATATATATAAACTAACTAGTGGGTGCTCGCGGCTTCGCCCGAGCAGTTCCCGTTGTTTGGTGTTCCCGTGGGAATTTCCCGAAATCCTTTCTTAGCGGATGCCTACGTCATAACATCTACCTGCATGCCAAATTTCAGCCCGATCCGTCCAGTGGTTTGGGCTGTGCGTTGATAGATCACTATGTCAGTCAGTCAGTCAGTCAGTCACCTTTGAGTTATATTTATATTTAGTTATATTTAGATTCCACATAAAACAAATAAAACGTGTTCATAATTTTTCAGCGAGCTGTTTGGAACACCATCTTGAGGCAGGTGTCATATAATGTTCCACCAAGAACCTACAATCAAAATTTACTATATAAAGATAAAACCATTAATTTTTATCCCATCACCAAATGGAGATTAAAAAGTAATTAGTAAGACTTTAAAACAAGATCAAAATCTTAGGGACCATTAGGCACAAATACTTTTGAATATCATTAAGCATACACAACCACCCCAAGAGCAAATTAGAAGTATTAGCCAGATCGCTGTTATACCAATGATCGAATAATTACATTTACATAAATTTTTAACCGGCTCCATAGCGTAATGGTTAGTCCATTGAATTCAAATCAGGAGGTTGCGGCTTCGATTCCCGGCTGAGTCTAACTTTGTAAGACTCGGAGGTTATCAATCAATCTTATCTACTTAAGTCTTGCCGCCAAACATCAATCTTGGTAAGCCCGCTTCCATCTTCGGCATCATCGTCACTTACAATCAAGTGAGATGATGCCAAAGGCTTACCAGTTGTAGATTTAAAAAAAAAACATTTCGGATACCTACCGATGCAAAATAATTTTGCCCATATTCAGCAGAGGACTTCTTCCGGCTAAATATAAATAAATTAAATTTATGAATTATTCAAAATTAAGATTCTTTTTCTTATCGTGTGGCACAATTAAGCGTACTATCCAAGGGATAGACGGCGTTTGCCTGGTGTTGCACTTAGCATCACCCGCGGCAACGTATAGGGCATTTAGGTAACACCTACGGACTTGTGCAACGCGACCTTCATACACATCTGGAATCAGATGTGCAGGTTTCCTCACGATGTTTTCCTTCACCGTTAAAGCAATCTGCAAGAATATTATATACTTAAGTTTGAAAAACTCCTTGGTACATTCGCAGTCCAGATTTGAACCCGGTACCTCTGGTTAAAAGGACCGAGTTGTTACCGGTTGAGCCACCGACACTTTTTGATAATTAAGATTCATGACCAATAAGATATCGGACTGCTAGTTATTTGAGTTACTTTTTATGATCTGTCTATAACCAAATTTTGTTCTAATAATGTTTGAAATACCCACAAGTGACGTCATAGATTTTAAGCGTCATTGACGAACTTATTTTGTAAATTTGATCAATTAAAAATTGAAGACGTGATGGAAAACAAAACAAGTAAGGTTTTTTTAAGACTTCAAGAGGAGAGCAATTTAGGAAATCATATTTCAGATTTTACTTTTGATGCAGTCCGATCCCCTATTATTGGGCCAAATTTCATGAAATACGGTTCGAAACTGCAAAAGTTATGACGTTGGAGCTGTGTGTAAGGGAAGGAAGGACAAAACAATTTTAGGCATTGTTTGAGTTTGCGTGTACCATTCTCGACTACACCGTCACTTACCATCAGGTGAGATGTAGTCAAACGCACTCATCATCATCATATCAGCTCATGTTCGTCCCCACCGAGCCTACCCTGAATTAGGGCGATCGGGCCTTAGTCGACCACGCGGGCCCAGTGCGGCTTGGTCGACTTCACACACAACCTGCGAGTTTCTTCGCAGGCGTGTGCAGGTTTCCTCACGATGTTTTCCTTCACCGTCAGAGCGTAGCATAAAATCTTAATTCGAAATCACGTTGGTACGTGGTGGGATTCGAACCAAGATCTCCCGGACAGGAGGCGGCGGCCCTAGCCGTTACGCAACCGACGCTCTCACACGCACTCAAATTTAAAATAAAAAATAACGGCTTACTTGTATCAGAAATAAATTATGACCAATTGATCACTAAATTGCCCTCCTACTTAAACTTCGGAAAACCTTACTCGTTTTGTTTTCCATCAAGTCTTCGATTTTTAATTCATCAAATTCACAAAATGAGTACATAAACGACGCTGCAAAACTATGAGACGTCACGCCTAGGTATTTCAAACATTTTTAAAACACAATGTCGTTTTTGACACATGATAAAAAGTAACTCAGATGACTAGCATTCGTCATCCCCATTGGTTTTTTATCTATCACTAGGTTAGCTCGCATGGATATCGATGGTGCGCGGTGGCCGTTTTTGGGTGACCCTATGACTAACCCTCCGCTGTCTGTCCGTCCGTCAGCGGGCTGTATTTCATTAACCGTAATAGGTAGATAGTTGAAATTTTCATAGATGAATATTTTTATTAACGCTATAAAAACAAAAAATTTGCAAAAAGCGAAAAAACGTGTTTCGTGAATTTTTAAGGTACTTTTGATTTAGCTCTATTGTAAAAATGATAATACATAAAAGCGTTAACCTTGGTGTGATTGTAGTACTAATTTTGTGATAAAACCGCAAATAATAAAACCGGCTAAGTGTGAGTCGTACTAGCTCTAAGAAATCCAAACTTAATGAAAAAATATTTTTTCTGTCGTTGATGTCTTTTGTTTGTAATGTGAATAGGTATCATTGTCATAGTTGTTTGCAGAGGTAAGGTCGTACGAAACCCTCGGAGCGCAAGTTCGACTCGCACTTGGCTGGTTTTTTTGCTAATTAAGCTTCCCCGTGCGTGCGCGCAACAACTAAAGGAAATTTCAACACAACCGGATGAACGGTATGGTAGCGCGTAAAATACGAACAAGCGAACATTGATTTTATATATAGAGAAAACGCTTAACACGTTAAAAAACCGACTTTCATCGCAACAACTTAGTACATTTTTGCATTATTATTTTTGGTTTTTGTTAATTTTCTAATAAAGTACTACACCGATTTTGATAAAATTTATATTTTCAAATAAAAAAGAATCATAAAAATCGGTTCACCCAGTCAAAAGTTCTGAGGTAACACAAATTAAAAAAAATACAGAAGTATTGAGAATCTCCTCCTTTTTGGAAGTCGCTTGATAAATACATAAAATATTTTCACGAGGCTGGGGTCTCCAACATTTGGTCCGGGTATGTGCCGGGACTTGGGCACTACATGATAAAGCTCCCGCCTGATTTTTTCTACACTATTGTTATGATGATGATAAATTAATAGGTTATATTTTTTAAAGTGAAACTTTTATTACATCGTCTCAATTTTTTTCCTTTTTGTGTTGCATGTCGCGTGACGGTCGCTTTCGTCTGACGGTATGATCGTTTCGTTCTCTGTACCGTAGCGAGAGCAGCCATGATCGTTTCGTCCTCTGTAAAGTTTCACTTTTACCGTGGTTTCATAAAACCACACACTTACTTTTTTATAGTATGGATTAGATTAATAGGAGTATTTATTTCATGTCACCAGTTAAGTACATATTTATACAAAATATAACTATTAAAAATGTCAAAGTGTAACATGATCGTCAAAAAATCAATGTCACAATAAAAAAATAAACAAGATGTCAAAAAAATAAAAATAAGATGTCAATACAAAATAAAAATGAGATGTTAAAACAAAAAATAAAAAAAGATGTCGAAACAAAATAAAATATTAAATGTCGACCAAAATAATAAATTTGTCATAACGATGAAAATTTAAAAATAAATTGCAAATGTTAAAATTTCTTTTGTAGAAATTCTTCGACATTATAATACTAATTATCCAACAAAAGGTTTTTTGGTCGGATATTTGGGGTGACTTTTAATTAGTTCTTGATAACAAAGGATATGAATGTACTCGTGATTACAAACAACTTTCCCAAAGAAACTGTATGTAAAATATAAAAAAAAATTTTTTGGTCCTTTATACTTTTTTGCCGATTTGATAAATTAATATGTATTGACAAACATTTTTTTTTTTTGAATTTACATATAGTTTCTTTGGAAAAGTTGTTTGTAATCATGAGTACATGCATAGATTTTGTTATCATATACTAATTAAAAGTCATCCTGTATAGAGTAACTCAATCTAAACACAAGAGCACACCTTGGACACTTCATACGACGAGCCAGAAATGACATTTCAAAAAAGGAATAACGGAACAAACAAAACGGCGGCGAAATCCTATACGTTCGACAACTAAACTTTAACCAATCTGTATCAATCTGGGTGAGGGGGTGAGGTTGCAATCTAGAGAGCGGCAGGGAGTGTTCATACTATATGTTAGTACTAATATCCCTACTATATATATATATAATATTATAAATGTGAAAGTAACTCTGTCTGTCTGTTACGCTTTCCCGCAAAAACTACTGAACGGATTTGGCTGAAATTTGGTAGGTAGACAGATTAGGACCTGGCTTAAGACATAGGCTACTTTTTACCACGCTCGCGAGCCGCTTGCGGCTTGCGCACTGCGCACCCTCGAAAAGTCATAGAAACGTGGTCCACGCGGGTGAAGCCGCGGGAAACAGCTAGTATTATATACTTTGACAATAGGTAGATCCGTGCGCTACGGCCTACGGCGCGGCGGTCGCTACGGTCGCTACGAGCGCTACGGGCGCTACGGCCGCCAAACAAACGGTACGATCGCGTTCCTTTTGCCCTCCATTCTCCGCGCCAGCCCACTCGTTTCGTTTTACGTTATTTTCTTTGTCGACTAACGAATCCAATACAATGCTTTATTCGTATTTCGATCTCGCAAATGATCGGCGGCGAGTAATAGATAGTCCGGTCCGCCCTCCCAGATCGGACGGCGCGCGGCGTCCTGCGCACCGCCACAATGGAAATCAATTCGCAAAATAAACAACGAAAGCACTTATTGTTTTTGAACTTCATTCTAGCTATTATTCCGCCTCAACTCGAGACGTCTGTGTACTTCTCTTCCTAATTATGATGAATATGCCTCTGGTATTTTCTCTCGAATTTTGTTATGATTGATATTCTTAGAAAATATCAAATGTTTTTCTATCCAAAAAAGAAGGGGTACAAGTAAGTTTAATATTATATCGTTTTTAACCGACTTCAAAAAAAGTAGGAGGTTTTTAACCTACTACTTCAAAAAAAGGAGGAGGTTTCTCAATTCGACCGTATATATATATTTTTTTTTATGTGTGTTTGCGGATAACTTGGTCGTTTATGAACCGATTTTGATGATTATTTTTTTGTTGGAAAAAAGATATCCCAAGGGTGGTTCCATGATAAGGAAACCAGGATCTGATGATGGCATCCCAGAGAAAACGAGGGCAACCTTAGTTTCCTGTTTGAAGTCGGTTATTCTCTGTTCAAAATTATCTTTTTACTGAGGGAGACTGTGAATATTGTGACGCAGAGGTCGCAATATTAAATGTTAATTATTAAAACACAAACAATTATACCGCGCGACGGAACCCGACGACCCGCGGACGGCAGTCTCGAATTATATCGCTAAATACACAGCCCAATTTATCTTGGATCTCGTCAGGATCGCGAAATTTAAATTAAAATGTAAATGTTGGCGGAAAGGCTGTCCGGCGCCACTCTAATTGCTATCTGAATCCGGCCCCGACTGTGCTGTTGTTGCGCCCGCGCGCCGGTGAACACGGACTCTGGCTGGAGCCCTCCACTCAACAACATCTAGCCAAATGTTTTCTGAGATTACTTTCAATTACGTGAAACCCTTACTAATATTATAAACTAGCTGTCCCGGCGAACTTCGTTCTACTTTACACTACACTACCCCACCTTACCCTACACTACCCTACACTATACTACCCTACCCTACCCTACCCTACCCTACCCTACCCTACCCTACCCTGAAACTTTCTCCTGACAATAACGAACTCAAAAAAAAATGCGAAATTGGTCCAGCCGTTCTTGAGTTATAAATGGTGTAACTAACACGTCTTTCTTTGTTATATATGTACTAGCTTTTGCCCGCGGCTTTGCCCGCGTGGACATCGCTTTTATGACTGTCTTAGAGGGTGCGCGGTGCGCGAGCCGCAACGCGGCTCGCGAGCGTGGATATGACTTTTCTCCAGATCCCTCTGGAACTGTCAGGATATACTAATTAGTAAATCATGTCATTTCCCACCCCCTCAACCATCTCTGTGCAAAAAATCACACAATCCATTGTTCAATTGCGATGTTAAAGAAATTAACCAAAATAGAGTATATTTCCAGTTCCCTCAGGAATTGCATTGGGCTATGCTATTTTCACGGGATAAAAAGTAGCCTATGTCCATCCTCGTGACGCAGACTATCTGCATGCCAAATTTCATTAAGACTGGTCAAGGCGTTGAAGCGTGAAAAGGTAACAAACAAACAAACAAATGAACAAACACATTTTCACATTTATAATATTAGTAAGGGTAATATATAGAGAAGAGATGTGACAATGCATTTGTTTGTTTCTAACAGCTCGACCAATCTTGACGAAATTTGACGTGCACGTAGTCTGTGTCACGGGGAAGGACAAAGGCTATTTTTTATTCCGTGAAAATAGCATAGTCCGATACAGTTCCTGAGGGAACTGAAAAAATACGCTTTTTGGTTGGTTTTTTTTAACATCGCAACGGAGTAATGTATTTTTGACAGAGATAGTTGAGGGAGTGAGAAATGACATAGATTAGTAATACGTCAAGCCCAACATAGCTCCCGAGGGTTCCGCAAAAACAGAGCAACGGATTGACATGATATTTTGCAAAAAAAAATAGTTGAAGGGGTGGGAAGTGACATAGACTGCTAATCGGAATAGTCCAATATAGTTCCCAAGGGATCTGGACAAAACTTACGTCTACGCTCGCGAGCCACTTGCGGCTTGCGCACCACTCACCCTCAAATACTCGGGCGAAGATACGGCCAAAAGCTAATTAAGAAATATAACTGATTTAGTCCTTATTTTATCAAATTTGAGTGTTTACTTATGTTTGGAGCACTTTAAGGTTACGAGACGTGGACTATTACTCAAAGAGAAAGAGAAATGCTGGAAGCTTTTGAAATGTGGTGCTGGCGAAGGATGGAGAAAATAAGCTGAACTGAAAGAGTAACGAACGAAGAAGTATACAAACGAGTAAACGAAAAGAAGGACATAATTGAGATCATTGAGAACAGAAGAGGAATGATGATAGGACACCAGCTAATTAGACATGATATTTTTTTAAAGAACATAAAAGAAGGAAAGATCGAAGGAAAGCGCGGAAGAGGAAGACCTAGAATTGCTTATATAGACCAAGTTAAGAAGAAAGTTAAGGTGGAAACGTATAGAGAAATGAAGGAGATAGTGTGGGAGAGACAGACCTGGAAAAAGCTACACCGACAAGAGCACGGCTCTTAAATTATGATGGTGATGATGATGATGATGATGATGATGAGTGTTTACTAATTCGTCCTGTAGCAAAAAATAGAGGGAAAACAAATAAAAATTTAAAAATAACATGTTTTTTTTTTAATTTGAGTGCACTTGTAGGGAATTAAGATTTTTCCGAAAGGAACCTGCCTACGCTTCGTGTTTCACTGCGAGGTTACCACGCGGTGGACCGATGACCTGGTGAAGATTGCGAGAAGCCGCTGTATGCGGGCAGCGCAGGACTGTCGTTTAAAAATCCTTGGGGGAAGCCTGTGTGCAGCCGTGGACTTCTTACGGCTGCTAAATGATAAATAAAAACCCAGTGTTGTTGCCTTACTTCATTCTATTGATGTTACATGTAGTAATTTTTGTAAATTTGAGTTTGTTTTGAATAATATACAGAGGATGTAATAAAATTGCTGTAGGTCCCGTTAACTGGTGCTTCTACTTATCATACTGAACAATTTTGTTCTACGCCTCAGCTGAAAACGTAAATATTTTTTTACTCTTCCTACAAATCGAATAGCTGATCGACCAATTTTGTGCATTTTAGTACGGAGGGTCCAATTTTTTTTATTGACTATGAGTTTCTTGAAGAAAGTTGTTCAGTATGAGGAGTAGAACCTCCAGTTAACCGGTCCAACACTATTTTTTTACACCCTATATATGGGGTGACTTTTAATTAGTTCTTGATAGCAAAGGATATGAATGTACTCGTGATTACAAACAACTTTCCCAAAGAAACTATATGTCAAATAAGAAAAAAAAAATTGGTCCTTTATAGATTTTTGCCGATTTGATAACTTATTATGTATCGAGGAACAATTTTATTTTTCTGATTTGACATAGCTATAGTTTCTTTGGGAAAGTTGTTTGTAATCACGAATATATGCATACCTTTTGTTATCAAGAACTAATTAAAAGTCAACCTGTATATTATGAAGAATGGTTTGTATGGAAAATACGTTAATCCGGTTTTTTCGGAGTACCTGGTGTAGCAGGCTATTTATAGTTATAGTTACGTAAAAAGATGCCATTTTTGGGAAAAAAATAATAAAAGGTGAAATGTACCTTGAGCTGATTTATAGCGGAATCATAAGTAACGTATAGAATAGGAGGCCATATAGGGTTATCGTTACGTGCTGGGTTCAATTAAAATCATTAGAGCTGTTTTAGAGAAAAATAATAAGTTTTTTACTAAGACAAGATCCTGGGTGTATGTGGAAGGTACCTTGAGCTGATTTTTCTCGTAATCACAAAATATTTAGTATGAAAGCCGTGTGCAGTTATAATAACTTACAAAGTTTCAGAGAAATTGTTACAGCTGTTTTTGAAATGAAAATAATACTTACCATGGTAAAATTCAGGGTTTGTATGAAGCAGGTTCTTCCCGAGATTATTATCATTCATTTATGGTAGGCCGTATAGAGTTAGAGTAACATACAAAGTTTTCATCAAAATCGTAAGAGCCGTAACTAACCCTTCGCATACAAGGTGGGGTCTTTTAGACCCCAAAGGTTTTAAAATCTAATATTTTCAAAAAATTACGCAACGGCGAGGACTGTAATTTTGAGTAGCTGGGTTTGCGGCGTTGCCACGTCGACCTGTTGGGTTAATTCAGTGCTGCGCGGGCGCTTGACTGTGATAGACGTGTTTAGACTCTAAACACGTCTATCACAGTCAAGCGCTGTCTAAACGTCTAAAACGTCTAAAAGTCTAAACTTTAGACTCAGTGAGACGCATATTTGTTTTGTGAAGATTGTCTTAAAAATAAAATAAAATATCTCCGGAAGTTCCCAATACTAGTTACTATTTTAAGACTTAATATTATTTTCAATTTTTTCTAAGATAATTTTAGTTAATTAATTTAAACGAGGGTTTAAGACTGATTTGTCTATGCTTAGTTTTTCAGTTTGAATGAGCCTCAAGAGCCTCATATTTCACTGCAAAATTAAAACAAACCATTGATTGCAAGTGAAAATTGGCTTTCTATCTAACTATTCTCTAAATTGCTAAAAACGCATTTTTTAAGTATTTTTTAAAGTATATTTATTGTCATTTAGACTCCACCACCTTTACCTTCACCTTGTATGCGAAGGGTTAAGAAAAAAAATTTCATTTACTATGGTGGCAACCCTAAAAATTATGTTAGGAAAAATCTGATTTCTTTGAACAGTAGATATCTAGCTACCAACCTATGCACGTACGTACGCCGCTGGCGTGGCGGTACGCGGGAATTACCCGTAGCTGTAACTTTCTGTTGACAGCGAAGAGCGTGCCAATCGGAGCGGCAAATCTGTTTAATTGCTTTATGCAAACTCTTTGTAACTGACACTGCAAGAAAATCAACGGGCTTGCTGCGTTTCACGGATACAGGTTTATTTTCATCGGGTAGTACCTACTTCTAATAGATCATCATCATATCAGTTCATATGCGTCCCCACCGAGGGGCTCGAGCCTACCCTGAATCAGGGCGATCGGGCCTTATTCGACCGCGCGGGCCTAATGCGGGTTGGTCATCTTCACACACAATCTTCGAGTTTCTTCGCAGGCGTGTGCAGGTTTCCTCACGATGTTTTCCTTCACCGTAAGAGCGTCGGATAAACGTACATATGAATGTATGTAAAATTCGAAATCACGAACCACGACCACCCGGACAGAACGCGGTGACCCTAGCCGTTACGCCACCGACGCTCTTTAATAGTTACATGTAGTTTGTCACAAAAAAGTTTTTTTTTATGTTACAGAACTAAGGTGAAAATAACTACTTATCTCTATACAACAATTACATGTTGATAACATAAAAGAGATTCTAAGTACCTGAAACCAAATTAGGTAAAATTCTTACTTCCTCTACAAAGTTTAAATAATTTTCGTAATTCTATAATCTTTTTGCTACAAGCTTTTATTTGAAAAAAGATTTTAAATTAAAAAAGCCAAATGCTGAAACGAATATAAAAATACACGGTTGCAAATTCAAAAAAGTCTGTCATTCATAAGGTTTTATACGATTCTATTAAAAATAAAAGACAGTTCTGGGACCTAGATTCCACTTCCAAAGTTCATCATCAGATGAACTTCAAAATATCAAAAGGATCTTTTTTCACCGGGAATAAGGCTTTATTCCAAATTTCAGCTCAATCGGACCCTTGGAACTCGCTCTAAAATCAAACCCCGAGATTTCAATTTAACAAACATACACACAAACATTGCAAGTTAAACTTAAGCTTTTAAAAAAGAAACGAGACTTTTCTAATTAACAACTTCATCACTGAAATTAACTTTGTTAATGAAGTCTAAATTAACGATTTTTACTCTTGTTATAAAAACAGGTTAATTTTCCCTCCTGGTGATTAACTTACTTATTTCAGTCATTCCCAATTTCAGGTGAACACGAACTCCTTAAACGACTGTTAACAACAAGACTGCTCACTTTGCTGAAAGTTAATGGTGAAAGAGGTCACGTGTCACTTTATATTTGGGTTTTTTTTTTGAAATTTTCCGCACCCGCGTCTCTGTTCATCTGAGTAGAAAAGCGTGGATGACGGAAATCGCGTCGGCTTTCCCACCGGGCCAGGGGCTGCGTCCTGTCGCGCCGGCAATCGAGGCCTCACTGCCGCCGGCTAACCCCCAAGCAACACATGATTTCCCGAAACAACCCCCTGCCATAACTCGGTCGAGAGTGCAAAATCTTCACACAGTGACACGAGGGCGAACATAATAGCAGTTCGTTAGCATAACTCCGCTGTAGGCACTTCGGTTTGCTTAAGTAAAATATTTGCGTTATTAAATGATTTTAGCCCTTCCGTTTTTCCGTTCAATCTGAGACGGAAGAGATGATGGGGAAAAACCTTTTTTCGTAAGAGCTTCTAGCGATTAAATTTATTTTAAGTGATTTAAATTCGTTAGAAAAGAGACTGTAGTCGTACATTAGACTCATAGAAAGCTTTTATTCTACTTCAAGACGAGTTCTTTTTTTATTTGTTTACTAGCTGTCCCGGCGAACTACGTACCGCCTTACATTACACTACCCTACCCTACACTACCCTACCCTACACTACACTACCCTACCCTACACTACACTACCCTACCCTACACTACTCTACCCTACACTACACTACCCTACACTACACTACCCTACACTACACTACCCTACCCTACACTACTCTACACTACCCTACACTACCCTACACTACCCTACACTACCCTACACTACACTACCCTACCCTACCCTACACTACCCTACCCTACACTTCCCTATCCTACCCTACATACACTACACTACCCTACACTACACTACCCTACCCTAACCTACACTACCCTACCCTACCCTACACTACCCTACACTACCCTACCCTAGCCTACCCTACCCTATCGATTTTATAGACTTCCAGGGATACGATGGGGCTAAAATGTGGTATGAAGCAGTATTTCCAGTGTCAACAGATTTTTAGCATTTTGATATTGATATGATGATGAACTTTGGAGGTGGAACGAAGTTACCAGGATCATCTTGTATTTTCAATACAGTCATAGGAAACACTGTGCTCGCCTTTTTTGAATTTGAAAATCGTGTACTTAAATTCATATTTGATGCACTGAGCATTTAGTTTTTTGAGCTTAAAAACTCTGCAGGTTTTTATGAAAGTTATTTTGAATTACAAAACATGTATTTTGGGGCCCCAATAACGCCCAACCCGACAATACATGGCCTATGAATCTGCGTCCCAATAATGGCCGGCTGATAATTGTGTCCCAGATAAAAGCTTGTACTTAAAGAAAAATTTGATAATTATTTTTCAGTTTGAGGCGTATTCGAATCACGGCGTGTTCGTAGGTGGGACCGCAGCTAAGTAAATTGTGAACGTGCTTGGCCCTGTGCCGAATGGGTCGGGTGCAGCGATGCATACCAGCGACCACATATTTCTTCAGCTATCTCCACAGATTACAGAAAATCCTTTTTCATTTCGCTCTTTTTATATGAACATCATATATTCGTTTTTTAAGTTTCGTTCTTAAGTGTTTAAGTGTCGTTCATTAAGTTGTAGTTCTGCTTGTTAAATAAAAGTAACAAGCAATACTCGTGGAGCATTAAGCTTTAATGTGAACGGGTATGTTACATAAAAATAACGAGTATTGAAAGGTAAGTTATTATGTAGATACTGTTCAGTTTAAGAGAGATTACTGGGTATTTGTATTGAATTCCTAACTAATATTTGGAATTTCGTTAAGGAGTAAGCCATATCGTGATACTGTGACTGTTCTATCTCCAACTAAAAATTCTTTGTTAGTTAATGAGTTTTACAATATTGACGAACTTCTTCAAATAAATTTTATTCATAATTATGATTGATTTTGTTTTGACATCCTATTTTATTTTCTTTTTGACTTTTTTTTGGCTTTGTTTTGACATCTTATTTTTATTGTGAAATTGATTTATGATTTTTTTTTGACGATTATGTTACTTTTTTTTTTAAATAATAATGTAATTGGTGACATGAAATAAATAATCTAATCTAATACAATCATACATAAATATGTACTTGTACATACATATACCCGGAAAACGTAGTGTAGGCAGGCCTCCCACTCGGTGGACCGATGACCTGGTGAAGGTCGCGGGAAGCCGCTGGATGCTCGGGGTAGGCTTTTGTTCAGCAGTGGACGTCCTTCAGCTGATATGATGATGATGATACCCGAAAAACATCATCTTCCTTTTAGAGGAGTCGTGTAAAAAGCAATATTGACATACAAAGTCTTTCTGGCAAAAACTGAAACATAAATGCATAGGCCAGCATATCAAGCTAGACACTTTGGACTTTGTACCGTTCTTATGTCGTACGCGTATAGATCATAATCGCACTACGAGTGTCTAGCTTGATGTGCTGTCCTCTGTACATCGAGTTAAGTTTGAGTAAAGCTACTTTAACAATCCATAACATGAGTGTAAATGTTGAGTAGGTAACTTTGATTCTAACAAGATCCAAGTTGCCCGGAGCGAACTCGTATGTATATCTTAGAAGAGGAATTCACGCGAAGTTGTCCCCCGAGTCGCAGGCGCAGACGAATATGACTTAAGTTGCTAAAGTAAACTTCAAGTCATGATACGAGCTTGTCTTACGAACGATCATGGTGTTACAAAATTTGGAAAGGCTTCTGCCCATTATTGACCGAGCGAAAAGGAAGCGTCTCCGTTTTAGCTTTAGCAAAAACAATTGCTTTAGTATCACTGTCCGGATTTCTGTCTTATTTTGTTAACAGCCCAGTAAACATTTAGTCTGAAAAAAACAACTTTAAACCAGTTCATTTACAGCTAAAAGCTTTATAAATGATGAACAAGCGATTCAGAACCGCGCACAAAGGGTTCATCTACTAAATGGCGCTAGTTTTTTCACGTTTCAAAAATAAACACGTTTTTTGTATGGAGACTTTCACCCTTTCTAATTTTTTAGTATTTGTTGTTATAGCGGCAACAGAAATACATCATCTGTAAAAATTTCAACTGTCTTGACATCACGGTTCATGAAATACAGCCTGGTGACAGACGGACAGACAGACAGACAGACGGACGGGCAGCGGAGTCTTAGTAATAGCTAATTAGTAATCTGTGGTAATAGGGTCCCGTTTTTACACTTCAAGTACGGAACCTTAAAAAAGATTTAGAGCTGTACTGAAGCATAAAAGTATAGTTTTATACAGTGCAGCTGGTTTACGGCTGTATATTGCCAAAATTATTACTTGTGGCTTCTAAATAACATTGGAAAACACTAAAATACAGTGTCTAGTATAAAACTATACTTTAAGCAAATTTAAAAGACCATCGCTACATAACGTTTGGTTATTACTTTTGGCTTATACTTTTAAACTGCTTAACTCTGTACAAGAGCATTGGATACTGCCATCGTCTGGATATTGGTGTAAACCTACTCTGTTGTAATGCTATTATTACATGAGGCTTGATAATAGCTGAGCAATGGTTATCTAGGAAACCCTTAGCAGTATCGCTCTTTATACGAGTGTTATACAACACTATCAGCTACATTAGAGTTAAATGCACTCTATTTCAAAGCCGACGCGATTATAGTGTAAATTTAACCTATAGTTCAGCCGTTAGTTTTAGTAGGTTCGATAATTATATGAAATACTAGTTGTTTCCCGTGACTTAACCCGCGTGGACAACGTTTCTATGACTTTTCAAGCGTGCACAGTGCGGAAAAGTGTGGAAAAAAAGTATTTTATGTGTTAATCCAGGTCCTAAACTGTCTACCTATTTTAGCCAGATCCGTCGAGTAGTTTTTGCATGAAAAAGTAACAAACATACATCCATACATTCTTACAAACTTTCGCGTTAATAATATTAGTAGGATTTTGTCGATTCTGTTTTCAAAACGTAATAAATATCATATTATGTGCCTATTTCAGCCATTTCGAAACATTCCGGAGGTCTGCAGCTCACAGAGTCACTTGTACTTATAGAACAGCTTAGTCGTAACTCTTTTCGATCTTTTCATACTAATATTCTAAATTAGAATGAACTAGCTAATTAGTCAATATTTTTAAAAAATTGGGGAGCGTGATTTTTAGGGTTCCGTACCCAAAAGGTGCCAACGGTACCCTATTACTAAGCACCCGCTGTCCGTCCGTCCATCTGTTTGTCAGCGAGGTTGTATTATATGAACCGTTATAGGTAGACAGTTATTCAACTTTACAGAGTGTGTAGGTGTTTCTATTCATCATCATCATCATATCAGCCGAAGGACGTCCACTGCTGGACACAGGCTTCCCCCATAAATTTCCATGATGACCTGTTCTGCGCTACCAGCATCCAGCTGCTTCCCTCGACCTTTACCAGGTCATCGGTCCACCGAATGGGAGGCCTTCCTACGCAACGTTTTCCGGTGCGCGGTCGCCACTCGAGAACTTTAAGACTTTTTGGTATTTCTATTGTCGCTATAAAATCAAATAAAAAAATAAAGGATGAAAACGTGAAATTTATTTATTTTTTTTCTTGTAGGGTAAGGAATTCTTTGTTTTGTGTAAAAGTGCGACTCGCACTTGACCGGTTTTTTTTAAGATTTGATTATGGTTAACGGGGAAATTATTTGGCATAATGAGTGAAAGGAATGGACTAGATCGTGATGGGTCCACGGGATTTGAAGGGTAAACGACAATACGGAATACGTGAGACACCCAGGTACGTAGGGGTGGGCCTGTGTGACCACAGCGCGATGGCTGGCTACTGACTGCTGACTAGTGGTGTTACACTTGCTTTATATATACAGGTAAGTTTATTGGTCCCAATATAATGGTACAGATGGCGCTGTATAACAAAGGTAGGTCTAATGTTTATTTTAATTTATTTAAATTACGTTGGGTTTAGTTTTAAGTTCTAAATTACAGGTGTAAGGTAGATATATCGTCTACATTGAGTATACAAGACATAAGGTAGGCCTCTCACTCGGTGGACCAACGACCGGTGAAGGTCGCTGGAAACCGCTGGAAACCGCTGGATACTCCCTAATATCCTTTGGATGGCACGGTTAAATTGTGCCACAAGATAAGAAGAAGAATTAATGTACCGGTAGGTAGTTCATTCGCAGCACAGTTTTAGTTAGGGAGTTTGTTACTGAATTACTAATGATATACCTAAATGTACAATAAACTCTGTTTTACAGATAACATGTTTGACAAAATACATAACACAAAATAAGATACGTTGCCCTTAAATAAGATTTCACATGTCGCAATCGATTTATATTTAACACCAAACATAGATAAAACCGGACAAGTGCGTGTCGGGCCACGCGCAACGTAGGGTTCCGTAGTTGCCATTATCGCGTCCATATCTAATTTTCAAATTTCTAAATACAGCGGTTTTAGTTCTAAATACAAAATTTAGCATTTTCAAGCCTATGTTTTCGAAAACGGAACCCTAAATTATAAAATGGTATTAGAAGACCCACACCTATTTTTAGGGTTCCGCAGTACAACAAGGAACACTTATAGTTTCATCATGTCTGTCTGTCCGTCTGTCTGTCCGCGGCCTAGCTCCTAGACTATTAGTTGTTAAGAGCTGAAATTTGGCAAATATATATATCTAATAATAACAAGGAGAGAACTGTAAAAAAAATTTGAAAAACCACTTTTTACCTCCCCTACAAGTAAAGTGGGGATGATTTTTTTTCTCGTCAAACCCAGTCGTTTTAGAGCTTAAAAAATAGTTGTGAGTCTTCCGAGGCTATTTTATAATTTAGGGTTCCGTTTTCGAAAAATATACTAAATTTTTAATTTCTAACCAACGATACCCCACACGACTGGGTTTGACGAGAAAAAAATGATCCCCATTTTACTTGTACCTACCATTAAAAAGTTTTATTTCCAACATTTTTTTTACAGTTCTCTCCGCGTTATTATTATATATATTTGTCAAATTTCAGCTCTAACTACTAATAGTCTAGGAGCTAGGCCGCGGACAGACAGACATGACGAAACTATAAGGGTACCTTGTGGTACTACGGAACCCTAAAAAGAGCAGAGATAGATACTCGCAAAACTAAAATGATCACCATTCAAAACAAAGAATTTTCCTCAAATTTCTAAAGCAGAAATGCGTAGGCTTCCCCAGTCGAGACTATTAACAAAGACTATCACAGTTGCAGGTCGGCTACAAACATTTCTAAAATATTTTTTGAATTCCCAAAAAGGAGTAATAAATCACTTTTTATTAGGATCCCGTTTACCCAAAGGGTGACCTACGGGACCCTATTACTAAGCCTCCGCTGTCCGTCTGTCAGTGTGGACTGTATTAATTAGTTAATTTGTAGTCCATTTTGACATTTTGAAAGCTAGGGACATGATATTTGGCCAGTGTAGTCCTTTAATAATTAAAAAACCCTAAGGAGGTGAAAAAGGGGTGTGGAGTCTTTCATTTCATAAGTGAATATCATTTAATTTATTATTTATATCTATGGTTGGAAACTAATAAAAAGTTGTTGGAATTTCAACCCTTAAGGGGGTAGTTTAGCGTCCTGGGGTATGTGTAGCTGATCTACAGTACAATCAGAAGGCAAGAAAACCAGAAGTAAAAGAAAACAGGTAAATTCCCAACGTTCAGCTAGCTATTTCAAGGTTGGAGTAACATACGTCTTTTTGTTTTCTGTAGATGTCAAAACTGATGAGCAAAGAAGTTTGATTTGTTGCCTACACTAGAAAAAAAGGGGATAAAACTTTCATCATCATCATATCAGCCGAAGGACTTCCACTGCTGGACATAGGCCTCCTCCAAGGATTTCCACGACGACTGGTCCTGTGCTACGGGCATCCAGCGGCTTCCCGAAATCAAATTTTATATTATAAATATTTTTATTTGCATAGTAAAAGTAATAAAAAATATTTCGGTTTATGGTTGAAAACTACCACAACATAAATTGGTGTATTTTTGAATTTTAACCATCAAGGGGGTGAAAAGGGGGATGAAATGTTGTATATCAACGCACAGTCCAAACCGCTGGACCTAGAGACTTGAAGTTTTGCACATAGATACCTTTTACTCTGTAGGCATCCACTAAGTCAGGATTTTTTAAATTCCACCCCTAAGAGGGTAAAATAGGGAATGAAAGTTTGTATGAAAGTAGCTCAATTCCGAAGTTAAGATCTTCAAATGTTTTTAGGTCGACTATTTAAAATTTGTTTAAACCTGTCCAATATCACACGTAGTGCAGGCAATAGCCATAAACTAAGCTCTATATTTTTAAAATAACTCATATCTAGAAAACCACCAACGCTGGCAACAACTTTATATACAGTCATAAAAGCGAAATAAAAAGTCATAAAACACGCGAGCTTAGCCACGGGAAAAGGCTAGTCTTCTATATGGTTGATTAATAAAGATGTTTTGGTACGAAACCCTCAGGGCCCGAGTGGAACTTGCAACTTTATGAAATTTTACCTAAACTGATATCTAACACACAGTTATTTGTTTTTTTTTTTAACATTTATTAGGTACTGGCTTTTGCCCGCGGCCTCGCCCGCGTGGACATTGTTTTTATGACTGTCTTTGAGGATGAGTGGTGCGCGAGCTTTCCTCATATGAGTTTTTCTCAGATCCCTCAGGAACGATATCGGGCTATTCCGATTAGAAGTCTGTCACTTCCCACCCCCTCAACCAATTCTATACAAAACAACCACTTCAGTCCGTTGCTCCGTTGCGCCGCCGACGTGCGCGAGCGTGGAAATGATTTTTCCGCAAATCCCTCGGGAACCATGTCAGGATATGCTTATAAGTAAATTATGTCATATCCCACCCCCTCAACCATCTCTGTGCAAAAAATCACAGCAATCCATTGTTCCGTTGCAATGTTAAAGAAACTAAAAAAGAGTATATTTTCAGTTCCCACAGGAACTGCATCGTACTATGCTTTTTTTACGGGATAAAAAGTAGCCTATGTCCTTCCCAGTGACACAGGCTACCTGTATACCAAATTTCATCAAGATTGGTTAAGGTGTTCAAACGTGAAAAGGTAACAAACAAACTAACTATCAAACAAACACATTTTCACATTTATAATATTAAGTAAGGATAGTAAAGATAACATAATTATTCGCAAACAGAATTCCGCACCATCTATGTTTGGTCTTAAGGCTTAGCAGGGAAATAAACTTTTCCGTTCCGGCGTCGCTTCTCCGCAGTTACGCTTCCGTGAAGCCCCGACAACTGCTTATTGCAGTCTTCGACGTTTCATCAAGGTTATTGTGTCCGGGCGCCATCTATTCTAAATACAAGTCACGAAGCGACAGCCTCTGGAATTACTGTAGTGAAAACTTCTTTAGGCGCGTTCGGCATTTTTGAGATAGGAAAGAACCATTGAAATCGCGACACTGTTACGGTTACCTGTTACTGTTACCGTAAACAGAAACAGTCGGAGGGTCAAAACTTATAAACTGTAAAAAGTTTTCACTTCTGTAGGCGGAGTGGTTAGTTTTTTTGAAGTGAAAACTTCTTTAGGCGCGTTGGGCATTTTTGAGACAGGAATAAAGCATTGAACTCGCGAAACCGTTACCGTTACCTGTTACCGTTACCGAAACCAGGAACACTCGGAGGGTGAAAACTTATAAACTGTAATAAGTTTTCACTTCTGTAAGTACTCCCTGAGTGGTTAGGTTTTTTAGATGGAATTGTGTGTTTTTACGTCTTAAAGCCTTAAGGTAGGTCAAATAACAATATTCAATTCAAATTTTTGAGAGACTGTGTAAAGCTTTCACTATGGAAAAAATATATCATATACTTAAAGTAATAAAAAATCGATTTAATTGAATACAATTTTAAAAATCTTACCACTTATGATGTAAAAAATATACTGTAGAACCTGTTTTTGGCGTTAATTGCAAAATTTCTCGAAAACAAATAGTTAATGTTAAATGAAACCAACACACAAAAATTGGTAACTTTAACACCTTTCATTTTAATTGAATATTTTTTTAAAACTTATTTGAAAATGTAGAAAAGTAATAAAAGCATATAAAAATCGAGAATAAGGCGATCGGTTTAAACGTAATTGATTTGAACTTAAAATGAATAGACTTAAGTTCGATATATTTTAACATGTATCATCCTGTTCGGATTGAGGCGTCTTAAAGCCTTAATACGCCACGTCGACAGCCAATCCTGTTCGCGACCGCATACAGCGTCACGCTTCACGGCTATGTCGTAGAAGCGCAAAGTCTACGTCGTAGCGCACCAGTCATGAAAGTGTAAGAAATACTGTCTTCTCCTCGGCCACGGAGTAGCGACGCGCACATGCGTCAGGAGAATTAAAAAAATTACAAATTTTATAGTATTTTTGAATTACACATTCCTATAACATTTGATGATGATTTCGGTCATGGCGACCACTTCGACTCCTAGTCGGTTTGCCGCGTGTGCGCTCGAAGATGGTTTATATAGCCAATCTTCGCAGCGAAATTCCTCGCGCACTGAGGGCATTTAAGTATGCCACCCTCGTAATTGTATGAAATGGTCGCAGGTGGTCGGGCCTTTAACTGGTCGCGTTTGCTTCTAAGGTCAGCTATACGCTGATCCTCGAACTCACGCACTTGCCTATAACATTTATCTACTGAGCGAATCGATCGCGCAGGCGACCTCTGCGCATGATCATCACCTTGATGGATTTGACTGTTAATGGCATTTTTCCTCGACCGTTTTCGTCGAGGCGTTAATACCGGTTGCTACCACCAGATAGCAGTCGTTAAGCCGTGTCCGATGCCATACAGGCGGCTTCAAAAAGTAATTATTAGTGCAAAAGTTCGCTACTAGCCCTGAAATCTTCACCAACCCAGACTTGGCCCGGGGTACGGAGTATGGCCTAACCTTCCCGGATTTGGGAAGAGGAAACCCGCACCCGTGGGGACGTTTATGGGTTGTCACTGGGTTGTTAACCCGATTAAACTCCCAGTAGAAATCACTGAAGCTCCATCATTAATGACTTTTAAGACGAAACCAAAGTATATATA
>CAMYPC010000082.1:0-31417 GCA_947284805.1 Coleophora flavipennella | reverse complement strand
AAAAAAAAAAAAAAAAAAAAAAGGTTAGGTTAGGTTAGGTAAGGCTAGGTTAGGTTAGGTTGGGATGCAAGTCGGGTTCCTCCTCGTGTGCCAAACTGCTGCTTGTCCCTTTGGATACGTCTGGAGGGAACAGCAGCATCTTTTGGCCGGTGCATCCTGGGCGCTTGTCAATTATATCTCCTTGTGGGATATAATTGACTCGCGGCTAATACCCGACAAGCGGGAGGTATGCGTGTTCTGGGTTAAGTCACAGACACGCATACGGGCGCACGCCTCGCTCTACTTTTAGAGTGCTGGCGTAGCGTGGAAGTATACCGTAATCCTTCGGGGGCGGGGGCCTTGCCTTAAATGGCCGGGCTGCGAGGAGACAACCTCTATAAAAAATATTGCGGGCGAGGAGACAACCTCGTTAAAAAACGTTGCGGGCTGTGAGAGGAGGGTTTTGCCCTCAGCTCACGGAAAAGGTGGGACTGCGGGGGAGGAGGAGTGTCGGTATTGCGATGCGCCGCTCTCCCTATCCTCCGCAGCCGAGCGGGGTTGAGGAGTTGGAGGCAGGACCGTGGAGGGAGAGGAGTGTTGGTATTACGATGCGCCTCTCTCCCTGCCCTCCGCGGTCCTGTCTGGGCCTGCCGAAAGGTGGGCGGTCGCCGGTGGGGGACTGGAAGTAAAGGCTCTGCCGGTTTCCCAGTCCTCTGCCACTCGGGCGAAGCGGGAGTGCCGTGGGGTTTTAGCCGGTAAGAGTCCGGCATAACCCGTCGGCCTCCTCCAGCGGACGGGTATCCATGAGGATTTCCCCACGTAAAAAAAAAAAAAAAAAAAAAGGTTAGGTTAGGTTAGGTTAGGTTAGGTTAGGTTAGGTTAGGTTAGGTTAGGTTAGGTTAGGTTCCCGTGCGGAGTTGTTGGTCTCCCATCGGGCGCGTCCCCGGGTGGTGGATAGGGGAATGCCCTCCAGATATGGAGGGTACCGGATATTCCGGCGCGAACCAAAACCAACTGGGCGTGGGCGTGCCTTTAGTCCTCTTTAGGGACACGGTCAAGGAAGGGGTGTCTCTCTGCGTGTCCCTCTGACCAACAGAGGGCACAGTAGATGAGACCAGGAGGTGACTGACCTGAGGGTTCAGTGTGGTAGGGCGACGTTTCCGTTAGTCTTATGACTTCCGGATGGGCTCTGGCCACCGTCGGCCGACTCGTAATCCTGACCCATAGGTGTCAGGGGCGAGGGCCGCCGTCTCTAAGATGGGGGCTGCGAGGAAGAAAACCTCTTTAAAAATTACCCAAATCCTAAGCTTTGGCGTTCGGTGAGGGGATGCATGGCTGGGGGGAGCCCAACCATTAGAGCGTCAACGAAGCTGTGGATCAGCACAACAAAGCTGTGGATCAGCAAATATGGGTGATTGCAATAGTAATAAACTATCCCAGGAGGGTACCGGCTCAGTAGTCGGAGAATCCCTTGACTGTTTGGCTCTCCCCGGGGTTACTACCTCGGGAAGAGCTAAAGAGTCGCGCCCCACTTCGTATTCTGGGGGGGGCAACAGTCGCCAGATAGATGTAGGAAGGGAGATAGGAAAAGAAAACCTAATAGAAGAGCGACGCGTGCTTTCAGTGGTTCTGAAACGCGTCGATGCTAACAAGAGTGATGACAACGTGTCATTAATATCTGAAGATGGTGGAAAGAGTGGCACGGCTAACTCAAGCGGATCCAAACCACATAGACCGAAAAATCGTTTCTGGAACGGGTCTCCTTTCAACGAGTCCACCTCGGATGAAGAATTGGCCAGACAGAATGGTACAGAGTCCAATATAGAGATGGGTTGGGATGACATACGTGCTCTATACCGAAAGAGACCCCACACTGATGATGATCTATCGGGCTCTGATGAGCATAAAAGTGTCACTGGTGCTAGTACTGACTATGCTAAAAGGGGAAAGGGTAAAGGCAAAGTGAAGAGCCGAGTAAGGAGCCGGAGTACTTGTATGGCCATAGAGGACAAACAGGCAATTAATGATGCCAAAAGAGAAGCAAACCGGCTCCAAGCTGAGGAAAAAGTTGCCAGTTTGGCATGTGCAATCCAGTCCCGAGGTTCTAATATGTCAATCGCATCGAATGTCGAACGTGAAGGAGAGCAGGCTGTCCTGGCAACTGATTTGAGGAACCAGGTGGCTGATAGCCTAGCGGTGATAGACACGGTTGCCACTAAATCAGGCAACCTAAAGGGCACCTTCACAAAGGCTCTGAAGGAGGCAACTGCTACTATCGCCAAAACAGTGGAAGTTCTAGTCAGTCGCACCGCTTCCGACGAGACTGCTCGCCTGCGCGCAGATAACGCACGCTTGCAGTCAGAGCTGTCAGAACTTCGTCGAGAACTTGCTCTTTTGAGAGCTGATGTCGAACGCGCTCGGGTGGAGCCACCGGCTTCACAATCTTCTGTGGCATGTACAGTGAACCAGAGGTCTGACGAAGAGGAATTTCGTGCATCTATCATATCCCAAATAGGATTCATGATGGATGCAAAGTTACAGGGACTAGAAGGCCGCTTGCTCCCAGAAAAGAGATCACGACCTCCTCTGCGAGCGGACGGCTCCTTTGATGCTTTGAGTCCGGTGGAGAATGAAAAATCTCCTAAGAGAAACGGAAAGAGTAAGACGCCTACACAGGTGCCTCCTCTTCAAGCGCGCATTTCACAAACTGCCTCTATAGATACCTCGGTAGAGAGCGAAATTGCTCCTAAGAGAGCTACCTTAAAAGGAAAGGGACGTGGCAAAACGTCTACGCCAAAACCTGTACCTCCCCGTACTGGTACTGTACAGCTGCAGACGTTACCACTTTCAGCGACTGACACTAATTGGTCTACTGTTGTGCGTCGAGGTAAGAAGACTCGCGGAGCGTCAGTACCCTCACAACAACAACTGACGTCCTCAACAATAGCTGGGCCCTCCATTGCGGAGCGAAGGCAGCCATCGAAATTGCGCTCTCCCACTTCTTCCGCCGTAGTTATCACTCTGCAGCCAGAGGCGGTGGAGCGTGGTGTAACTTATGCAAAAGTTTTAAGCGAGGCTAAAACCAAAATCAAATTACAAGATCTTGGGATAGGTGCACTTCGCTTCCGCCGCTCTGCTGTGGGAGCAAGTGTACTAGAAGTGCCGGGAGCTGCCAGTGGCGAAAAAGCGGACTCACTGGCTGCCAAACTCCGAGAAGCCTTAAACTCGGAGGAAGTGCGCGTGTCTAGACCGCTTAAGAGCGCAGAACTGCGTATCTCCGAACTAGACGATTCAGTCACCAGTGAGGAAATTGCTGCCGCGGTGGCTCAGAGTGGTGGATGTCCACTGGAAGCCGTGAAAGTGGGGCCCATTCGCCAGACTTCTATGGAATCAAGGACTGTATGGGTACGGTGCCCTGTGGTGGCTGCTAAAAAAGTGATGAAGGATCGCTTAATGGTAGGTTGGGTGTCAGCCAAGGTCAGCCTACTGGCATCGAGGCCTCTGCAGTGCTACCGCTGCCACCAAATAGGGCACGTCAAGATCAACTGCCCCTCCGAGTCCGACCGAAGCAGTGAATGCTACCGATTTGGTGTTCCCGGTCACCATGCGCACTCTTGCTCAGCACCGCCGCGTTGTCCGTTGTGTGCAGAGGCTAAAAAGCCATCATCGCACACTATTGGTAGCAGGGCCTGCCCACAGACCAAGACTGCCAAAGCGAATAGCCAAAAGACGACCGCTAAGAGCCCAGTCGCCACGGCCTCCCCTGCGGCAAACGCCGTCTCTGTAACCGGGGAAGTGGAGGTGGTGATGGAAACTTAAATAGTATGGCCCATCACTTCCTCCAAGCGAACGTTAACCACTGCGCTGGCGCGCAAGACATATTCCTGCAAACTATGGCAGAGTGGACGATTACAGTGGCTGTTGTAGCGGAGCCCTATTTCATCCCAGCTCGGGACAACTGGATTGGTGATGTGGCGGGCTTAGTGGCCATTGTTACATCGGGCACGGCAGAGGCACCACCACTTGCCCTTCTTCGAAGAGGAAGAGGCTACGTTGCTGTTCGGTGGGGTGAAACAGTGCTTGTTGGGATGTACTTCTCCCCAAACAAAACCCTCGCTGAGTTCGAGGACTTTTTGAGTGAGGTGGAAACAATGATAGGCCAAGTTCGGACCCAATCAATGATCGTAGCGGGAGATTTCAATGCCAAGTCATTGGCATGGGGCTCACCAGTAACGGATGCGCGAGGAAATGTTCTGGAGGAATGGGCGGCGACTATTGGCCTCTCGGTTGTTAATCGGGGGTCAATCAGCACCTGTGTTCGTCAGCAGGGTGAATCTTTTGTGGACGTCACGTTTGCATCCCCCGGCATTACTCATCTTATCCGGGACTGGAGGGTTCTTGAAAATGTGGAGACATTGTCGGATCATCGTTATATTCGGTTTAATGTCGCCACATCACTGAATACAACAGGCACTGGCCAAATCAGGGGGGACTTTCGTATCTCCCCTCGTTGGGCCCTCAAGAAGATGGACAGGGACGCCCTGATAGAAGCATCTATTGTCCAGGCGTGGCAGGCACCACCGGAACAGGTGGAGGTCGAGGCAGAAGCATCTTGGTTCCGTGAATGCATGGTACAGGTATGCGATGCATCGATGCCTCGGATGGGGCCCCAACCACCAAAAACGAAGGTATACTGGTGGAACTCTGATATTGCTGGGCTGCGTGCAACGTGCATAGTGGAGAGACGCCAATATGTGCGTCAACGCAGAAGACGGCCGCGAGACGAGACTAGAGAGGCACAATTATACTCCGTCTACAGAAGCGCTAAA
Organism: Coleophora flavipennella; assembly: GCA_947284805.1. Lineage (NCBI taxonomy): Eukaryota > Metazoa > Arthropoda > Insecta > Lepidoptera > Coleophoridae > Coleophora > Coleophora flavipennella. The sequence continues at coordinate 26,609 of CAMYPC010000082.1, read as the reverse complement.
CAGGCTCTTCAGCTGGCCATAGTAAAGGCAAAAACCAGGGCCAGAGAAGAGTTGCTGGAGACCCTGAATCAAGATCCATGGGGGCGCCCATACCTAATGGTTCGGGGCAAACTCCGGCCTTGGACGCCCCCACTTTCGCAGGGTCTCGAGCCTTCCTTCTTGCGGAGAGTTGTTACAACTCTGTTCCCGAACAGAGCTGAACACAGACCTCCACCTATGACACAGACAACGGTGGACACTGCCGTGGATGAAGAGAGTCAAATGGTGTCCGACGGAGAAATGAGGGTGGCTGTTTTGCGACTCCGAGCGAAAAACGTTGCCCCAGGACCTGATGGTGTGCCTGGTCGCGCTTTGGTACTGGCCCTGGAAAACCTGGGTCCCAGACTAGTGGGGATCTTCGATGCCTGCTTTGAACAAGGTCTGTATCCACGGCAGTGGAAAAGTGGTCGTCTCGTTCTACTAAGAAAGGAGGGCCGTCCTGCAGAGTCTCCCTCCGCGTACCGCCCCATCGTGCTGCTTGACGAAGTAGGCAAGCTCTTTGAGCGCATTATTGCCTCTCGCCTCGTCAAGCACATGTACAGAGTGGGTCCTGACCTAGCTGATAGCCAGTTTGGCTTTCGTGTTGGCAGGTCAACGATTCACGCAATCATGCGGGTCAAAAACTTGGCGGAGGAAGCAGTATCCCGGGGCAAGGTTGTATTGGCAGTGTCACTTGACATCGCCAACGCTTTCAACAGCCTTCCCTGGAGTTGTATTAGAGAGGCCCTTGTGTACCATAGGGTTCCCCTCTACCTCCGCAGGATAATAACAGCTTACCTCTCTGAGCGGTACGTAGAGTGTCCCGGTAGAGACGAGTGGATGAGACATGAGATGACTTGCGGTGTTCCGCAGGGGTCGGTTCTTGGCCCTCTCCTGTGGAACGTCGGCTATGACTGGGTTTTGCGGGGTGAAAACCTACGAGGCATTGAGGTGACGTGCTACGCTGACGACACGTTGGTGACAGCCTGTGCCAAAACCTACCGGGATTGCGCTGTGTTGGCTACGGCAGGTGTAGCCCAAGTGGTCGCCCGTATAAGGCGCCTGGGTCTGGAGGTGGCCCTGAATAAATCCGAGGCTCTGTATTTTTACGGACCCCGGAATGCGCCGCCTGCAGATTCCAATATTGTGGTGGGAGGAATCCAAATCAGCGTCGGGTCGACGATGAAATACTTAGGACTCGTTCTCGACAGCCGGTGGGGTTTTGAGGCGCACTTTCTCACCCTAGTGCCAAAATTGGTGAGAGCTGCGGGTGCTCTCAGTGGCCTACTGCCGAACCTGGGTGGGCCGAAAATTGCGTGCCGACGATTGTACGCTGGGATCGTGCGTTCGATGGCCCTGTATGGTGCCCCAGTGTGGGCCAGCGCTCTGAAAAGCCGAACAGTCACCCTCTTGCGTAAACCGCAAAGGGTGATGGCGATCAGACTGATACGGGGTTATCGGACGATCTCGTACGATGCGGCGTGCGTATTGGCAGGATCTCTCCCATGGGACTTGGAGGCGTCAATCCTCGCGTCAATACACCTTTGGCGCGAGGAGGAAAATGCCCGAGGCCAAATGCCAGCGCAAAGAGAAGTGGAGGGGCGGAGGCTGGAACTACGAACAGCGATGGTCCTCAAGTGGAAAGCGCGATTGGTGCAGTGCACATATGGTGCTAGCACCACTGAAGCGGTAAGACCGGTCCTTGAGGACTGGGTGGATAGACGAAAAGGCGTTCTCACATTTCGCATGACGCAGGTCTTGTCAGGGCATGGATGCTTCGGCAAGTACCTGCATCGGATCGCCGGAAGAGAATCAACGCCACAATGTCACCACTGTGATGGTTGCCCGGAGGACACAGCTCAGCATACGCTGGAGATATGCTCCGCCTGGGATGAACAGCGCCAGGAACTTGTTGCTGTATTGGGGAGTGACCTCTCACTGTCGGCCGTCATCCGAAATATGGTCGAAAGTGAGAGGTCATGGAAAGCTGTACTCTCCTTCTGCGAGAACGTCATTTCAATGAAGGAGACGGCGGAGCGGGAGAGGGAGAATGATTCTGCCTCTCACCCAATCCGCCGACGGAGAGCCGGGGTCCGGCGGAGGAACATCCGTTCACTCCACCCTCCCACTTGATGGGGCCCACGGGCGGTTAAACGGGGGCGTGACCACCGTATAATGGGCCTCATGAGAAGGCGCACGTGGTGTTCCCATGTGCCTTCCTGCGATGGACTTGCAGGTTAAACCCACCTGTAGAGATTGGCCAGCCGAAATTCGGCTGGCCGCCGCCGTCGGGGCCACGGTTGAATGCTTCGGTGACCCCGCGACCCCGGCATATGGCGACGCGAAGGAACACCCCGGTGGTTTTAGTGGGTATACCGACAGGTCATGCGTCGGGGAGTCCCACACACCTCCGCGTGCCGTCCCCGCGGCGCGCGTAGAGACGGTGCGTAACGCATTTCCCCGGGTTAAAAAAAAAAAAAAAAAAAGGTTAGGTTAGGTTAGGTTAGGTTAGGTTAGGTTAGGTTAGGTTACCTGCGGGACCTCCTGGCCAGCTACTTGGAGGACCGGGCGGTCCTCGTTGTGGAAAAAACTGGCCGACTACGGCGGTTCGGCGTCGGGGCCGGTGTTCCACAGGGGTCGGTCCTAGGACCACTCCTCTGGAACATCGGATTCGATTGGCTCCTGCGGGGAACCCTCCTCCGTGGCACGAGTGTCATCTGCTATGCGGATGACACTCTCCTCACTGCCCGGGGAGCGACCTTCAGGGAGGCGGCCAACTTGGCCTCGGCGGGTGGAGCCTTGGTCGCAGGGAGGATCCGCCGCCTAGGGTTGAGGGTGGCGCTACACAAGACCGAGGCCGTGTTTTTCCATGGGCCTCGGCAGCGCACCCCGCCTGACGCCCATATCTTCGTGGAGGGCGTCAGGATCGGTGTAAAGGCCCAGATGAAATATCTGGGCCTTACTCTTGACAGCAGGTGGCGCTTCGGTCCGCACTTTAGCGGACTGTCCTCGCGCCTGTTGAAGGCCGCGGACGCCCTCTCGTGGCTCCTCCCGAACCTCGGGGGGCCCAGCGCGAGATGCCGGCGACTCTACGCCGGCATCCTTAGGAGTATGGCCCTTTACGGTGCCCCCATCTGGGCGGACACCCTCCTCAGGAGGGAGAACGCCGCTGCCATCCGATGGCCCCAAAGGGCCATTGCACAGCGGGTGGCTAGGGCCTACCGTTCAGTAAGTTTTTCGGCGGCGTGCGCTCTGGCTGGCACACCTCCCTGGGAGCTCGAGGCATGGGTGCTTGCCAGAGTGTACGAGTGGACAGCAAGGCAGAGGGCGCTCGGGGAGCGCCCAGCTTTGGAAGAGCGGGAGGCCGTTCGGCAGGAGGCGAGGGCTGCAATCGTCCGGCACTGGGCGGAGGACCTTGCCGTCGCGACATTCGGCCGCCGAACGCTGGACGCGCTTGGGCCAGTCTTGCAGGACTGGCTCGAGCGCAGGCATGGCTTCCTCTCGTTCCGTCTGGTGCAGGTGTTGTCCGGGCATGGCTGCTTTGGATCGTACCTGTACCGCATTGGAAGAGAGGGAGCCCAGTCATGCCACGAATGCGGCGCGGCGGTGGACACGGCGCAGCACACACTTGAAGTGTGCCCGTCGTGGTCCGAGCCGCGTCGCGACCTAGTTGCGGCGGTCGGGCGGGACCTCTCGCTCCCCAGCGTGGTCAAAGCCATGTTAAAGGGCGAGGGGACATGGGCGGCAGTTGCCTCCTTCTGTGAACACGTTATATCACAGAAGGAGGCAGCGGAGCGCGCACGGGAGGACGACCCTCTCGCAGCGCCGCTCCGCAGGCGGAGAAGGGGCAGGAGAAGACGGTTGCACGACCGTCTTCACCCTGCCGGTGGTGATTAGCGGGCGACAGGCGTGGGGGCGCTTTCGCCCGCATTGCACTAATCACCACCCTCGCCGACGGGAATGGCCGAGCACTCACGGTCATTTCCGGGCCCCTCCCTGTGCGGAGGGGCGTGAAGGGCTTGCCGTAAAGGCGGGCAGTCGCCGGCGGAGGACTGGACGTAAAGGCTCTGCCAGTTTCCCAGTCCTCTGCCACTCGGGCGAAGCGGGAGTGCCGTGGGGTTTTAGCCGGTAAGAGTCCGGCATAACCCGTCGGCCTCCCCCAGCGGACGGGTATCCATGAGGATTTCCCCACGTAAAAAAAAAAAAAAAAAAAAAAAAAAAAAGGTTAGGTTAGGTTAGGTTAGGTTAGGTTAGGTTAGGTTAGGTTTATGCGGATGACACTCTCCTCACTGCCCGGGGAGCGACCTTCAGGGAGGCGGCCAACTTGGCCTCGGCGGGTGGAGCCTTGGTCGCAGGGAGGATCCGCCGCCTAGGGTTGAGGGTGGCGCTACACAAGACCGAGGCCGTGTTTTTCCATGGGCCTCGGCAGCGCACCCCGCCTGACGCCCATATCTTCGTGGAGGGCGTCAGGATCGGTGTGAAAGCCCAGATGAAATATCTGGGCCTTACTCTTGACAGCAGGTGGCGCTTCGGTCCGCACTTTAGCGGACTGTCGTCGCGCCTGTTGAAGGCCGCGGACGCCCTCTCATGGCTCCTCCCGAACCTTGGGGGGCCCAGCGCGCGATGCCGGCGACTGTACGCCGGTATCCTGAGGAGCATGGCCCTTTACGGTGCCCCCATCTGGGCGGATTCCCTTCTCAGGAGGGAGAATGCCGCTGCAATCCGATGGCCCCAAAGGGCCATAGCACAGCGGGTGGCTAGGGCTTATCGCTCGGTGAGCTTTTCGGCGGCGTGCGCTCTGGCTGGTACACCTCCCTGGGAGCTCGAGGCGTGGGTGCTCGCCAGAGTGTACGAGTGGACAGCGGGGCGGAGGGCGCTCGGGGAGCGCCCAGCTATGGAAGAACGGGAGGCCGTTCGGCGGGAGGCGAGGTCCGCAATCGTCCAGCACTGGGCAGAGGACCTCGCTAACGCGACATTCGGCCGCCGAACACTGGACGCGCTTGGGCCAGTCTTGCAGGACTGGCTCGAGCGAAGGCACGGTTTCCTCTCGTTCCGTCTGGTGCAGGTGTTGTCCGGGCACGGCTGCTTCGGATCGTACCTGTACCGGATTGGAAGAGAGGGAACCCAATCGTGCCACGAATGCGGTGCGGCGGTGGACACGGCGCAGCACACACTTGAAGTGTGCCCGTCGTGGTCCGTGCCACGTCGCGACTTAGTTGCGGCGGTCGGGCGGGACCTCTCGCTCCCCAGCGTGGTCAAAGCCATGTTGGAGGGCGAGGGGACATGGGCGGCAGTTGCCTCCTTCTGCGAACACGTTATATCACAGAAGGAGGCGGCGGAGCGCGCACGGGAGGACGACCCTCTCGCAGCGCCGCTCCGCAGGCGGAGAAGGGGCAGGAGAAGACGGTTGCACGACCGTCTTCACCCTGCCGGTGGTGATTAGCGGGCGACAGGCGTGGGGGCGCTTTCGCCCGCATTGCACTAATCACCACCCTCGCCGACGGGAATGGCCGAGCACTCACGGTCATTCCCGGGCCCCTCCCTGTGCGGAGGGGCGTGAAGGGCCTGCTGTAAAGGTGGGCAGTCGCCGGTGGAGGACTGGACGTAAAGGCTCTGCCGGTTTCCCAGTCCTCCGCCACTCGGGCGATGCGGGAGTGCCGTGGGGTTTTAGCCGGTAAGAGTCCGGCATAACCCGTCGGCCTCCTCCAGCGGACGGGTATCCATGAGGATTTCCCCACGTAAAAAAAAAAAAAAAAAAAAAAAAAAAAAAAAAGGTTAGGTTAGGTTAGGTTAGGTTAGGTTAGGTTAGGTTAGGTTAGGTTAGGTTAGGTTAGGTTAGGTTAGGTTTTTTTTTTTTTTTTTTTCTTTCTACCTCCAACTTTATCGGAGTCTTTATAAAGCTAATCTTCTCATTCATTCAATTTCTCTCTTTTATGCCTCTCGCACTTCCTTACTTCATACTGTATCTTTCTTTTATCCATCGCCTTTCATTACAATAAAGGGTGGGATTCCCTTCTATATTTGCCTAAATCGCTACTTTTTATCCTTTTTTATTTTAAGGTTACTTTTTATCCTTATTTCGTGTATTACGTTTGTTTCTAGGGTTTAATAATGTGTTACAACCGGTTGCTTTATTTTTACAGTTTCACAATTTTCTTATTACATACAGTTTATCCATAAGCTAGTGTTACATTTACAATTTTTTATATCTAAGTTTCTATGCTAATCTATAATATATACATTATACTATGACAGCATAGTTTCTTTTATCTTGTTTTATTTCTTATTATCACTATTTCCGCTAATTTAATACAATACTTTATGAATCTATCTCTATGTTTGCTTTTCATTATTCCTTCCACATTCTCCGGTTTCAGTTCTGTATCAATTTCATTTTCTACTTTATAGCGCTCCAGCGCGTGCACAGGGCATACAAAAAGAATATGCAGCACCGTCTCGTCCAAATCCGGGTCGCAAATACACGATGGGCTCTCCTTGCACCCGAAACGATTCAAGTATCCGGAGAACCCACCGTGTCCCGTTATAACTTGCGTACTGACGCTATTGATCTGCATTTTTCGTACCACGCTGTATGCCGACACCGCATTGGGGAAGAACATCTTCGTCACAGATGCTGTTTCACCTGTCCCATATCTGTGGTTCCACACGCCAAGCGATGCCATTCTAATGCATCGCTTGACGTATGAAACGGGGCACAGATCGTAATCAGGTCTTCTCTTGGAAGCCCCAGCGGCCTCCTTGGCCAGTATGTCAGCTCTCTCGTTTGCCTCCAATCCTGCGTGGGCCTTCACCCAAAACAAAGATACAACTTTGCCTTGTCGAGAAGATGATTTAATATTGTCTCTGGCTTCTACGGCCAGGGGATGGAGGCAATCGGGGTTCTTGACAGTCAAAAGGGCCGCCTTTGAGTCGCTGAAGATTCCAAAAGAAGAGGCTCCGTGCTTTGAAATCACCCTAGTCGCTCTGTTTATCGCAAGGAGCTCCGCCTGGTAGACTGTGCAGTAAGGCGATAGGGCAAGCGGTTAGGTTAGGTTAGGTTAGGTTAGGTTAGGTTAGGTTAGGTTAGGTTAGGTTAGGTTAGGTTAGGTTAGGTTAGGTTAGGTTAGGTTAGGTTAGGTTAGGTTAGGTTAGGTTAGGTTAGGTTCCCGTGTGGAGTTGCTGGACTCCCATCGGGCGCGTCCCCAGGTGGCGGATAGGGGAATGCCCCCCAGATATGGGGGGTACCGGTCTAACCGGCGCGGACCAAAACCAGTGGGGCAGGCAGGCTCCGAGTCTTTTCAGACACGGCCTAGGGGACCACACCCTGAGAGAAAAGGACACGGGAGGGGACGTGTTTCCGCATGTTTCTCTGTTTGCAGAGAACATAGTGGATGCGCAAGGGCGGGCTTTGTGTGCACTTACACTGCCTCGAAGCAGGTAAGAGGAGGGTACCTCCTCTACCACCGTCGTTTTTCGTAAACCCGTCAAAGTCGTGGTCATGTTTCGCGACCTAGACAGGAACGATAGTCTTGGCTTAATTGCCTGGACTACGAGAAGGAAAACTCTATAAAACCCCAGCAGCCTTTAAGGGGCTGTCATATGAGGCACCTGGCGCACCTCATAGTATATAGCCTTCTTCCCGGGATGGGCGTTACCGGGGAGTGACCTTTATTTCGCACCATACTCGTGGGAATAAAATGGAAGACTTAAAAACTAAAAAAAATAATGATTATAATACAAACGAAACGAATGTTTCAAATGAGGGTGAAAGGCACGATAGTTTGTTCAAACAACCGATCGTGCTTATCCCCAGGACCACAACTTCTGTTGTGCGGACTGGAGAATTTGAAGGAGATGATTCGGATGGTAATATGACTGACTGCTCGAACGCGTCTATAAGATCCGATGTCACAATCCGTTCGAATTTTTCTACACGATCGACAAGATCTGAAAATCGTAGGAAACGCGAAAGACCATCTACTAAAAGCGATGAAGGAGTAAATCCAAAAAAAAGACCAAGCGCGCTTGCGTCAGAAGAGGACGTCTTTGATCCGTTGGTATTACCAGTGGATAAAAAGACCAAAAGCACCCTTCCAAAGCCGGAAGACCTAATGGATGAAATGCGGGAGCAACCAACGGTTGAACTTGGCTCGATCATAATGGATCAGCTGCTCATCGTCGAAAAGATAGCAGACCGTTCCCGCAACCTTAAAGGCAACTTTGTTCGTGCCCTACGAATGGCGGTTAGAACAGTACAGGCCGCAGCATCTGAGGTTGTGCAGCGAAGCCGGACTGATCGCCTCGAGGAGGAAAATGCGGCTCTTCGCACAAAGGTAGCGGCACTGGAAGTGAAGATTGAGACCATGTCAGAGCAGTTCCATCAGCTAAGCCGTCTTCAAGAAGCAGGCACTACGAGCGCAATGGATATGCCTCCACCTCGCGTTCTGGCGAAGGCAACAAAAACCCCAAACAAAAACCCGGACGTAGCTTTCATGGACAAAATTGGGGACCTTATTGAGGCCAAGCTGGCGGCCTTTAAGGCAGAACTATTCCCAGACAGAGCCATCCGACCTCCACTGGGAAAGAAGCAGGCACCAACAATAGATCCTGAGCCACAACCAAAGCTTACGAAGAGAACCAGCTCAAAGAGAAAGAAAAAGAAGGAAGTCCAAGCCCCAACTAAGAATACTCTCGACAATGGGCCCTCTGCACTGGCAACTGAATCCCAGAGCAACGCAGTTGCGAAGCCGGGTAATGTCTCAACTGAGACCTGGACGACTGTAATTGGTCGCAAGTCTAAGTCTCAATCGCATGCTTCCGCTGCGACCCCTCAAAAAAACAAGACGGCCGTGGCACCTTCGGCTCCAAAAGCTGCCACCAAAGGCACAACAAAGAAGAAGACCAAGCCTCCGAAAGCGCCGAAAACTGCAGCGGTCACAGTCACTGTACCTGAGGGTGGAAACCTCACATATGCGGAGGTTATGGCAACCGCTAAAAAGCGAGTAAAATTGTCTGAAGTAGGTATTAGTGCAGTTAAAATGAAAAAGGCTATAAACGGTGGCCTTCTACTAGCCATCTCTGGAGAAAACAGTGTGGAGAAAGCCGACAACCTGGCACAAAAAATGAATACGGCCCTGGCTGACATGGGAGTAAAAATCTCCCGGCCACAAAAGATGGGCGAGGTGCGAGTGATGGATTTATATGATTCCGTCACCTCACAGGACGTTGCCGCAGCAATCGCTCAAGCTTGCAATTGCAGTCCATCGGATATTAAGGTCGGTGAAATTCGGCGCACACCTACCACTCTTGGAACGGCCTGGGTGCGATGTCCACTCACAGCGGTACACAAGCTGGCTAAAGACAAACATGTTTATATCGGCTGGGTTGGAGCCCGCATTCAGGTTCTGGAAGCTCGACGACTGCAATGCTTTCGTTGTCTGGAGTTCGGCCACGCAAAACACCAGTGCACCAGCTCGAAAGACAGGAGCACTTTGTGCTACCTGTGCGGTTCAACTGCTCATAAGGTGCAGCAGTGCACGGAAAAAACGCCGAAGTGCGTGATCTGCGCGGACTATGGCCTGCCGTCCAATCACCGTATAGGGAGCAAGAGGTGTTCACCTCCCAAGCAGAAGAAGAGAACTGCATCTGACAGAAACTCAAATGAAGCTATTGGGAGCGCGCCAGCCATTGCTGACCCGCAAGCCCAAAGCTCGCAAGAGGGCAACCTCATGGAATGTTAATGGGTACACTCATTCAGCACATCTTGCAAGGCAACCTCAACCATTGCCGGGCGGCACAAGATCTACTCATGCAGAGTTTAATCGAGGGATCTATTGCTATCGCAGTGATTGCAGAACCCTACTCGACTCCAAACCACCCTCGCTGGTTCGGGGACTCCTCCGGGACAGTAGCTATCTACTGGGGCGGTGGCGAAGGAGATCTTCCATGCTCCAAAATATCCGAAGACCAGGGCATTGTGGCGGTCAAGTGGGGCTCTCTTGCAGTTATCGGCTGCTACATCTCGCCGAACTGTAGCTTTTCCGAGTTTGAAGGATTTCTGGACCGAGCCGCAAACTGCGTCCGCAGCTGTTTTCCTTGCCCCATTCTCGTCCTGGGCGATTTCAATGCACACTCTCGTGCTTGGAATGACCCCCGGGATGACGAGCGGGGTGAAGCTGTACTCGAATGGGCCGCTGGGCTGGATCTTAGGCTGCTCAATCGTGGCAATGAGAGCACGTGCGTTCGGGCGCAGGGTGAGTCGATAGTCGACCTGTCCTGGGCATCTCGCCTGACGGAACGTATGGTATCGAACTGGAGGGTTGCAGTGGATCTAGTCACGCTCTCCGACCACCGCCACATAACTTTTGATGTGTGTTTGGTCCAGCAGACCGCGTCTGGTTCTGCAAGTAATAGCTCACGCCATAGGTGGGTGCTCAAATGTCTGGATCGGGACATCTTAATGGCTGCTGCGCATGCTGCGGACTGGGAAGACTCCAACAACCAAACTGATTTCTCGGACACTGAAACCAGGGTAGCTTGCTTGCGAACCACCATGATAGCCATATGTGATGCTGCAATGCCTCGGGCAAGGACACGAAAAAGGGAGCCAGTCTATTGGTGGTCAGCGGACATCTCGCACCTTCGCGAGACATGTCTTCGAGCCAGACGCCTGTACACTCGAACCCGTAGACGCCGAAGAGCAAACGAGGCCGAAAAAGATAGGGCGTACAGAGCATACCGCAATGCTACTAAAGCCCTTCAGAATGCAATAGCGAATGCGCGATCAAAGTCATGGGCCGAGCTTTTGGAGAGTCTAAACCACGATCCGTGGGGGCGCCCATATAAAATAGTCTTGGGAAAACTACGCCCGTGGGTACCACCGCTGACAGAAACACTTGAGCCTGACTTTGTCGCATGCGTCGTAGACACCCTGTTCCCCCAAACGAGAAACGAGATAGAACAGAATGGAAATACGCCAAACTGGTCGGAGGACCTCGCCGTCACAGAGGTTGAACTGCGAATAGCAGTTCAACGCATGGCCGCCCGCAACACTGCACCTGGTCCTGACGGTGTGCCTGGCAAAATTTGGGCTCTGGTACTCAAGGTCCTGAAAGACAGACTGTGCCAGATTTTTGACAGTTGCTTTCGGGCTGGATGCTTTCCAAAGGCATGGAAAAGGGCAAGGCTCGTTTTAATACGCAAAGAGGGGAGACCCTTGGACTCCCCCTCTGCTTATCGGCCAATTTGCCTACTAGACGAGGCAGGTAAGCTCTTTGAGCGGGTGATAGCGCGTCGCATCAATGGTCATCTTGCACGGGACGGTCCGGACCTTTCTGAAAATCAGTTCGGCTTTCGAGAGCAGCGATCAACTATTGACGCGATTCTTCGGGTGCGTAGAACTGCTGAGGAAGCAACCTCAGGGGGAAAAGTGGTTTTGGCAATATCTCTTGATATTGTCAACGCTTTTAACTCTCTTCCCTGGAAGGCAATCAAGAGAGCACTGATGTATCATCAAGTTCCACACTATCTACGGAAGGTGCTGGAATCATATCTTTCCGCGCGGTTTATTGAATATCCGAGCCAGGGAGGCCACGTGCAGGAAAGAGAAGTTGTGTGTGGGGTTCCTCAGGGATCAGTACTGGGACCTTTACTGTGGAATCTCGCATATGACGTGGTCCTACGGACGGAACTCCCCTTAGGCGTGAGCATAGTTTGCTACGCAGATGATACGCTGGTGCTGGCGGAGGGCGACAGCTTTGAAAGAACTGCAAGACTTGCGGAACTGGGGGTGGCACGGGTCGTTAACCGTGTTAATGCTCTCGGGCTGCGGATAGCGCCGCAAAAGACCGAGGCGATCTGGTTCCATGGACCCAATATGGATCCACCTAGCACTAATGTGCGTGTTGGCGATGCCACGGTGCAGGTCGGAAGGGCAATAAAATACCTTGGTTTAGTTCTGGACAGCCGTTGGACGTTTGAAGACCATTTTGTTCGTCTGATGCCCCGGATTCTTAAGGTGGCAGGTGCTATGCATAGACTGCTACCAAATCTCGGGGGACCAAGCGAGGAGGTTCGGCGTCTATATGCTGGTGTTGTACGCTCCATAGCGTTGTACGGAGCGCCAGTTTGGGTGGATACGCTGTCGAGACCCCGGGGCAATGCTGCAAAGCTTAATGCTGTGCAGCGCAAAATTGCCATCCGGGTTGCACGCGGCTATAGGACTATATCCTACGATGCAGCGAATCTTCTGGCGAGGTTCCCGCCCTTCGACCTACTTGCAGCCCTGGATGCGAGGGTTTACGACCGGATTCGTGTCCTACGCCAAGGAGAGGATTACTTGCCAGAAGTAGTCAAGAGACTACGTCAGGAAGAGAAGTCGTGGACGATTGATAGGTGGAAGGATCGCCTTGCTAAACCACCCAGCTTAAGGCAGAGAGTGGTCAGCGGAATTTTTCCAAATTTTCATCCATGGCTGGATAATGTAAAATGCCGCGTCACATACCGGCTTACCCAAGTGCTCACCGGACATGGCTGCTTTGGTGAGTACCTCCACCGTATTGGGAGAGAACCATCAGCACAGTGTCATCACTGCCCGTGTGACCAAGATACCGCGCAGCACACGCTTGAGCATTGCCCAACATGGGAGTCCGAGCGGCGAGACTTGGTCGGAGTTATTGGAGCGGATTTGTCCCTGGTAGCCATAATTAAGGCAATGCTGGGGAGCGAGACCGCATGGAAGGCTGTGGTCTCATTTTGCGAGGCGGTAATGCTCCAAAAAGAGACCGCTGAACGAGATCGGGAGCGAGCAGATCCCGACCGCCGACGTAGACGTCGACGACAATAATCCAGTTCGACACTGGGCCCTGTAGTCCCGGGCATAGAATAGGGCTACGGTATCCCCTGCCTGTCGTAAGAGGCGACTAAAAGGGGACCTGGGGACCGCTGGTTGCCAGAGTGGGGGCTCTGGTGACTCATAAGGTTGTAATGTGGTCCCGAGTGAGCGGCAAATGGGTGTGACCCCCCTTGCTGCCGTGACGTACAGGAAGTACACCGGTGTGTTCCTGCTGGAGATCCCGGAGTACTCCCATTGTATGGAGGATGGTCGCCGAGGTGGTTTTAGTGGGTAAAAATCCCACATAACCCGGCATCCCCCCCCCAAGGGCGGTCGGGTATCTTTCGAAGATTTCCCCCCGTTAACAAAAAAAAAAAAAAAAAAAAAGGTTAGGTTAGGTTAGGTTAGGTTAGGTTAGGTTAGGTTAGGTTAGGTTAGGTTAGGTTAGGTTAGGTTAGGTTTTTTTTTTTTTTTTTTTTTTTTTTTTTTTCTTACACCTCCAACTTTATCGGAGTCTATGTCTATCTAATTTTCTCTTTCATGCCAGTTCCCGCAATTTTTCTTCTCGCACTTTCATTCCGCATACTATTTCTTTCTGTCATTCTTCCCTTTCATACTTTAACGGCTGGGATTGCCGTCTATTCTATTGACTAAGTGCTTAGTGGTTTTTATTGGGTAATGTTTGGTAGTTCCCTTCATTTCATTCTGGGGTTAAAGTAAGTTACAGCGTGTGGTTGTTTATTTTCTTTCACATTTTGCTGTTTTTTACATTTTATATATACATTTTAAATATTTCTTATACTTATATACTACTAAACTTATTATCTATTATTTACCTTACTATTTGTATTTATGACTATATTAATATAGCTCAATATATTAAATAATCATAGTTTCTAATCTAATTTATTTCTTTTATTAACTATTTTAACAATTTTTATTATATAATCTATAAGTAAGTCTCTATATTTATCACTTTTCAGTAATAATGATAGCTGTCCTGACTCTACCTTGGTTTTTGTTTTTTGTTCGATTTCGAAGCGATCTCTACCAAACACAGGGCAATCTGTCAGCAGATGTAGGACCGTCTCCTTTTCGTCAGGGTCACAGATACACGATGGGTTCTCTTTGCACTTGAATCGGGTCAAGTACTCCGAGAACCCACCGTGTCCCGTGAGTGCCTGTGTCAGTTCATTATTCATGTGGATTTTACGGACCGTTTTGTATGCATCGATCGCCTCGGGAAAGAACAACTTAGTAGTTGAGGCTGTTGTTCCTGCCTTGTATCTGCTGTCCCACGTAGTAAGCGTTTCCATTCGGATAAGCCGTTTTACATAAGACAGTGGGCACCCATCGTAGTCCGGCCTCCTTTTTGACCCCAAGGCAGCTTCTTTAGCTAGGGAATCAGCTCTTTCATTTCCTTCTAATCCCGTGTGAGCTTTTATCCAGAGCAAGGAGACACTCTTGCTCTGGGCGGTTGCTTGGCGTATGGCCTCACGTGTCTCTGCTGCTAGGGGATGATTATTCGCAGGATTAGTCACCGATTGAAGAGCTGCCATGGAGTCACTAAGGACCGCGTAGTTTTGTTCCCTTCGGCGAAGTATTTCTCTTCCCGCTTCACAGAGGGCGAGGAGTTCCGCCTGGTAGACAGTGCAGTAAGATGGCAGCGATAGCTTGATTGTCTTGGTCTCGGTATTGCCTGCCCAGATGGAAAGGGCGGCACCGACTTTACCCTCAATTTTGCTGCCATCTGTAAAAATGCGCACATTGTAATGACATTGATTTTTGTACTGCTCCTCGTCTACCAGGCGTCCCATCTCCAAATTCCTCTGTTCTGCAGGATGAGGTGCATCGGCTGCTGGTGTCATTTGCTCGACCTCTCTGTCACCCAGCCCCGGCAGGGATATCCCTCTCCTTGCCTCGTAAAGCAAGGCCGACTCCTGGATTCGAAGGTCAAGAGGGAGTATTCCAGCCAGTAACAGTGCTGAGTGCAGAGAGACCGTCCGATAAGCACGGCAGAGTTTCTGGGCGAAGCTGCGCTGTATTGCGTCCAGTCTTTTCCGTACCCCAATTTTGTTAGAAGTTGGTGCCCAGGCGCTCGATGCATACAAAACAATTGGTTCCACAGCAGCAGTGTATATGCACCTGACTACTTCTGGGTGCAAGCCCCAGCTAACCTTTGCAGCTCTGGTGAGCTGTTTATACACTGCTGCAGCTTTGGCACATACTTTGGCCACGTGTTTGTTGAATGTCAACCCTCGGTCTATGGTCAGTCCTAAAAGCTTAATCTCCCCCGCCATGGCAATGTCTATCCCGCCCATGGTCAGGTGCGGGGTGTCGTATTTAAGTTTGCGTGTAACAAGCATTGCACAGGTTTTGTGAGGAGCAAATTTGAGCTTGTTTACGACACCCCACTCCCGGACATAGTCGAGAGCGGCATTGGCACGTTCTTGTATATCCCCCGCTGTGAATCCGTCGAACACGAGGACCACGTCGTCAGCGAAGGCTTGGACGTAGTCCCCCCTGCCCTCCAGACCTTTCAGCAGGGGATCCAGTAGGAGATTCCACAATATTGGTCCTCCTATAGACCCCTGGACGCAGCCTTTTTCCGTCCTCCTTCTAGCTTCAGTTTCGAGGTACCTAACCGCCACCGTTCTGTCCTGCATATAACTGCTCATGACTCTCCTCAGGCCTAGTGGGCATTCCTCTTCCGCGAGTCTCACCTTTATGGCCGGCCACCAGGCGCTGTCGAAGGCTCCCTCTATATCCAATGACACTAGTGTGATGATCTTCTTTTCATCTAGTTTAGTGCGGATGTATTTCATAAGAGTATAGAGGGAGTCCTCGGTGCTCCTTTGTGGCATAAAGCCATACTGGCGAGAACTCATCCGCGGTAGGATGTGGAACCTGAGTCGAGCCACCAACATTTTCTCATATATCTTGCCCAGGACAGGCAAGAGACCAATCGGCCTGTAAGATTTGGGCGTGGCATAGTTTTCCTTATTCGGCTTGCGGAGAATAACGACGGTGGCCTCTTTCCATGTGCGAGGAAAGTAACCGAGCTTTAGGCACTTATTTAGTATTGCTAAGAACTGGTCTGGATCGTCATTTATTACTTGGGCGCATATGTCTGCGGTTAAACCATCGGAGCCAGGGGCCTTTTTGGGGTTAAAAGACTTAACAGATCTCTGCAACTCATCTATTGTGAAGGGAGGGTCAAGTTGGTCACAGTTGCCTTCATTAAAACTATCAGCCTTTTCTCTTATTTTCTTATGTACTTCAAGGTCTTCCGACCTATTATCCTCTGGATAGAAGGTTTCGGCCAATAATTTGGCTGACTCCTTGGCGTCCAATACCCTACCCTCCTTTTCCATTGGTATGTCTTCTTCCCTCTTTTTTGTCCTGCTTATTACCCTATAAATCCCCTCCCACACCCCTTCAGTATCCTGTCTTTCGCAGAAACCCTTCCAACTTTCCACTTGTGCTTTTGCTGTTGCTAATTCGTATTCTGATTTCTTTTCCAGGTACTCGTGGACGACCTTAGCTTTCCGGACAGGCGCTGCACACCGGATTCTCCTCTTCCTGGTGGCGACCTCACGCTTCATATTTTCCAAGTCTACAGTCCACCATGGCAAAGTAAGTTTTTCTTTGAGTTTTTTCTTTGGCATTGATTTTGTACAAGCTTTAATTATTACTCCAGTGCATGTTTTAACCATATCTTCTAGCTCCTCTACGTTATCTATTTGGTTAACTGTCTGTGTGGATATACCGCTTTCTTGTTTAAATTGGTCCAGTTTCTCATGAAACTGGTCCCAATTTGCTTTTTTGGTGTTAAAAACTCTGGTGGTGCGGTGGATTTTATATCCAGTAGACTTTTTTAGATTTAGCTTGAATTCAATGCCATTATGGTCTGATCCTGTAAGGTCTTCTACTACACGCCAATCGTCCACCAGGCCGAGGACATCCACCGTGCATGCCGTTATGTCCACGAAGCTGGTTAGGTGTCTGTCACCTCGAACTACGTCAAATGTTGGTGTTTGTCCACTGTTGAGTACCTGGAAATTCAATTCATCAAGCATTCCCATCGTCTGCTCTCCTCTGTCGTCTGTCTCTAGTCCGCCCCACCACATACTCTTGGCATTTACGTCACCACCGATTATAATCCTCTTTGGCCCCATTTTTCGGTATATTCTCTTAATATGTCCTAAGTAGGGCTCCAGTGGTTCACTCGGCTCAAAGTAGGCAGAGACAAGGGTCATGCTCCAGGCGCTGGTTTTAATTTGTATAACCACTATGTTATTATTTGTGAGCTCTGGATATTGCACCACATTTAGGTTCGGGTCGAAAACCGCAATCGCAGCCTTCACATAACCGTCTCCTGGCTTTGTGTTTTGATAGATTTTGACACCCTTTTGTACATTTACACTTTTTGAGGCCCCAATGTAGGGCTCCTGTAACAGGGCTACGGCTGCCTCTCGCTTTGCGGCTTCCAGCATAAGCTCTACAGTGGCTAATTTCTTGCGCTGCAAGTTCGCCTGGAGCATGACATAATAACTTTTAGGGTGGGAGACTTGTGGGCCTTGGGCGCCTTCAGCAGTATGCCACAGAGGTTCTAGCCAGCCTGTCCCATCTCTTCCTTACCGGACAGTCCTGGCTGAAGGCATTGTGCTCAGTGCGTCCCGCCTCCAATTCGGCTTTGGTGCAATTCCTACAAGTGGGTGTTTCTCCTGCGATCCAGTCCGCACACTCAGTTTTCAGGTGAGGACCACCGCAATGACTACATAAGTCCACCGCTTCCTTGCAGAACTTCTTAGTGTGCCCATAACCCAGGCAGCGGGAGCACTGCACTAATGGGGACTGGTCCAAGACCCGAACACGCTGCAGGTCGATATGGACCATGCCTGCCTCCAGCGCCCGTTTCCAAATGACGGGGGAAGTAGAGACGACGATATGGCAAGTGTGTGGGTTCCGGGCTCTACGTCTGTATTTTATCACTATCCTATTTTCTGCCTCGTCAAGGCCGGTAAACACACCCTGGTTTTGGTTCCTGAGTGCTTTTAGGACGTCCCCATCGGTGTTAACCGCCAGAACGTCCCTAAGCACCAGGAGCGGGTCTTTATTTTTCATTTCTTCAACCACAAGGTGGTCTCCAGCCTCTTCTAAACGATTTTTAATTTTCTGTCGTTCCTCTTTAGATCTACAGCTCATTATAACTTTTCTATCTCTGGCCTTCCTGACCCTTTCCACTTGTACCCATCCCTCTTTCGCGTCCACCGCCTCCCTTACCTTGGCGAGAACCTGCTCTCCCGTTTCTGTTTCATCTTTGGATGTGATGACTACAGAGTGCAGGACCCTTTTTCTGGGGGACGGTTCCGCGGTCAGGCCTGCTGTCACGCTTGCATATGTTTTAGCTGTAACAAGGTCTTCATGTTTTTCCAGCTTTTCCTTGAGCTCTTCCATTTTCCTTGTGTTTTCTAAAATAAGTTTAGAATGTTCCTCAAGGAGTGACTGCAGGCCTGGGTCTGGACCAACCACAAAAGTAGCGTCAGGCGTAATAGAGGCTGTTGGAGTTTTCTCGTCTTCCCTAGCCCCTGCCCCCGTCGCCCGTGAGGCCGTTTCCGCTTCCTTAACGAGTTGGTAAAGGCGGTCCAGCGCTTCAGCAATACTATGCTTAATCTCGGTCTTGATATTCCGCGACGCATTTAGGTTTAGTTTGCCTTTGACTAAGCAGGCCTTTGCCTCAGCCGTACGATTCTCGTATGCAGCACGTTTATCAGGGGAAGCTCTCTGTTTGTCAGCGTTTTTTATGTCTTGCGACATCGTCCTACGCAACTTCGGTTTGGCCGGAACGGTCTGACTTGTCCCGTTTGCTGAGACTGGCGTCGTATCAGTATTAGATGCCTCCCACTGATTTATGCTGCGCCTAACGTTTTGGGTCTCGGTTACTATTTTCGCGGGCGACTTCCTACTATCGGCGTCAGAGGTCTTTAGGGGTGTCCTAATAGTCGACATATCGGAGGTGTGCGTCGTAAGTATAATAAAGTATAGTCAATTTGTATATTTTAAAATAAACGTTATATAACGTTTAGTCTAATAAGATTCAGTCTGTCTAGAGTGACAAACTCTATAAATCAACACTTTATAAAAGAACTTAAAATTAATAAAATTGTAAAATATAGAAAACAAGAAAATTTGTTTGTCAAAAATAGTCAAGGTAGAGTGATATTTATAATAAAGAATAAAATAGGGGCACGGCCAATAAATGCAGTCAATAAAAAACTAGAGATTTTTGGGACTACTTGTAGTGACCCAAGGTCTATCTATAGTATCTAATAACTTAAGCTAATAATATTTACAAAAATGACCGGAGCAATATAATTATATTACGAATACAAGGTAGAGTTAAGTTAAGGCCCAATAAGACCGCAATCAAAGTATAATTCTCACAAGAAAATGAGCTTAGAGTTTTTGCGTCATTCAAGTTTTGACTCTACGTAGAGTCGCTGTCTATCAATATACAATACGCTGACGCAGTAGTCTTAACTTCAATTATACAATATACAATAACAAGAAAAAGAGGAAATAACTCTACCTAGGACTCTACAATATGGGGGGGGGGGGGTCTAAAGCTGTCCAGTAGAGCGGCCCTTGAAGTGCGAATATCAGCAGAGAAAACCGCGTCCCGATACGAGCAAGGGTTCCGGAGTTATAATTTATTTAATAATTCCAATATGGCGACCAAGATGGCTGCCATCAATTTCAAAGTCGATTTCTGAGCTCAATTTTGGTCGCAGAAAGACGGGAAAAAGTC
Organism: Coleophora flavipennella; assembly: GCA_947284805.1. NCBI lineage: Eukaryota > Metazoa > Arthropoda > Insecta > Lepidoptera > Coleophoridae > Coleophora > Coleophora flavipennella. The sequence continues at coordinate 6,948 of CAMYPC010000082.1, read as the reverse complement.
CCACAGTATGGGCGCGCTAAGGTCTTATATAATAGCTAGAAAAAAGGTGATAAAAAATGCGCGACTCTATGTAGAGTTTAGCTCTATCTTAAGCTAGAGACCCTGGTTCCATTGTAGGTACTCAAAACCGCGTCTTCCTACGACCAATATTTACAGAGTTATGGCCAAAACAAAAATCAAAGATGGCGTCCAAGATGGCCGCCTGAAATTTAAAAACCTTCTAGAATTGGTTCCCTTGGTCGTATCGAGTCGAGATTGGGCTCGTTGTAAAGGGCTTAATAAAAGCTATACAGTGGACACATAAAAATGGCAAAAGCATAAAAACACAATTTAATATACACAAAAAACACATAAAATTTTACAAAAATGGCATAAAAATAGTAAATTTTGCATAGAATTGTTATTTTTTGATAGAAGTTATTTAAAACTATTGCTGACTGATTTTTCGAGGGATGTTGAAGAGTTCTGGTAGTAGGTATTCTGGAACCACGTGGCAGCACTAAAGTTTCAAAAAATCGTAGCTCAAAATTTTTTAGGAGAAAGTTATCGAAATTTTTTGCTCACTTATAGAGTCCAAAATGATTAATTTTTTGAGCTATTAAAAAGATATTGTCACCACTCCAAAATAAAAGATAAAAATTTTTGAAAAATCGAGAAAATTTCAAAAGTTTCTAATTTAAAAACCACTCAACTCACAGTTTTACACTAAACGGCAATATTGTTTTTTCAGCAATCCCGACGTTTCCACGTTGTTAAATCCAGCCGCACGCCTCTGGATCCGGGACCTCGTGGATTTCGGTTTTTGAGTTTCTGCTCGGCCCCCTTTGGGAGCAAAAATCCAAAAATTTGCAGGCATGTAGTCCTACACCATGCCGAAGCTCCGATGCAGAAAAACACGTGGGTCGCAGCGCTTAATCTTGCGGCGTACGCACTTGAAGTTTTGAAATTTCTTTACTTTGCACTTTTTTCAAATTTTTTATTTGGCCGACAATGTCCGGCTAAAGCACTTTGCACCAAAAGATAGAGCACATTTTTCCGAAGCTTTTGGTATATCACTCACGAAAATTGGAACACTTTTACTAATTTTAAGTATTTTTCAGAAGAAATTTCGACCGCGGAGCAGTCTTAAACGTGTTCGTTCTGCGCGGGGGGTGGCGCGCGACTGGTTAGGTTAGGTTAGGTTAGGTTAGGTTAGGTTAGGTTAGGTTAGGTTAGGTTAGGTTAGGTTAGGTTAGGTTAGGTTAGGTTAGGTTAGGTTAGGTTAGGTTTTTTTTTTTTTTTTTTTTTTTTTTTTTTTTTTTCACTACACCTCCAACATGATTGGAGTCTTTTTCTAGCTGGGTTTCTCTTTCATACTAGTTCACGCATCTATGCTTCTCGTACTTTCATTCTTCATACTTTATCTTTCTTTCATTCATCATCTTTTGTTCCTTTTATGGGTGGGATTCCCGTCTATTCGTTTCCCTATTCTATTTGTTTGTTGCTACTTTTTATTACTTTACTTACTTCCTTACTATTTCCTTTACTATTTCCTTTTCTTTAATCTTTTCTTTCTTTAATCTTTTGGGTATTTGTAAATAACTCGACAATTTTTCTTTATTACACAACGAGATTCTTTTTAACAGCGGATTTGTCCATTACATCTATTTATTATATCTATTTCTTATTTTAGCTCTTTTATTTCTTAATACTACTATACATTTATGACTATTTTAGCATACTTCAATATGTTAATTAGTCATTTTTCTTTATCTAACAATTTTTCTTATTTACCTTAATTACTATCTTTTTTATATATTCTATAAATAATTCACTGTACTTTTTACATTTTATTAAGGACTGTAGGTTCCCCGGCTCAATCTTATAACCCGTTTTTATTTCTAACTCTTGTCTGTCTCTGCCATATATGGGACATTCCAGCAGTAAGTGTGGGACCGTTTCGTTTACACTTGGATCGCAGATGCACGATGGGTCCTCCTTGCACTTGAAGCGAGTCAGGTACTCCGAGAACCCACCGTGCCCCGTTAATGCTTGGGTCAGCTCCTTGGTAATCTTAAGCCTTCGCACCGTCCCATGAGCCTCGATAGCATCCGGGAAGAACAATTTCGTGATGGACGCAGTTTGTCCATCACGGTACCTCCGGTTCCACTCGCCAAGCGTCTCCATTCGGATCATTCGCTTGACAAATGAAATCGGGCACTTGTCATAGTCCGGCGCACGTTTTAGCTTCAAAGCGGCCTCTTTTGCAAGATAGTCGGCCCTCTCGTTGCCCTCCAACCCTGCGTGAGATTTTATCCAGAACAAGGAGACGCTCTTGTTCTGGAGCTTACTCTTGCGGATGGCATCTCTCGTTTCTACAGCAAGGGGGTGGAGGGCTTCGGTATTCACGACTGTTTGGAGGGCCGCCATTGAGTCGCTGTATATTGCGTATGTATTTTCTCTTCGCCGGATCACTTCCCTCATGGCTTCGCACATGGCAAGGAGCTCGGCCTGGTAGACTGTACAATAGGATGGCAGAGCAAGCTTGAGGGCTTTGATCTCGTACTCACTATTCCAAATAGATAGAGCGGCTCCGACTTTGCCCTCAATCTTGCTGCCATCCGTAAAGATGCGAACGTCGTAGTCGCTTTGCATTCTGTAGTCTTCTTCGTCCACCAGGTATCCAAGCTCCACACCCCTACGTTCCGCCGGATGAGGAGCCTCAAGTGCCGATGCCATTCGCTCGATCTCTCCGCCCCCAAGTGCTGGATGGGGTACCCCCTTTTTGGCCTCATATAGCGAGGCCACCTCACGGACTCGGAGGTCAAGTGGGAGTATCCCAGCCAGCACCAGCGCCGCATTCAATGAGACCGTGCGATAGGCTCGACACAGTTTCTGCGCGAAACTCCGCTGAACAGTGTTCAGGTTCTTCTGCACCCCAAGTTTCCGCACTGCAGGCGCCCACGCGCTTGCCGCATACAGAACCACAGGTTCCACTACCGCTGTGTAGATGGAGCGTATTACTTCGGGATGGAGGCCCCAACTTATCCTGGCAGCTCTGGAGAGCTGCTGGTACACTCTTACCGCTTTAGTGCAGACTTTAGCGACGTGGTGGTTAAACGTCATCCCGCTGTCGATGGTAAGCCCCAACAGTTTTATCTCTTTTGAGATAACGATGTCTATACCGCCCATGCTCAGACGTGGGGTGCCATGTTTCAGCTTGCGCGTTATTAGCATGGCATTAGTTTTATGCGGTGCAAACTTTAGCTTGTTCATGACACCCCACGTCCGAACATACTCGAGAGCAACATTGGCTCGTTCCTGTATTTCAGTGACCGTGTCACCATCGAACAGCAGGACAACGTCGTCAGCAAAAGCCTGACACCGATGGTTCCTTTCTTGTAGGCCTTTAAGCAGGGGGTCCAGGAGGAGGTTCCATAATATGGGGCCGCCAATCGATCCCTGGACACACCCTTTTTCCGTTTTGGCCCTGTGCTCCGCGCCTGCATACCTCAACTTCACCACCCTTTCGCTCATATAACTCTCCATGACCCCACTCAAGTTCACTGGACAGTTTTCCTCAGCCAGTCGTACTTTTATTGCCGGCCACCATGCATTGTCGAAGGCTCCCTCTATATCCAAGGAGACAAGTAGGACAATTTTCTTTTTGTTTAATTTGTCCTGTATATACTGTATCAGATTATAGAGGGAGTCCTCGGTGCTTTTTTGGGGCATAAAGCCGTACTGGCTGGTGCTCATGCTGGGTAGTAAGTGATACTTGAGTCGGGCCACTACCATCTTCTCATAGATTTTTCCCAACACAGGCAATAGACCAATTGGCCGGTGAGATTTCGGGGTGTTGTAGTTGTCTCTCCCAGGTTTACGGAGCACAATCACCGTCGCTTCCTTCCATTGTCGAGGGAAATAGCAGAGGGCCAGGCATTTGTTTAATAGGCCCAAAAACAGTTCTGGGTCATTCGCGATAAGATGACCACATATGTCCGCAGTTAGCCCGTCTGAACCCGGAGCTTTTTTGGGGTTAAAGGATTTTACGGCTCTGTTGAGCTCGTCAAGTGTAAAAGGAGGGTCACGAAGTTCAACTTCGTTCCCAACCTTTATTTCTTCCGCTCTCTTCCGTATCCTTTTATGTTGTTCGTGGTCATCCTCCGTCCGATCCTCTGGGTAAAATGTATCAGCTAGATATTCTGCCGAGCTTTCTGCGTCCAAGGTCCTGCCCTCTCTAATCATTGGCGGATCCTCCTCCCTCTTTTCCGCTCTTTTCAACACTCGGTAAATCCCCTCCCACACTCCCTCTGTGTCTTGTTTTTCACAGAAACTCTTCCAACTCTTGACCTGTGCTTTGACCGCTTCCGACTCATACTGTTCTTTCTGTTTCAGGTACTCCTCAACAACCCTTGCTTTCCGGACTGGCGCTGCACATCGGATCCTCCTCTTTTTAGTGGCTACTTCTTTCTTCATGCGAGCAAGTTCGTCGGACCACCACGGCAAGGTTAGCTTCTCCACTTTTTTCTTTTTGGGCATTGATTGCGTGCACGCTTCTATTGTAGCTGTGGTTATTTTATCTACTATTTGATCTATTTCTTTTTTGTGGCAGATGTTTTCTATTTCAGTTAATGTGATGTTGTGATTTTGTTTTATTTGGCCCAGCTTCTCATGAAATTGGCTCCAATCAGCTTTATTGGTGTTAAAAGTCCTTGTGGTCCTATTTGTTACTGGTGCCGTGGATTTTTTGAGTTCTATACTAAACTCTATGCCGTTGTGGTCCGACCCTGTTAAGTCCTCCAGTACTCTCCACTTCTCCGTTAATACGAGCATATCCGATGTGCAGACCGTTATATCTACACAGCTGGTGTAGTGCTGTTGCCCTCTTATGACGTCAAAGGTTGGAGTTGTACCCTTGTTCAGTATTTGCAGCCCAAGCTGGTCAAGAGCTCCCAACATCTCATCTCCCCTAGCATCCGTCTCCTTACTACCCCACCAGATGTTCCAGGCGTTTGTATCTCCCCCCATTATTATCCTGTCAGGTCCCATCTTGCTTTCCACCTTTTTGAGAACCTCCAAATACGGTTGCAGTGGTTGGTTTGGCTCGAAGTAGAACGAGACTAGCGTGATCTTCCAGGCACTGGTCTGGATCCCCACCACGACGATGTTTTCCGTGGTGAGTTCTGGGTACTGTGTTACTGCTAGAGTTGGGTCAAAAACAGCAATTGCCGCTTTTACAGTCCCTTCTCCGTGACCAGTGCTCTGGAATACTCTCGCTCCTCGAAAACCGTTCATCTTCTTGGCCCCACCTACATAGGGCTCCTGAATTAGCGCTACGGCTGCCTTGCGCTTTAAAGCTTCGATCATCAGCTCGTTTGTGGCTAATTTTTTCCTCTGGAGGTTTGCCTGCAACACCTTGTATCCTTTAAATTCCACCTGGGCGCCTTTAGCAGTAGGCTACGGATGCTCGGGCTAATCTATCCCACTTCTTCCGAACCTGGCACTCTCGGCTAAAAGCGTTGTGGTCGCTTCTTTCCATCTTTGCTTTTACGCAGTTTCGACATTCCGATGGTTCACCTGCCAGCCACCCGGAACACTCGGCTCTAAGGTGTGGGCCTCCGCAGTGACTGCAGAGGTCGGCCGGTTCTTTGCAAAATCGGCGGCCGTGACCATATCCCAGACAACGTGTACACTGTACCAGTGGCGACTGGTCCTCCACATAAATTAACTGCAAGTCAATGCGCACCTTGCCCAGTGCCAGGATTCGGTTCCATATTACAGGGGAGGTGGTGAGGACTACATTATTGGTAAGGGGATTTCTTGATTTTCTTTTATACTTTACAGCCATTCTGTCTTCCTCGCCGTCGAGTCCTTGAGTAATGGTTTTATTTTGACTTCTCAATGCTTTCAGTAGGTCCTCGTCCGTGTGACTACAGAGGACCCCTTTTAAGACTATCATTGGATCCTTATTTCTCATTTCCTCGACGACAAGGTGTTCTCCTGAATTTTCCAACCGTTCTCTCACTAAGTTCCTTTCTTCCTTTGTCTTACATCCCATTATTATTTTTCTATCTTTTGCTTTTCTTACTTTCTCAATCTCTATCCAGCCTTCTTTCGCATTTACCGCTTTCCTTATTTTTTCCATGACCTCTTCACTTGTTTCCTGGTCGTCTGCAGAGGTAACCACGATCGAGTGTAGCGCTGTTCTTTGAGGGGTTTGTTTCTTTAGCGGATCTGCTGCTACTACACTCGCATAAGAGGCTTTTTCCATGGTTTCCCTCTGTTTTTCGATGGCGTTTTTTAGTTCCACATTTACTTGTGAAACGGTTTCGATAGTATTTCTTTGTACCTCAAGAGTCTCTTTTAGTTCTACCATCATTTTGCCATTTTCCTTAATTAGTCTTGTCTGCTCTTCTATTTTGCCTACTAACAAGATATTGTGGTCTGTGTTGACCAAAAATGTAGAGTCGGTAATAACTTCCGTCTCTACATTTTCGTTCACCAGATTTTTCTCCCTGCTCGTTTGCCTTTTGCTTTCCGCTTCGGCATCCTTCACTAACTGGTAAAGGCGGTCTATAGCCTCTGTAACTGCGTTTTTTATTTCAGTTTTAATGTTTCTCGAAGCGTTTATATTTAGCTTGGCCTTTACCACGCAGGCCTTTGCTTCCGCCGTTCGGTCTGCAAAAGACTGCATGGCTGGCGGCGTGACCCCAGCGGGAGTAATTTTGCTATCGTGTGACAGCGTGCGTCTTTTGGTAGTGTTTGCAGTACCAGCCTGCTTTGTCCTTACTCTATTGGGTGAGATGGATGCAGATTTTGCTGTCCCAACAGCTGCTGCTTGATTTTCCCAACCGTCAATACTTTTTCTGACGTTGCCGCTTACGCTAGGGGCCTCCCCGCTCTTGGAGGGTGGCGGAACACCTTCATTTGGTTTTGATGGTGTTCTGTATCCAAACATTCTTGTTA
>CAMYPC010000081.1:0-31725 GCA_947284805.1 Coleophora flavipennella | reverse complement strand
GCGCTGTAGAATAATAACCAATTAATTTATTTCAACAAATGTATTGTCGAAGGAAAATTCCACCGAAACTGTCGCCACATTGAGGTTACAATGTTATCGGTATTGTGTTGAACATCCGTCAAACCGCAACATGACTAATTAAAACTGTCGTCATTCCAGAACTCGATCACGTGTCAGAAATCCTGAACAAAAGTTCCAAGGGAGCTCTGGACTAAGGCTCTAGATTTTGAGACAGAGTTGATCTACTCTGCCATAGATGGCACATGTGCAAAAAGTCACTTTCCGTCTTTAGTTATTTCTAGAAAATTATATTGTTGTATTACGTCACACATTTGCTGATGTTTTCTACTAGTTTATATCTAACTCAGAAGATTACTTCGAAGAAAACGGTAGGAAGAAACAATTTATGTGCTGCAAGAGCGTCAAAATACTATCATAAGTTTTTTGTAAGAGCAATCTGCAGCGTGACAGTCTGAGACTACAGACTAGGAAAGTGTTCGTCGTAGAAATTCGGAAACAAAAAAACGATAAAAAACTAACTCATTTTTGTTTTCTTCAATGTTCAGTACCAATCAGAAGTTACTGTGATACTGTCGAAAACAATCTAATCAAATGTAAATTAGTTCTATTCGTTGGAATAAACTCCGCCCAAAAGTTAAAGGTTGATAAATATGAATCCGCCATTCGTTATCTGGTTGGGCGCAGAAGTTTGTAGTGATAACAAATTATTGTAAATTTGTCTAAAGAAATATTTCCATTTATTTTGTCTTCTATTAGTAATAGAAAAGAGGGAGTATATATATATATATATTATTATTTATTATGAAGAAATTCAATATTGAATAATTGAAAATCAATTTATTTGAAATTAGAGCAGAGAAAAATATAAAAAAGCCAAATTTTAATAAACTTGTAACACTGATGCAATCGAAAATTTGTGTTGATTAATTTTGAGGTTTTTTATGAACTTAATGACTTTTTTTTCCTTTGGGTTATCCATCAGATGTAGAACTTCCATGCCAATCTTAATTAAATAAAGTACTTTCAGTATAATTATATTGTTTGATTTCACCTAATATTACAGAATTGACCGCAATATTTATCTAAATAAATTGATGCGCATGCAAAAAAATTTGACTCCTGAGCAAACAATCGAAAACCTAACTTCATAATGTAACACTCAATTTGATCTAAATGCCAGATTTACACGGTGAACTCTACTGCGCATGACTCGTTCAACAGCTGACGCCTTGTCGGTAATGCAGATGTTAGTTTCCTATTGGTCAACTTTGGTGCATAAAAGTTACATTAACAATTGGTTATTTAACAGAGATTTGAGTCAAAAATGGTCTGATTTTCCTGTTGATTAAACTGCGAGGGTCAATAGGTCCCTGATCACGTTGTTTTTCACTGAATTGGATCATCAAAATTTGTTTTGTTCTAAATAAAAATCGCAATGACGTCAATCAGCCCGCGACTTTTTGACATTGTTCACTTGAAAAAAGGTTGCATCGGTCAAATTAACTAAACAAAACAAGTGATAAACTTGTTTTTCTTTAATCTTGAAAATTTATTTTTTTGAAACGTTACACTCCCCACTTGAACAAATCAATCCATATAAATGAATAAATAATTACATTTTAATGAGTAATCATTCCTATGAATAACTCAGCGTGTACGTAAGACCTTTTAACTTTAGTGATAAGCGCGACTATATAAGGCCGAGCGTGCGTTATTGCCACAGTCTTGTCTCAGAAGTCACTTCGAGATGTTTGCCGGACAAACATTTGTTTTCCTGGTCATCATTGGATCCATATGTAAGTACAATTAACTACGTTGTAATTATTTAATTTATTATCCTTATAACCACTGTACTCACTATACTTATTATACTGTATTTTTGATGATTCTGAGGGAGCCTTGGAGAATCAAATAAATTGTTTTTCTATCTTTCTATCTATCTATAATTGCTTTTCCAGATCTTGTTACCGACCACTCAAACTGTTTTTCCTTCTGCAGGGTTCTTTGATGGCAGCGCAGGACTACCAACTGCCGTTGATGGTGAACCAATCCCAGAAAACTACAATTCACTCGACCACCCAGAGCTTACTCCTACGACTGTGATGCTACCAAAGCCTCCATCAGGTTTAACATGCGAGTCTGGAAAACTCGTTTGGAAGACAAGCCTTTTTGAGGATGTGCCAAGCCCAAACTCTAAAGGACACTGGCTTTGCGAAGAACCAAAAGTGTGGGAAGATTCTATCAGCGTTCAAAAGTGGTCAAGACCAAAGTCCAGTCGTTAGTTGGTTCCAGCGATGACCATAAGAAGAATAGATATGCTGAAGATTCTCGTTACGTAGATTGATCATATGTAGAATTTTTTATAACAATTTGACATTAAATAAAGTAGTTTCAGCATAATCACTTTGTTTAATTTAACTATTTTTGTTTTCCATGGTCATGTAGTGAAGACGGCATTTTTACTATTTTTTTATAGTATCAATCCTATTGCTCGAGTCTAAATTCAATGCTCGGGCACTAAAAAATTTGTTTTAATGGCTTGCGGCAATCGGAGGATGTTGGTCCTTCTTCAGTACCTTTTTAGACATATTTAGAGTAATCTCTGAAAAAATCAGGACGAAGACGGCATTTTTACTATTATTTTATAGTATTAATCCTATTGCTCGAGTCTAAATTCAATTCTCGGGCACTAAAAATTTTGTTTTAATGGCTTGCGGCAATCGGAGGATGTTGGTCCTTCTTCAGTACCTTCTTAGACATATTTAGAGTAATCTCTGAAAAAATCAGGACGAAGACAGCATTTTTACTATTATTTCATAGTATTAATCCTATTGCTCGAGTCTAAATTCAATGCTCGGGCACTAAAAAATTTGTTTTAATGGCTTGCGGCAATCGGAGGATGTTGGTCCTTCTTCAGTACCTTTTTAGACATATTTAGAGTAATCTCTGAAAAAATCAGGACGAAGACGGCATTTTTACTATTATTTTATAGTATTAATCCTATTGCTCGAGTCTAAATTCAATTCTCGGGCACTAAAAATTTTGTTTTAATGGCTTGCGGCAATCGGAGGATGTTGGTCCTTCTTCAGTACCTTCTTAGACATATTTAGAGTAATCTCTGAAAAAATCAGGACGAAGACGGCATTTTTACTATTATTTCATAGTATTAATCCTATTGCTCGAGTCTAAATTCAATTCTCGGGCACTAAAAATTTTTTTTAAATGGCTTATAGGAACGATTCCTACATTTTTCTTTCCGTGATATTATTATCCTGATAGTAACTGTTATCATTCTGATAGTAACTGTTACAAAATTTATTTTAGAAGTTATCATCAAATAATCATTCATTCTATCATGAAAATTATAAAGTTAACTATTTTTGCACTGAAAAACGTTTCTATCATTCTAGATGATTGGAATTAAAAATTTTGCATTGTACATACAATTATTTAATTCTCTCCGTATAATTTTTCATTGTAGCTCTTAAATTTTACGAAAAGCACCAAAAATCATTGAAGAACTTTTGCGGAATATTTCCAGAACATTTTTGGAATACAACATATATGTTCTAAAAATGTTTTTTTTATACGGGTTCCGACAATTAATAAGAAAATATATGGTTCTACTTCTAGAAGTTTTGTATTAATAGAAGACAATACTCTTTCTTTCTTTCTTTCTTTTTTTTTTTTTTTAAATTGGCGCTTCAAATTTTGAAAAATTAGTTATAGTTTGTACAAACAAATTAATAAAATATTCCGTTAAATAATTGTTTCATTTCATCTCCAGCATTAAATTGAACTTCGAGGTCTTAGAAATTATGTTAGCAATAGCAGTTCACTCATTAAATTCATTACTCAAAAAGCTACAAGAAACTCACATTAATCATGACCTGAATCATCAAAAAATCATGTTCTAGAAGCAATTAATACATCACTAAAAATCACACATCAATAACTGAAATCTCCATGAAAATTCAAAAGCTATATAAGTTTATTACCATGACGCTTAAAACTTTTGCTTCTAGAAATTCCGAGCGAATTTAAAAACTTAGAAATGGTTCCGCTGAACATAACAATGTCTAAAAATAATTTAGAACTCAGTGAGTCTCATTGCAAATTTTTTTTAAGATTCGAAGTTTTTAAAATCGAGACTCAGTTCAATGAGCAACTTTCTAAGAGAAAAATATAAGTATAGTTTTAGTAAAAATACTTATATTGCTATCGGAAGAATACTAAGTATAGTTGCCAGAACTATACCAAGTTTTTTTTCCAGCACAATAAATATTCCAAGTAGAAAATACTGTTTTTTCAGTGGACTATATATATTTCAAATATGCCATGACAATAATTGCTGTTCAGTACACAATTACCAGAGTATTTGACGTCAATTAGACCCTAGTGAATTATTAAATTAGCAATTCTCTTTATTCAACTAATTCTAAAGGATTTCGTAGCCTGGAAAAGGATGCAAGGATTTTCAATGAAAACTTTTTATATGAATTTAAATCAATCAATTTTATTTATTGAAATTCTGTTGTTAACACTCGTTCTATACTTTGCTAATAATTCAACATATAACTATGATCTAATGGTTTTTTTCCTTCGGGTATTATTGTCATCCGCATACCCGTGAGTTTCGGGTCGTCAAAATTTTCAAAATCGCTGAACCTCGGGCCCGATGGAGTCAAGCTTGCACAGATGTCTTCTTGACCAACGAAAGATTTGTCCGTAACCAGTCCAGATTCTCCTGATTGCTTAATGATCAGTCGAGTTCCAACGTAATGGTTGTAGTGATCTAGTGTAAGATCTGCTTTAGTGATATGGGTTTGGCCGCAACCATAATACTCATTACGAGCACGGAATAAATTAGTTGTATTCGCGTTATGGTCTTGATTGGCGCCGAAGTACTCGTTGCTCAACTGGGTGATGTCAAAAGCATTTAAAATGTGGGTTTGTTCTGAATCCTGTTCTTCTAACAATCTTTGGTCGCTAGGAAATTGAGATCTGAGACCTGAAATGATAGATCTCAAGTTGAACTAAAGTTCAACTGTGAATTGGTTACAGCTCGAAGCCGTTATACACTATTCTGTTTTATAACATTATTAAATTAATGCGTCAAACTTGTGGTTTTCCTTATGGATTTTGCGAAATGTTCAATACTTAAATAAAAGCAACAATGAGTCATTGTATGAAACTGTGGCCACATTGAGGTTACGCGACTATATAACATCCACAGCGTTCTAGAATATCAGAGTCGTCTCGAATTAGTAGAGTCAAGATGTTCTGTGGAAAAGCATTAGTTTTTCTGGTGATAATCGGAACCGCATGTGAGTATAATTCACTACATTGTTACTAATTGTTTTTGCAGCTTGTGGTGTGAATTACTTTTGATCTGAAATATCCTTAAACAAGTACCATAAATAGTTTTTCGTCCTACAGGGTCCTATCCAGGGATGGAATCAGCTTATTTTGAAGATCGTAAATGTCCTTTTGGATGGACTATGTTGGAAGGTACGTACGAATCATACGATTACGGCTGGAAAATCATGTGCGAGGGATACTACCCCGATTGCACTGGTAATGAGAGTTCGTGTACAACCTTTAAAATAACGGGAACGCTGACTCATTATTACAAATCTACGGACCCGAATTCTGAGTCCCCGATAAGAAACGCTTGGATCTTAGCATACACGCTTGTATCCAAATAGTTAGATATGCTTGGATCCAAATTTTGGCGCGATCCAAGCGGATTCAAGCATATCCAAACAGATCTCAGCAGATCTAAATATAACCATGCTTAATCTTTTAATTTGCGAAATCGTTAAATAAATTTTTATTTGTTTATATTTACTTATTATAACGTTATTGTTCATTTAAATTAATTAATATTGATAAAAAATAAAGTAAAAAAACTTTTGAGTTCAAAAACCAATTTTATTAGAAACGGTCACCCATCCAAGTATCAACCATGCTCAATGCTGCTTAACTTCGATGATCCCGACGTACCTTGATGGCCCTGGCCGCTGTTTTGTTCTTGGACGAACAGTATTATTAGAAAGTATATCACATATCAGAGTAGTTTAACATATAGTCATAATGCGAACATAGATTTCATATAGATCTATTTGAAAACATGAAAATTTTTCATTTTCCAAAATTTCAGCTGAATATCAAATTTTTTAATAAAAATCATTGTTTAGAAATTAATCAAATGCAAGCGTTGGGAATGCATTGTAGAAAATTTATTTCTCTAAAATTAGATTTAAATTGAATATAGAAATAACATTTGCCATCATTTTGCGATTTAGGAAATTTGTAAAAAAAAAAAATTTGAAAAATAGAAAAAAAAATTTTTTTCTAAATTGATTTTCAAATTATTAAAAGCGATTTAAAAAAAGCACAATTAAAAATTTCTTAAAATTTTGTTTCTTAGAAAGTGGGGACCAATTTATTTAGTGTAAATAATTATACTCAATGACGTCTTTCTAATAATACAAGAGAATTGAGAATGAAAGTTTTTCAAAAAGATGTTAAAGTCCACATTCGATCAGATCTTAACGGATGTAACTATATATGCTCAGATATGGATATGTATGTTTAGATATAGTTATATCTGCTCAGATATAACTGTATCTGCTTGGATATAACCTTTAATATCTCTTTATATCTTCCTAGATATAATTGGATCTGAGCAGATATGGGTATATATACTTGGATATACGTATATCTACTTGGATATATTCTTCGAGATATCTTTATATCTGCCTAGATATAGTTGGATCCAAACAGATATGAGCATATATGCTTGGATATAATGTTTTATACATCTTTATATCTGCCTGGATATAGTTGGATCTGAGCAGTTAAAATTATATATGCTTATATATAGGAAGATCAAATATTTGGATACATTTGGATATAAACAGATATAATAAGATCCAGCCATATATAGTTGGATCCAAACGTTTTTCATCGGGTCGTACGATGATCCAGCAATCAACGATCCTGGAGTTTATCAAGAACCACAATCTCCATAAACGACCTCAGTAAACGACTATGGTTGTGGATATTGGCCATATTATTATTAAAAATCTGTATAGTGTCATATGCAAACTGATTTTAGTTTCAAAACTCTTTTACTATTGTTAAATACTTCATATTATCTTAGACCTAATAAAGGGCACGGAGAAAAATAAATAATTGTACCTACAATGCTAAATTTTTATTTCGAATCATCTACGATGCTTGGAATATTTTCCAGGATTGAAATAATTGATTTTGTAATTTTTTGATGATAATATTTACCATCAGAGGGTGATAACAGCTATTATGAGGATAGTTATTGAAATGAAACTTCTGTATAGACGTATGAGAGAAATTTTATAGCATTGTAAAAAAAATCGTCACTTCTTTTTGTTACGCACCATTTTCTTTAGCAAAATTCAGTAGCCGTTAAAAATAATGTTTTGTTAATAAAATGATTAAATAAAAAAAACTTATTCTAATTCAAGTTAATTAATAGTAAAAGTCTGAGTAGTTATATCTTTATTTTGATAGATCCAACACGTCCAAGTGATTTTGGTATTTATTTTAGGTTAAACGTCACTTTTTTATTGTAAGTCTCAGTAAATGTATAGAAATCCATTTAAATTACCAAAGATTCATTAATATGACTGTCAATCTAGTAAACATTAATTTATTTTAAAAATAAAAAAACAAATTAAATAATAATTTAAAAATAAAACAATACACAATTAGAAAATGTGTCACCCTTTAAACCACACCTTTTATAGATATGAAACTTGGTCAGAATATATTCTTTCACACATAATATAAATTATTAAGAACGAATTTTACGAAATTTCACCCCCAAAGGTCGTCTGGCCCGTCGTGGTGGAGTCAAGCGTATCTCTGGGCACATCTACGATGAAACTCGCGGTGTCTTAAAGGTCTTGCAGCAGGCGTAGCATGAGGTCCATTTTGTCTACCCACTAATGTCAAATGTAGACTTCGAAGCGCGACAAAACGGTTGTATCTCGACACCGAGCATGGCCCTCGCGAGTTAAGACTAGTCGCGCTCTCATCTGTCATTTGTAGAGAGTGTGTAGAGATTTTTATCGCGTGCCGAGCATGAACGCACCGGAATAGGCTAATTTTGACGTTTGATTGAAGACATATATGTCGGCACCCCCTTGAGGTATCGACAAACTTCTAGCGACTGTTTATAGACTTTTTGTGTTTTATTATTGTTTTATCATCAAATAACAAATTAGGTACTTACTTTTTCCTTTGCTTAAATCTCAGAAACTTGCACGAAAACCAACGGAGCCAGACAGTCCCCTCACCTCCAAAGAGCATATAATCACTACGTTTGCCCACCTCACAAACAATAACAGTTGTTTTTGTGTCAAATTATTACTTAATCAAGCAAACTTTCATATCTCGGTCTCTTTTTGGAAATACAAAACAAAGAATTTGCGAACAACAAAACAAAATCATAAAAAGATTTGTCGCCTATATACCTGCTATGTCGCCGCGACTTTTTACTCTACACACTCTCTACCTGTGACGGCATGCTCGCACACGCGACAAAAGCCAGTAGAAAGAGATAATTTTCTCTTGTCGCGCGCGACATATGTCTATGACCTCATGCTACGCCTGCTGGTATGGTTAGAGATCTAATTTATTTTTCCCCGGTATGAAGGGACAATCTTCTTTTTTTATGCATGCCCAGTTAGAATCCCTCACGAAGCCTTCCTTGCAGACGCAGCCTGCCATACCAATCTGAAATACAAAAAACAATCATTAAACTTATGAAGTAACTAGAATTTTACAAAGCGCGCTGAGGCGCGCCGAAATTTGTAAAAGTATTTGAGTCAAATAAATTAAAATTCAGTGTTAAGGTTGTTGAATTTTTAAATTTGCGATCTAGATGACCAACATTTCGACAAAGTTTATCGGATTTGAATATACGGCTGCTGGCTATATATGTAATCTTATTAGTGACTTTGTCGATTAAGTTTGTTGTTGGTCGTAAATATTTATTATTCATAATGAAATCAAATTATTCAAATTATGATGATTTTGAATTTCGATATCTTTCGATTATCGACATGTTCAGGTACTACCGTGTATAATCAATGGTAGATGAGAAACATTTCACGTTCAACCAATAAGGAATTGTAGCCTGTTGTTTGTGAGTTTCGACCTATGACTAACTTCAAAACTTTCATCTATTTTATTTTAAAGGATACAGAGAAATACAAAAATAGTACGCGAAACTATGTTTCTTACTTTGATAAAGTAGTAAGGCTCGGGATCTGCACAAGTTGCATGGCTAGCTGCCGCAGTGTAGGTGAAGTACTCATTGATGTCGCAAGAGGTAGGATGTTCGTCGCTCAAGTAGTTATAAACTGGTACCGCTTTTATCCCTGTAAGAAAATCATGATAAGAAAGCATAATTTCAAAGGATTTTTTAAATATATAATAAAATAACAATAGGCAAGTTATTGTTAAAACTAAAAGAACTGGTCGACAGCAACATGAGTCTAAGATTATGGCATACTTATTATGTGGCGACCACAAATTTGAAACAAGGAAAACGAGGAACGTTGACATTGGCGCCTTAGGTGAATCATTCTTGTTTGCTGGTAGAATACCTTGCTCTATTCTAACTCCTTTCAAAACTATACGAATGGAAAACGTAAGCAATTTCAAAAGAAGCTAAAACAGTCAAGATTCAATCTCTTCTTGTGATGAGCCTTCGCCATACTTTGGTATCTAGTGTTTCTGATGAATAATTAATTAAAAAGCATCACTCACAAAAGATGCCAAGATATGAAGCCTAAGACATTTCTTCGGGTCTAGATCACCAAACTTCAAACTCTGTAATCTTTTCTTGGTGCAATCTACACTAACTCTGATACAAGTTGCTAGAAGAAACGCAAAAGTCTATCAGAGTTAGCTGACAGCATTAAGAACCATTTCTTCCTTGAAGTTCTATTACCTGTCTGAGTAATGTGAGTCATATATAATAGAAAACATATAATTAAAATAACCTGGAAAGATCAAAAATTGCTCTAATGGCCCGATTTCTTCTGGAATAATATGGCTGCCTTTAGATTAATTCAGTTAAGACAGATTACCATGATGGCAACATAAGTGCAAACTGAATCACCCGAAAAAGACAAGTGTTGTTTCTTCTTTGCTTCTAAAGCGCCAAGTGGGTGGAGTTATTTATCTAAGCTCACTCATGAATCTCATCCACCTATGGAATGAAGAAATACATAGATAGAATGAAATCCATAACTGAGACTAGATAACTTATTTTTTGGTCCAAGGCTTCTTTAGAAGTTAATCTTGGAGATGAACGGTCTTCGATCACGTGCAAATTTTGAAGTTTCTGAAAAAACTTATCGACTAATACACATTTTAGTTAGTTCAGAGATGAAGGAAATAATTAGTTTTTCATATCAAAATAAGAAAGAATAATTTCAAAGGATTTTTTAAATTAAATAAAAATAGGCATGTGTCACAACCTATTATGTGTTATGTATACGAATGGATATCTTTGATTTTTGATGTTTTTTTTATGATCCTGAACTTACTGGTTTCAGGAACCTTGATGTCATTATCGTCTATAAGTTGGGCTGCAAGTAAGACTCGATACCCGGAGGTACTTTGGGCAACGCCTTCGTATCTTCCGTTGTCTTCGGGGCGCGCTGACGCGATTACCACTTTGGAACGTCTTCTGTAATTTACATTAAATAAAGTGTGTAATATTATAATGATAATCACGGATAATGATATCTAGTACTTGATATATCATGATCCCTAAAGTGGTGAGAAGAGAATAAGAGAGGCCCTTACCGCAATAATAATCTCAACAGAATTGTTCTCACCGTTTATCCTGAATTCTCAGGCCCCAACGCGGATACAGCGGCGCACCGTCTTTCAGCCAGTGGACTATCGGTGGTGGTGACCCTCGAGTCCTAAAGGCAAGCTCCCTCGTTCTTGCCATCGAGTCTCTCAGCTCCGTCAACGTAACTTCTCTGACTGGAAAATAACAAAGTATTGTTTAAATTAAGTGTTTTCTATAATAAAGTTTAACACGACCAATAATACTGATCACCAGGACCGGATTTAAACCTATGCTGCCCCTGGGCACCGGAAAAATGCCGCCCCCCTCCCGATCCTAGTGTACCTGCAGTAAACTGGAGAAAAAATCCTGCTCACGCGGGGATTCGAACCCAATACCTTACCCGGTCTAAGCGTCCAACCGGCGCCATAGACCGCTCGGCTACACTGGTCGGTAAAGAAATCTTAAGTATTTAATATAATACTTTTGAAAATATTGATCCCTAAAAAAGAATCGCTCTACTTACTAATATTTAAATTATTTTTAGTTTTATTATAAATACTAGCGGACCCGACAGACGTTGTCTTGATTACAGCGCTACCTGTCAGATCTAACGTAAAAGATTCCCAGATCAACAACTATATACTTACAAATAAAATATTAATTAAAAAAACATTTCTCAGTGGACCAAGTTGTAAATCAACCATTCTCGAATCCCCTTAAACACACAAAAAATTTCATCAAAATCGGTCCAGCCGTTTAGAAGGAGTTCAGTGACATACAGACGGACAGAAGAAATATATAAAGAAGAATAAAACTACAAAATTGTATTTTATTCATTTTTATGTGTCGTGAGCGTTAATACTTGTGTTTGGGGGGTTCATATATTCAATCTATAAAAATATAGACAATAAAATACAATACTTACATGAAGTTGAAGTCACGAAAATCACTGCAATTACTAGTAACATGGTCACAGATTACTAATTAGTTACTACGTAACAGATACTTCACTCAGTAGTAAATTTCCAATACCTACTGCTATAATAGCCTACTCCATCGCGTCAGCTTGCTTCACACCACGCGATCCCACCTACGATCGCAGGGCTGCCTCTTCGATAAAATTAAATTAACATAACTTTTTGTGTCTATGTTATTGAGAACTGTGAATATGTTTTGACTTATAGGTGGTAGTTTAAAATTGTATCATTTATCTATCTATATATCTAATATATAAAAATGAATCGCAAAACGTGTTGGTAAGCGCATAACTCGAGAACGGCTGGACCGATTTGGCTAATTCTTTTTTTGTCGAGTTCGTTATTGTCAGGAGAAGGTTCTTATGTAGGATAGGGTAGGGTAGTGTAGTGTAGTGTAGTGTAGTGTAGGGTAGTGTAGGGTAGGGTAGGGTAGGGTAGTGTAGTGTAGGGTAGGGTAGGGTAGGGTAGTGTAGGGTAGGGTAGGGTAGTGTAGGGTAGGGTAGTGTAGTGTAATGTAAGGCGATACGTAGTTCGCCGGGACAGCTAGTATATATATATATAATTCTCGTGTCACAGTGTTAGTAACCATACTTCTCCGAAACGGCTCGACCAATTTTTACGAAATTTTGTGTGCATATCGGGTAGGTTTGAGAATAGGTTCTTATCTATTTTTCATACCCCTACGCGGGCGAAGCCGCGGGCAACAGCTAGTAAATATATTTTTTTTAAAAAGGTGCTGATTGTGCAATACATCTAGATAACACATAATTTTAGAGGTCAGTGTGTAAGTAAAATGAAAAAAATCTTTAAGAGTTACATGTGTTTTATTTTGATATAATTTTTTATTAATTTCTTACCCTTTCTAAATTCTCGGTTATAAATCGCATAAAACCGAATCACAAGCACAGATTACTAAATAGTTATGTCACAAGTATTTGTGTGCGCTAACAGCACGACAAGTTGAGACAGGTCGTCGCGCCTGCGACTCACATATTATCACAATTTTATTTTAATAAAAATAGCTTTTTAAACGTTGTTAAAATAGTGTTTAAGATAAGTATGACGTTTCTATGTAACAAAAAAATGTAAATCTGTGTTTGAAAGGCAAGCTAATGCCACAGTGTAATAAAGAATAACCGCCTCCGTGGCGTAATGGTTAGCCCATTCGCTTCACACCAGGAGGTCGCGGGTTCGATTCCCGGTGGGGTCAACTTGAGAGACTCGGTTTGGTTGGTGGTAGGGCATTTTCTAAGCCCGCCTGGCTAGCTACCACCATCTTATCTAAGTCTTGCCGCCAAACATCAGTGTTAACAACATTGATGTGTTCCGGCTTGAAGATAAGATAGCCAGTTCTCCATTGCGTTGGATAATCTTGGTAAGCCCGCTTCCATCTTCGGCATCATCGTCACTTACCATCAGGTGAGATGATGCCAAGGGCTTACCAATTGTGAATAAAAAAAAAAAAAAAAAAAAAAAAGAGTACTAGCTAATGCTTAGTATACCTAGTATTAAAAATAATTTTAAGACGACAAAAAATAGTAATAGTTTATCAATTACCTTTCTTCATTGACAGGTAAATGGAAAAATGTTAGGTGTTTATCTCTTCTTTTGCTTGATTTGCACCCATCTACAGCACATAAGGCACCAGACGGCATTACGTACCTACGGGTACGCGTACGAACGAACGAAACGATTTAAATTGAACTACGTGCGTGCGCTTCGTTTGTGAAAACCGCACTGAATTGGGTCCGCAAACGGCCCGAGAACGCTGGGCCGGGCGGTAGGTAATTATAGCGCGCAAGTACATGGAGTGACGGAGGCCTGACATGGTTCCGGTCATTCTCCGACAGTTTCTAGATTGTAACTGAACAAAACTTATTACCGCAACTTAATTATTAGTCCAATGATTTCACCACATTTTTGAATTATTGCACAAAACATTTATTTTCCGTGTAGCGACAAGAAAAACCTAAGAGAATACGTAATGGGTAATGGGTTACAAACTGGACTTGTATAACATGAATATTTGAAAATTCAATAAAGATATATAAAATAAAATCATAACTAAATTTTAACATCGCGAGGTATTCAGTAAAAGGCGGTATCTGAATGTAGTTGCCGCTTTCTATCTTATGTTCTTGCATATCCCGCTCTTTTACTCAGTTTTGTACCCGAAATTGATGTAGACACGACAAAATCTTGATGAAAATTTTAATAACCCGGACAATTGCCACTTTTTTATGTTGTTCATTATAAAGGCCTTGAGATTTCGATTCCAACGATACCAATAACGTAATATGCTTATTTCAGTAGATGCCGCCTTTTTTCTTGTGACGGCAGTATTAGAAGAGATGGGATGGAAGTTTCACAACCACTAACTTTTTAGATAACTCAAGCCGTCGTAGCATATGCGTTAATGTCCATCTATCTATCCCTATCTATTATGTCGTTTTCTATGTTTTGAGATCCTTTTTAGGGTTCCGTAGCCAAATGGAAAAAAACGGAACCTTTATGGATTCGTTATGCCTGTATGTCTGTCTGTCTGTCCATCCGTATGTCATAGCCTTTTTTTTCTGAAACTATAAGAGTTATACTGTTAAAACTTGGTGAGTAGATGTATTCTGTGTACCACATTAAGATTTTCAAACAAAAATAGAAAAAAAAATATTTTGGGGGTTCCCCATACTTAGAACCAAAACTCAAAAATGTTTTTTCATCAAATCCATACGTGTGGGGTATCAATGGATATGTCTTTAAAAATTATATTGAGGTTTCTAATATATTTTTTTTCTAAACTGAATAGTTTGCGCGAGAGACACTTCCAAAAAGTGGTAAAATGTGTCCCCCCCCCCTGTAACTTCTAAAATAGGAGAAAGATAAAACAAAAAAACTATACGATGTACATTACCATGCAAACTTCCACCGAAAATTTGTTTAAACGAGATCTAGTAAGTAGTTTTTTTAATACGTCATTTATTTTATTAAAGACTAGCTGTCCCGGCGAACTTCGTTCCACGTTATACTACACTATACTACCCTAACCTACACTACATTACCCTACCCTACCCTACTCTGCCCTACACTACACTACACTACCCTACCCTACACTACCCTACCCTACACTACCCTACACTGCCCTACCCTACCCTACATTACCCTTCCCTACACTACCCTATCCTACCCTACCCTACCCTACACTACCCTACCCTACACTACCCAACGCTACACTACCCAACCCTACACTACCCTACCCTACCCTAAATACACTGCACTACACTACCCTTACCCTACTCTACACTACCCTACCCTACAATACCCTACCCTACAATACCCTACCCTACACTACTCTACCCTACCCTATACTACCCTGCCCTACCCTACATACACTACACTACACTACACTACCCTACACTACAGTACCTTACACTACCCTACACTACACTACCCTACCCTACACTACCCTACCCTAGCCTACACTACCCTTCCCTATCCTACATACACTACACTACTCTACACTACTCTACACTACCCTACCCTACACTACCCTACCCTACCCTAAATACACTGCACTACACTACCCTTACCCTACTCTACACTACCCTACCCTACAATACCCTACCCTACCCTACATTACCCTTCCCTACACTACCCTATCCTACCCTACCCTACCCTACACTACCCTACCCTACACTACCCAACGCTACACTACCCAACCCTACACTACCCTACCCTACCCTAAATACACTGCACTACACTACCCTTACCCTACTCTACACTACCCTACCCTACAATACCCTACCCTACAATACCCTACCCTACACTACCCTACCCTAGCCTACACTACCCTTCCCTATCCTACATACACTACACTACTCTACACTACTCTACACTACCCTACCCTACACTACCCTACACTACACTACCCTACCCTACCCTATACTACACTACCCAACCCTACTCTAACCTACCCTATACTACCCTGCCCTACCCTACATACACTACACTACACTACACTACCCTACACTACAGTACCCTACACTACACAACACTACACTACCCTACCCTACACTACACTACCCAACCCAACCCTACCCTACCCTACACTACCCTACCCTACCCTAACTACACTACACCTACACTACACTACCCTAAAACCAATTATTTCTTGACTAATATTTTATTTTTTGTTTTTTTTTTATTTAGTTCCGAGCATTTTATATTTATTCACATTTTAAACCTTCCCTGGACTTTCACAAATAATTCAATACCAAAATTAGCCAAATCAGTCCAGTCGTTCTCGAGTTTTAGCGAGACTAACGAACAGCAAGTCATTTATATATATATATATATATATATATATATATATATATAGATAATAGATAATGGTGCGGAACCCTTCGTGCGCGAGTCCGACTCGCACTTGGCCGGTTTTTTATAAATCACAATTGATAAGTCCTTAATTAATTACTATTTATATTGCTTACCTAGGGTCGGGTTATTTTAGGTATTTTAGGTGTTTTATTTTAGATATTTTAGACATTTTATTTTACGTGTTTTAGGTAGTGTACATTGTGTACATTGTGTTATTGTGTGTACGCCGTATGGTTCCCGGCTTAGAATAGGGCCATCCTATTTCATCCAATAGGTGTCGTAAGAGCCGACTAAGGGACTCAAACCGGAGGATGGGCAGCAGCGTCTTTCCGTGACTTGCAGCCAATCTGCAACACTGCGATCGCCAACCCGCCTGCCAAGCGTGGCGATTACGGCAACACCCCCCCAAATGACCGACACAAATAAAAAACGGCCCCTAGTCCCCGGCGGCCCCGCTATTCCTGGCTCCGGTAGCGGTCAAGGTAACGGTGGGGCATGGGGTGCGAAGAATCCCCGGCAGATGCCAGGCTACCATAACAAAAGACCTCTGGCCCTGGCAACCTACAACACGCGCACACTGCGAACCGACGTAAAGTTAACAGAACTCGAGGAAGCATTGAGCAGGTTACGATGGGACATCGTAGGATTGTGTGAAGTCCGAAGAGAGGGGGAGGACTCCATAATCCTTAAATCCGGAAACCTGCTCTATTTCCGGGAGGGCGACCAACTGTCCGAGGGTGGTGTCGGGTTTCTAGTCCACAAGTCCCTCATTAACAATGTGGTCCGGATCGAGAGTGTTTCGACGAGGGTAGCGTACCTTATTCTCCGAATTACCAAACGGTATTCGCTGAAAATTATTCAGGTATATGCACCGACCGCACAACACTCCGACGACGAAGTGGAGCTCCTATATGAGGATATCTCCAGAGCTCTACATAATAGCTCCCGGACCCAATACACCATTGTTATGGGGGACTTTAACGCGAAACTGGGCAAACGAAGTGATGGTGAGCTGAGAGTGGGGCAATTTGGATATGGAGAGAGAAATGCACGTGGCCAGCTGCTGGCCGACTTTATGGAGAAGGAGGGCCTCTTTATGATGAACTCCTTCTTCAAAAAGCCTAAACAGCGAAAGTGGACATGGTTGCATCCCAATGGCGTAACGAAGAACGAGATCGACTTCATCTTGTCGACGAGAAGGCAAATATTCAATGATGTCTCTGTGATCAACTCAGTCAAAACAGGAAGCGATCACCGAATGGTAAGAGGCACATTGAATCTAAAGACTAAGCTAGAAAGATGTCGACTGATGAAGTCCACACTCCGACCAGCGCCCATCCAGCTTCAAAACCCCGAAAACTTTCAGCTCGAGCTGCACAATCGCTTCGAATGCCTAGGAGACTGCGAGAATGTGGACGATTATAACGACAGGTTCGTGGAAATTGTCCAAACGGTCGGGTCTAAGATTTTCAAAACTCGCCGTTCAAACAGAACCAAAAAAATCTCTGACTTCACCAGCAACCTCATGGAAGAAAGACGCAGATTGGTTTTGCAGTCCTCTGAAGACGCTACTCAGTATCGGCAACTAAACAGGCAGATCTCTAAGTCTCTAACTCGCGATTTGCGCCACTATAATACAAATTGTATTAAAGAGGCGATTGAGAACAACAAAGGCTCAAAAGTGTTCGCGAGAGATCTGTCTGTTGGTCAAAGCCAACTGACCAAGCTGAAGACTGAGGACGGCAGGATCATATCGTCTAAGACTGAGTTGCTGGAAGAAGTTGAGAAGTTCTACGGACAATTGTACACGACCACACGTCTGCCTGTCAGCGATCTGGCTAAAGACCCAAGAGCTAGACTTACCCGACACTATACCGAAGATATCCCGGACGTCAGCCTGTACGAGATTAGAATGGCTCTTAAACAGCTTAAAAACAATAAGGCACCGGGTGATGATGGAATTACGGCTGAACTTCTGAAAGCAGGTGGAACACCGGTACTTAAAGCTCTTCAGAAAATATTTAATTCCGTTATACTTGAGGGACAAACGCCTAAGGCATGGCACAGAAGTGTGGTCGTGCTTTTCTTCAAAAAGGGCGACAATACCCTGCTGAAGAACTACAGACCCATCTCACTTCTGAGCCATGTCTACAAACTGTTTTCGAGGGTCATTACGAATCGTCTCGCACGCAGGTTTGACGACTTCCAGCCTCCCGAACAAGCCGGTTTCCGAAAAGGATTTAGTACCATAGACCACATACATACGTTGCGGCAGATTATACAGAAGACCGAAGAGTACAATCAGCCACTATGCTTGGCGTTCGTGGACTATGAGAAAGCCTTCGATTCGGTCGAAACTTGGGCTGTGTTACAGTCTCTCCAGAGGTGCCAAATTGACTATCGATATATCGAAGTGCTGAAGTGTTTGTATGAAAACGCCACCATGTCGGTTCGCCTCCAGGATCAAAACTCGAAACCTATCCAGCTGCAGCGAGGGGTGAGACAGGGAGACGTTATATCTCCGAAACTGTTCACCGCCGCCCTGGAAGATGTTTTTAAGCTTTTGGACTGGGGTGGACTAGGCATCAATATCAACGGCGAGTACATCACCCACCTTCGATTCGCTGACGATATCGTGGTCATGGCTGAGACTATGGACGACTTAGGCACAATGCTCGATGGCCTCAGTAGAGCCTCCCAACAAGTGGGTCTTAGAATGAACTTGGACAAGACGAAAATTATGTCAAACGTCCGTGTCATACCTACTCCTCTGAAGGTTGGAGGCTCTACACTCGAAGTTGTTACCGAATATGTATACCTGGGACAAACAGTCCAGTTAGGTAGGTCCAACTTCGAGAAAGAGATCAATCGTCGAATCCAACTCGGCTGGGCAGCGTTCGGGAAGCTTCGCAATATCTTTACGTCCCAGATACCGCAGTGTCTTAAGACCAAGGTCTTCGACCAATGTGTGTTGCCAGTGATGACGTACGGAACTGAGACATGGTCGCTTACTATGGGCCTCATAAGAAGGCTCAAGGTCACCCAAAGGGCAATGGAGCGTGCTATGCTCGGAGTTTCTCTGCGTGATCGAATCAGAAACGAGGAGATCCGTAAGAGAACCAAAGTAACCGACATAGCTCTCAGAATTGCTAAACTTAAGTGGCAGTGGGCGGGGCACATTGCTCGTAGAACAGATGGCCGTTGGGGCAGTAAAGTTCTCGAGTGGCGACCACGCACCGGAAAGCGTAGTGTAGGCAGGCCTCCCACTCGGTGGACCGATGACCTGGTGAAGGTCGCGGGAAGCCGCTGGATGCGGGCAGCGCAGAACCGGTCGTCGTGGAGATCCTTGGGGGAGGCCTATGTCCAGCAGTGGACTTCCTTCGGCTGATATGATGATGATGACATTGTGTTTGTATGACTTATCATAAATAAATCATTATTAAATACAAAGAAAAGAAAATTTAATATATTGCAGGTATGCATACTTTAATAATACAACCAACTCGGAGCAACTGCACTTTCGGTGGCCGTTTTGTTTTCCGCCATTTAGATGTTTTTTTTTTACAATAAAATTTTAGTGCGTTTGACTAAAAAAAAAAAAAAATATCTTACCTAATCGTAAGTGACGATGTAGTCGAGGATGGTACATGCAAACTCAAATAACGCCTATTCACTCTCACCTTGAAGATCCCCAAATTGACTAGTTGCATCGGTAATCTGCCCAAGATGAACACTATTTCAGTTAAATCACCATCCTTCTATCTCTAACAGTTTCGGCAGGCAGTAGACCATTTACATTACTTTTCATATCAGCTGATATACGTCACCACCGAGGGGCTCTAGCCTACCCTGAATTAGGGCGATCGGGCCTTAGTCGACCACGCGGGCCCAGTGCGGATTGGTCGACTTCACACACAACCTGCGAGTTGTTCGCGGGCGGGATTCTTTCCGGTGCGTGTTCGCCACTCGAGAACTTTACTGCCCCGTCGGCCATCTGTTTTATTTTTATATATATACCATCTGTTATATATATTTATGTATTTGTTAAAATTTAGTATTCATTTATATTACTTTAAGTATTACATTTTTTTGTTTGATTAAGTTGTGTACACGTCTGCCATCTTATTTAAAACTTTCTTCTTTTCCGGGTCTGCTGGAAGAAATTCCTTAGAAATAAACTATACCCTTTGTATCAACTTAATCCTGTGTACAATAAACTATTAAATAAATAAACATAGCAGGTCTGGAGTGATAGATTACCTGACTTACTACAGGTGTACAAGAGGATCCCTCCTTAGTTAATTATTATTCTGCACCGTAATCTTCAAAATCACGAGTGTACAGCAGTATTATTGGATAGTTAACAACATTGATTGGATAGACACGCAATACTCGCTTTGTTTGCTCGTAGATCTATCTATATAAACCTGCTGACAGCTCGTACTTTAGTAAGACGAATATCGGTTACTAATTCGAAATTGAGACCCATCAAAGTTAATTGTGATTTATCTTTAGGAGAACTAAAGTAATCGGCATAGCTCTCAGAATCGTTAACTTAAGTGATGGTGGGTGGTGCACATAGCTTGTAGAATAGATAGACTGACCAGGTGGTTCAGTGGCAGCGCTCCTACCTGCTGGAATGAAGGTCGTGTGGTCGATCCCCACCCAGGCAAACATATGTGTGACGAACAGGATTGTTTGCTCTGTGTCTGGTCACATCCCGGACGCTGCATACAATGGTCGTGAAGTGACATTTCTAAAAACAAATGACGGAGCAAACAAAATGGCGGCGAAATCCTATACGTTCGAGAAACAAACTGTAACCAATCTGTATCAATCTGGGTGACGGAGGGGGTGAGGTCGCAATCTAGAGAGCGGCAGGGAGTGTCCATACTGTATGTTAGTACTAATATATATACTTTGGTCTGGGTGTTCAATGTCTGTATATTATTATTATATGTATTTAAACATATATAAATATGTATATCAGCCTCTGTTTCCCATAGCACAGATAGTGCTAATTGGGTATGCTAAATTTTTTATAAGCCATGAAAATAAAAAAACCATTTCGAGATATTTTTATTTAAAGCCATATTTTTTCATTTTCCACTCGAAAAAGTAAAAGATTGCGTAAAAAAATCGGAAAAGGACAATAACCTTCATTTGACCCCTATGACGTCACGAGTTTACAATAAAACCTTATTTCACCACTGAACGGAACGTGCACTCTTACTTGTCATATCAATTACGGACCTTGCATTTGAGGACGAGCTTTCGTCGAGCACTGAAAAAGGCACTATTTATTTATCATCCACAAAAACTACGTTTGAAACAATCAAATATTCTTAGAACGTCATTCAAATTAAATACTTAAATGGGTAAGATATTCATTAGAGGTCCAATTTTTATTGTGGTTCTAAAAAACATTTAAACTCTGAAGGCCTTGTCCATACATAGATTATGATGTTTGATGACAAGTAAATTTTGACTTTGACGTTTCGTTGTTGGCTTTGTGATAGTTTCGTTTCGGAAAAGGCAAAGGTTACTAAGACCATACAGCCAGGTCTGACGTATTTAGGCTTCCTTAGCTGTTGGATTTGTAATGCTAGTGCCGGTGCAATGAAAAAACAACAAAATAAAACTACGAATGCGTCTACCACAAATCCCGCCAAAAAACCTTTGGGAATGATTGACTTGAGTGACTTGACAGTTGACGTCAAGGCCTATTCATTTCATCGTCATAGAAATAGGGCTGTTCGTTTCATAGTAATGTGAACCGATGACGTCATCAAGGTTTCAAAATTAAAAAAAATATTTAAAAATATCTAGAGGCTTAAAAAATGAAATATTCAAATTAGTTTTTCAAAATGGTCTAAACCATCAGAAAAAAAAATTAAAAAAATACATTTTTTTTTATAGCATACCCAATTTGGAGCCAGATGTGTGTGTGTGTAATTTTTTGTTGTTTTTTAGGTTTCTGTACCAAAAGTGTGCCAACGAAACCCTATAACTAAGCCCCTGTTGAAATGAAATGATATGAAATAAAATGAAATGATAATTGATTTGCTTCAAACATGGTAGTAGGATGTTAAATATAATTTTTATTCCAATCATATTTCGCCTGTGCAAGGCATGGAAATGTTTAACATAGATTATAATTGTTTTGTCACGTAAACTTTACTAAATGTCAACAAGTTTTTTTTTGTTACAGAGGTATTCACTAACGCTCTAATAAATTTTGTCAATAAGCCATTTAAACAATTTTGTCTTATAGGTTTTAGATTCAAGCTTTCGTAGTTCA
Organism: Coleophora flavipennella; assembly: GCA_947284805.1. NCBI lineage: Eukaryota > Metazoa > Arthropoda > Insecta > Lepidoptera > Coleophoridae > Coleophora > Coleophora flavipennella. The sequence continues at coordinate 9,194 of CAMYPC010000081.1, read as the reverse complement.
ATCGTTTCGTTGTTCGCCGTCTGTACGTCTGTCTGACAGGCGGGCTTTATTTTCTGAACCTGAAAGCTTTATTTTGTTTAACCGCCTCCGTAGCTCAGAGGCAAAGTTATCTGGCTTTACACAGGAGGTCGCGGGTTCGATTCCCGGCGGGGTCAATTGTAAGACTCGGTTTGGTTTGGTGGTAGGGCATTTTCTAAGCCCGCCTGGCTAGCTACCACCATCTTATCTAAGTCTTGCCGCCAAATATCAATGTTGATATCATTGGTGTGTTCCGGCATGAAGATAATATAGCCAGTTTTCCCATTGCGTTGGGGAATCTTGGTAAGCCCGCTTCCATCTTCGGCAACATCGTCACTTACCACCAGGTGAGATGTTGTCAAGGGTTTACCAATTGTGAATAAAAAAAAAATAAAAAAAAGTAGACAGTTGAAATTTTCACAGAATATTTATTTCTATTGCCGCTATAACAATCATCATTATCATCATCTCTTGCTCTTCTTCTGATGATTATGAAAGTGCTCTCAGTGATGTGTCTTTCACCTCTGATACTACGGGTACCGCTCCAGTTGGTGTCCAGCTTCAAACAGCGCTCGATAAGAAATGCCTAAAGCTTGTGCATATCAATGCCCAGAGTCTGGTCGGCCATTACACGGATCTAATCGTTACTTTCGGTAACCAGTGTACCGATGTGATACTCGTCTCTGAATCTTGGTTGAAACCTTCCTTGCCGTCGACGCTCTGTGCACTTCCGGGTTACAAAATACTGCGCAATGACAGAACTGGCTGTGGGGGTGGTGGTGTGTGTATTTATCTTCGTGCTGACATCCCAAGTGCTATTGTGAGTCAGTCCTCAAGCGGATTGCCTTATGTTGCATCTCTTGAACATCTCCTTGTGGAAATCACAGTGCATCACACGAAATTACTTCTTGGTGTACTTTATTGTCCTAGCGATAAAATAAACTATTTTAACTCTCTGGAAACCATTTTGGCAGCTCACCGTGCTGATTATGATCATGTCATACTGATGGGTGACTTGAATACCTGTCAGTTGAAAAACGATTGCAGGTGTCGCAGCCTGCAGGAAGTGGTTTCAGGCCTTGACCTGAAAATACTCCCGTCTTATGCTACACACCATTACCCAAATTCCAGGCCATCTCTAATTGACTTAGCGATTGTTTCCAAGGACAGTTTGGTTGCATCACATGGACAGCTGACCGCTCCATTTTCGTACCACGATCTAATCCATCTTTCTTATAAAGTGCGGCCTCCCAAGCGCAAAGGTAAGGTCGTCCTTCGTCGGAATTTCCGAGATATGGACGTGGACCGACTAAAGGAAGACGCAGTAAATCTAGACTGGTCGTCCTTGTATGCAGCCGTTTCCGTTGACAATAAAGTAGACATTTTAAATACCATGCTTCATGAACTATTTGATATTCACGCCCCTCTGCGACCTGTCCGTGTGAAGCATTTTCCTGCACCTTGGCTCACTCCAGATCTTAAGCGTATAATGGCTAAACGCGACAGGGCCAAAGTGAAACATAAAAAGGACCCTACTAATCAAAATTTTGTCGCATACAAGAAGATTCGCAATAGTTGTAATCGGATGTGCAGAGATGCTAAACGTCGCTACATTCACAGCAGTTTACAAAACATCTCCCCGGCACAAACATGGCGCTTCTTAGAGACACTAGGAGTGGGCGGGAGCTCTGATAGACAATGTGGCGCACTGAACCTGGATGACCTCAACCGTCATTTTTCGACTCCCCCAGTCACACTAGATGAGCCTATCAAATCTGCATCTCTACGCTCTCTGGCCGACTTGCCTCTGCCTGACTGTGACCCATTCGTGTTTACCGATTTGTTCGAGGTTGATGTTAGGCGAAGTATTGCAGCGATCTCGACGAGGGCAGTGGGTAGTGATGGTTTGAGCCGTGAAATGCTGCTTCCAATCTTGGACAGTGTAGTCCCGGTTATTACTCACATCATGAACATATCTTTATCCTCGAATACATTTCCAAGTGCGTGGAAGCTGGCTCATGTTATCCCTCTTCCTAAAAAACCCAACCCCAGTTCGTTTTCCCAGTATCGTCCTATCTCCATTCTTCCTATCCTATCCAAGGTGCTAGAAGGTTGTGTGCACCACCAGCTTTACAAATATCTTTGTAGGAATGACCTTCTCAGCACTTTTCAGTCCGGTTTTCGTCCCCATCATAGTACGGTTAGTGCATTGCTGAACGTCACTGATGACATCCGTTACGCAATGGATAATAAAAAACTTACGTTGGTAACTCTACTTGATTTCAGCAATGCATTTAACTCGGTAGACTTTGATATTCTCCTAAGTATCCTCAAATCATCCCATATTCCTGACTTAATTATTCCCTGGTTTGATTCCTACCTCCGAGGACGGCGCCAATGTGTAAAAACAGACGAATCGCTGTCGAATTGGTGTGAGCTATCAGCTGGTGTACCTCAGGGTGGAGTTCTATCGCCTCTTCTTTTTTCGATATTTATCAACCAGATCACTAAAGTGCTCACTTGCCAGTTTCATCTTTATGCCGATGATCTGCAGATCTATGCCCACTTCCCTGTTTCCGAGGCCTCAGTCGCCATCAACTCCATCAATGCTGATCTAGCGGCGGTACAGAAATGGGCTAAATCTTTCGGTCTCGTGATTAACCCTTCCAAATCGCAGTCTATCATTATCGGTAGCAGTCGCTTGAGGGGTGGCTTGGATCAGTGCTTACCCTCAATATGCTACTATGGTGTTGCGATACCGTTCACTGAGAGGACCCGGAATTTGGGTCTTATCATGGACTCCAACCTGTCGTGGTCCTCTCACATCAATGACGTTAGCAGGCGTATGCATTTTTCTTACCACTCCCTTAAGCGACTCCAGTTCTTTTTGCCTCATAAAACAAAAATTATGCTCGCCCAAACTCTTCTGTTACCGCTGCTCGATTATGCGGATGTATGTTATTTGGACGCCACTGAGGAGCTCCTTAATAAGCTCGAGCGCCTACAAAATCTCGCCATTCGGTTTGTGTTCGGCTTGCGAAAGTTCGACCATATTTCTGAATATCGCGCTCGGCTTAAATGGCTCCCTGTTCGTCAGCGTCGTAATCTACATATCCTCACACTCATGTACAAAATCCTTAAAAATCCTTCCTGTCCTGAATATCTCCGTTCCCGTTTCCACCTACTACCCGTGCCTTCCCCACCCAGACGTTTATGCGTCACCAAAACTCTAGTAGTTCCCCGCTGCAATACCAAATTCTTCTACAACTCGTTCACTGTTGAAGCTGCGAACCTCTGGAATAAATTACCCGCCAACATTCGCGACTGCCCCTCTGTTAACTCTTTCAAAATCAAACTTAAAGAGCATCTTCTTTCCCTACAAAACGTGTAAGTTTATTTGTATATATTTAATTTTAGTACAAATAGTAAGTATTCTATTTTTAGGTATGTATTATGTATATTATTAAATTATTTACTATCGGTATGTATTATTTATGTGAGTAGATCAGGTTAGTTTACATTATATTATATTTAGTATTTTATTTAATTTTAGGTACACATAGGTTTGCCCCCCGTCCTTTAAATTCTCATAACACCCGGTAAGGTTGGCTGGAAGAGATCTCTTATAGAGATAAGTCCACCTTTGTATATGTCCTTTCTAATTGTTTTTCATGTAAATATCTGTGTGCAATAAAGAATATATATATCATCATGTCAACTCACATATTTCCCCACCGAGGGGCTCGAGCCTACCCTGAATTAGGGCGATCGGGCCTAAGTCGACCACGCTTATAACTATAATTTAATTAAAATTTGAAAAACCGGCCAAGTGCGAGTAGGACTCGTGCAAAGTAGGGTTCCGCAATTTTTCAAAACATAAATTCTTAATTTAAAAACAAAATATATTTGCAGTTGGTAATAGAACATTATAATGAAGTCGTCTCTACCAGTTATTCTTCCGACCAAAGGCTAGTAAGAGTAGCCTACAATATTGATATACCTATAAAGAAAAACAGAGCAGCGTATGGTTTGAAATCAAAAAGTTTTACCCCCATCGAAGAAGAGTCTATGAAGAATATGATAGCGAAAAAAATTAAAAAAATAGATACAAAATTAATACAAGAAAATTACACAAAAACTATACATGAAGTCAAAGAATGTATAAAAGAGCTACCAAGAAATCGAGAAAAAAATCAGATGCCAAATAAAAACATAATTTGTGAAAATATCGAAAAAATGATAGAAGAAAGAAATATTCTAAAAAGATACACAAAAAGAACAAAAGAACAAAGAAAAAGACTAAAGAAACTTCACAAAAAAATTAGCCAAAAAATAAAAGAAAATAAACGAAGGAAAAAAATACAAGCACTAGAGAAAGAACTGGAGATAAGAAGCTCTACAAAAAGAACATACAGAATTTTTGACCATCACAAGTGGATACAGACTCTACGGAAAACCGATGGAAGTAGCGCCACAAGTAGACTCAGCATTATAGAAACAGCTACAGAATTTTATAGACAACTCTACTCTGCTACAGACGACCAGGAAACAATCATTACCGAAAACGAAGAAATGATCTCAGAAATACTCCCAAGAGAGACTGATTAAGCCATAACCCGACTTAAAAAGGATAAAAGTCCAGGAGCAGACCAAATAACAAACGACACTATATTAGCCATGATAGAGCCACTCACGGGACACCTAACTAAGCTTTTTAATATGATAATAGAACAAGAAACAATACCTGAAGAATTGAAAAGCTCGGTAATAACGCTGCTCTACAAAAAAGGAGATCCAAAACTGATAGACAACTACCGACTCATTAGTTTGCTACTGACTCTGCACAAGATATTCTCATCTATAATTCTCCGCCGCATCACGCAATGCCTTGAAAAGCAACAACCCTGTGAACAGGCAAGATTTAGACAGGGCTACTCTACCATTGACCACATTTTCACAGTTACACAAATACTGGAGAAATACAATGAATATAGAAAAATCCTATACGTGGCGTTCATAGAATACACGAAAGCCTTCGACTCTATCTCCCACTCATACCTGTGGGAAAGCCTAGAAGAGCAAGGAATAAACAGAAAATACCTAAATGTCATCAAAACAATATACTTGAAAGCTAACGCGAAGATAAAGCTAGAACAAGTCGGCAACTCTATTGCTATAAAAAGAGGCGTAAAGCAAGGGGACCCACTCGCACCTAAACTTTTCACAGCTCTCCTAGAGTCAATATTTAGAAAGCTTGACTGGCAAGACTATGGCATTAATATTAATGGAAAATTCCTGTCACACCTTCGATTTGCAGATGACATAGTACTCTTGTCGGAAAACCATGAGGAGATAAAGAGAATGCTTGAAATGCTAGACGCTGAAAGCAGCAACGCAGGACTCTACATGAACATCACAAAAACTAAGATCATGACCAACGGAGAGGAAACACCTGTGAACTTAAGAAGCGGCACCATAGAGTATGTAAAAGAATATATATACCTAGGCCAGATCATCTCATTCGAAAGCGCCATTACCAAAGAGATCGACAGAAGAATTGCCATATCCTGGAAGAAATACTGGTCAAAAAAAGAAGTATTCAAGAGCAAAATGCCTACTCCACTCAAAAAGAAACTAATGGACAATACAATACTTTCAACAGCAATATATGGCTGCCAGTGCTGGTCTCTCACAGTAGAGCTAGCTAGAAAATTAAGAACATTTCAAAGGACTGCAGAGAGATCAATGCTTGGGATAAAGTTAAGGGATAGAGTAAGATGTGAAGAGATACGAGAAAACACAAAACTAATGGATATTGTACAAACGGCTTGCAAATTGAAATGGAAGTGGGCGGGACACATTGCTAGAGTAACAGATGGACGCTGGAGCGAGCGCGTGCTGCACTGGTACCCGAGAGAGGCAACGAGAGCACGCGGAAGACAAAGGAAGCGCTGGAGCGACGACATCGTGCAAGTGGCAGGCAAGAACTGGACCAGTATAGCGAGGGACCGACAACGCTGGAAGAACTGTGGAGATCCCGAACCGGCCTTATCAAGTCTCTCACGGAATCCGCTCACCTAGGAATGTGATCGTCATTTTTTTGTTTTGTTTTATTTTTATGTTAGACTCGTGGAAGAAGTTTAGGTTGCGAATCTCAAGACTGGTTTTCCTTTAGGTCGCCTACACTGAGTTGTGGAGAACGAAGGTCTCAAGTCTCAATCTTGGGGAAACATCTTCTAGCTCAAGAACGGGCCAAAACTCAGCTCAGATGCCAAGTGGCCATAAGTTTAACGTGATTCAATCCTTGGCTAGAAGTGTTGACAGTTACAAGTTAGCAAACATATATCAAACATGAGTTGTGTCCTTCCTTTTTTATGTTATACGGTTCGCGACACTAGATAGACGAAAGACCTCCCAGTCCATCCACTCCCCTGGGAGACTAAGTTCTTGTCTAGTGTATCTCATAACCAGGAACTCGCTTCAAGCTAGCTTCTATTTCATACCCCAAGGTGGGGTGCTATCCTGGGCCCAGATCTTATTGGTATTTAGACATTGAAAGACTAATTCTTTCATGTCGAATGCTGTCCTACTCGTTTCTCCGCAACCTCCCGTCCTTATGTTTGTATATAAATATATATATATGTATATATATATTTATATACAAACATAAGTATATATATTTATATATATATCAGTTTGTATATATATATATATATATACAAACTGATATATATACATATACATATACATGTACGCAAATACATGTATACATACACATACACATATTTAGATGTAGGTGTGAGCGTCCTCACTTTGATTTGGTAAGTACTGATCAGTTTTGATTAAGTTCCTTGGAACTCCAGTGGCATGATAGCCACGGACAGCTTCGCATGCGCTTAGTTTGAGAAGTCTGGCTTATGAAGGAAGTGTCGTTCCGGGTTGAATTCCCTTATTCAGTCTACGTTAACCTACTAATTCTTTCAATACAAAAGGTTGCAAAGGTTGCTAGAACCCTGCGTGCGTGGTACGCGATTAGTTACAAAATACCGAATGGTATACTAAACTGGAAGTACACTCCTCATTGAGGGGAGGACAATTATTAACTTTCAATAATTCGTGTGACCTTAAATTAAACTTCGCCTAGTCCTATAGTTCAAATAACGACGAAATAGCGAACTAGTACGGAAGATAACTTCAAAGTATAATTCCAAGTGATTATTCCATAAATTTTCAACACAATGAGATGGGATTGTAAGTTTTTGGTACCTAATTTAATTGAATGTCGGCCCTAACTTTAATGTTTAAATTATAGGTATTAATTTTAACTATATTAGATAATATATTCCCTAGGGGTTGGCGATTTGTACAGTAAGAAAAAAAAAGTTGGAATAGGGAGTTAATAATAAGGCTTTATTTCCCTTGTGAGTGATTATTTGAATTACGTTACGGTCGGAGGGTAAAGCTTAACACACCTCGCTAGCCACTTTGTGCAAACGGAAAGTTACAATAATTAATGATAATTCCCCCCCCCCCCCCCTCTCTTTGTTTTCTAATATTATTATGACAGGCTGAACCAGGCTAGGTATAGTGTGTTAAAACAGTCCCTCCAATCCAAGACTAGCTGGGCCAAAAGAAAACATAAATTGGCAAGAAAGCAGTCCTGAGAAAAAAACTTGCCAGGCCATACTTAATTTCTATTAATTATCCTAACATATCCACACAATATAAGCCACACAAAATTATAGACCCTATAATTTTAACCATATTAAGATATAATACTATGACATTTTATAGTTAACATTGATACCAAAACGTTATCTCAATTAGACTACTCCCTACGCTAATGTGACTCAACAAGTTCAAAGAATTCACTTCAAAACCTTACTTTGATGAGACATTTCATAGCACATAAATAGAACAAAAGGTTATGACAATAAGATTATATCCTCGAGCTGAACGAATGCCATGTTTGTAAAAGTAAACACTTTATTACATCACTACGATAGTTTCGACCCTGCACGTTAATCAAACTTTAGCATTGATAGGCATTAATCCAGCTTTAGGTACTACAATTCAAACTAGATTACCTGATTTATCTCGTCGTACAGCAATCAGCGTCTCTTTCCACTATTAGATATTTCTTAGAGCAAAATTGTGAGAAAACCAAAATCTACTTGAAGTTTAATTTACAATAGAATTATTAGTCTGTACTACGAGTAAAATACACTTAATTAACAACAAGTAGTGATCAAGACTTAAACTGAAAAATAAAATTTAAACGAGAAAGCATCTGTTTTTCATGATAATAATTTCGGATTACACCGATGTGTCACTTGTTTAAAACGCAGACTGTAGTAATTTATTCCTTTCAGACGCAAAGCACATTCGTGAGCCATTCCCGACAAGGACGGTTCGTTGAATTTTTTTCCTACACAACGCCCCTTTGTTCACACGTCAAAATCACGAAATTTATTTCGTTCTGTCGCTGTTAAAATCTCTTGCAAAGTGTTTTCACGCATAAGTATGCTATCTAGACGCTATGAATGTCAACTAATATTTATTTATCGCCCTGAGTCTCGGATTTCTTTTATTTATCTGAATAGAACGAAGCCCAAGGAGAGACAATTCAGGTTTAGTGACAAGGAAGATTTATACATCTACTTTAACCGACCTATATCCCATTACAGAACATGGAGGAGGCCTTCACCCAACTCTGGGTATCCAAACTAAATTGAGTACTTAATTGAAAAAAGACATTTATGAGACTTACATAATTACTAATAATTTTGTATTTTAAAAACTTGAAAAAAGACATTTATGAGACTTACATAATTACTAATAATTTTGTATTTTAAAAACTAAGACATTTTTAGCATGATTTATTCAGAATGAAATTAAAAATTAATGAAATCTATATTCTTTATTTTATATTCTAATTATATTTTTATTTAAGATTTTATCTCACAGATGTTTTTATAATTTACAATGAATTTTTAAGATTTTATTATTTCTAAGATTATGAAATGTTATTAAAGTTGCATGAGCTTTTATTGATGCTCTCTTCTACAATTTTACACTGTGAAAATAAAGAAATCAACGTTAATTTACAAATCTTTTATGTTGCATGAATGTTTGGAAAATAAAGGCTTTATTTATTTATTTTTAATAGAACATTT
>CAMYPC010000080.1:0-32026 GCA_947284805.1 Coleophora flavipennella | reverse complement strand
AGGATTGCACAGACACATCAAAGCTCACTTCAGTGATGCCCGTCCTAACCAAGTCGAGAAGAGGAAAGTCAATAGCGGGGCGCCGCAGGGCCGAACTACAAGCCCAACTAGAGCTAGAACAGCTCAACCTGGAAAAGGCGCGCGCCGCTGCCGACTGCGCTCGGCTACGTCTGGAACTACTGCAGGTGAACTCCGACTCCGAGTCTGACGAAGAAATCGTTACCGTCAACGAGAGAGTAGACCAGTGGGTCGGACAACACGCACACATTGCTACTGGAGTGGAGGCCATATTGCCGCAGCCGGCGGCAGGGGAGAAGCGTGAGGAGAGCGCGCCCCGACCGGCTCCTAAGAAGAAAGGAAAAAGGACACGGAAAGTTCTTTGGCAAACGCCATAATGGAAGCTATCAAAGCGAGTACCACGGGCAACAGACCGAAGACCGCGCCGCGCTATATAGCAGAGCTGCACTCCTTCAACGGGAACCCAAACGAGTGGATCGCATTCCGCGCCACTTACCGGACACGGAGTCGTACTTCAGCGGCATAGAAAATGTCGCAAGGCTACGGCGCGCTGTACAGGGTAGAGCGAGAGAGGCAATCAAAGGCAGGCTCTACACAGCGAGCGACCCAGAAGACATCCTCACCGCCCTGGAACGACGATTCGGCCGCCCATCATACCTCATAAAGAACGAGATGGCAAATATCGACAAATTACGCCCGATGACGGACGACGCACGAGAAATAGTGCAATTTGCAGGTGTTGTAGCCAACACAGTAGCCACCATCGTCCAGATGAAGAAGACCAACTTTCTACACTCGAGCGATTTGTCTGAGAAAATCATTGAGAAGATGAGCCCCATCATACGGTTCCGGTGGTTCGATTATCGAGCTTTGGACGAGGAGCAACCCATACTACTCGCGTTGTCAACATTCCTAAACAAGATAGCCGACCAGTTTGAAGCTTACGACACAGGGAGCGTTAAGCGGGAAACAAACAACGGCGGCGCATTACGAAAACCACGAAGGGTGAACGCAGCTACAGCAGTGGTCGAAGAAGCAAGTTACGAGTCAGATTACGACTGCGGCAGAACGACGAGTGACGAGGACGAAGCATGCGAAAGAGAGATGCAACACGTCTTCGCTACTAATCGGAAGAAAGAGACAAAAGATGCCGCCTGCCCTGCGTGTGAAAAAGACCACCAACTGGAGCTGCGCGATATTCACAAACGCTAAAGTGGAAAAGAGATGGGAGATAGTGAGAAAAGCTCACGTATGCTTTCGCTGTTTACGAAGTGCAAAACACAGAGGTTTCAACTGCAAGGCGAAACCGTGTTCCAAGTGTAGGCGTGGCCACCACGTGCTACTGCACGCAGACTCGGCGCCTGAAAAGCAAGAAAAACAGGAGGAAAACAAAGAAGATAAGCAAACTGCATCGGTCAACACGTTGGTGGCCACGAAGGCCTACCTAAAGATCGCTCCAGTAGAAATCTCGGGTCCAACGGGAACAAAGAAACTCTTCGCTCTTCTCGACGAGGGCTCCACCGTCACGCTGATCGAGAAAAGCGTAGCCGACGAGATAGGCGCGCGGGGCCCCAAGGAGGAACTGTTCATCGAGGGAATGGGAGGACAGAGACTAAAGGAAGCTACTTCCCGGCGGCTTGAACTGAAAATAAGAGGACTCTACTGCCGCGAGTACGAAGACATGACCGCATCTACAATAGAAAAGCTGGAACTGGCACCTCAAGCGGTCAGGAAGAAAGACCTGGATGACTGTCCACACCTGGAAGACGTGCCCTACGAGCTCACGTACGACACTGCCCAGCCTTCACTGCTGATTGGGCAAGATAACTGGCACTTGATCGTGTCACAAGACGTACGCAGCGGAAGCAAGTCTCGGCCCGTCGCTTCGCTTACGACCCTAGGATGGGTCCTTCATGGCTGTAACTCCAGTATAACGAAGCCTGTAAGGTCGATACACGTCATCAACCACCTCACACATGTCAGTACGCACGAAGACACCGTTGAGCAGCTCATAGAAGAACATTTCACCATCGATTCGCTCGGAATAGCGCCTAGAAAACCGGGGAACGATCCGGAGGAACGAGCTCTCACAATACTGAAGTCCACCTGCAAGTACGTGCCTGAGGAAAGATGGTTCGAAACCGGGCTATTATGGAAGACAGACGACACACGAATGCCTGAAAGCCGACCCAACGCTCTGCGAAGACTGCTCGGCATAGAAAAGAAAAAGAAGAAGGATAAAAACTTCAAAGGAAGCTACGAAAAGCAAATGAAAAATTTGATAGACAGCGGCTACGCGGAAGTTGCTACGAACTACGCGCCTACTACGCGTCGCGCTTGGTACTTAACTCACGCTAGAAAGGGACAGATACACAACCCCGCTACACCTCTCGCTCGCTCGTCTATGAGAAACAATCTACCCGACTCACTCGCTACCCCTCTCGCTCGCACTAACGAACTTGTGCCTATGTCGGAAGAGACAATAAAAAACGCCGAAGAAAGGTTTTCGCGAAATTGTTCAGCGCGACTGCTTTGAAAGGGAAATAAAAACCCTAGCGAAGGGAGAAAACGTAAAAGAAGATACGTTCAATTTCGCTTTAAACATGCGACACACGCCCGAAGAGGCGCTTACAGGACAACGCGCGCCTACCAAAAGGGAGATAACTAGCGCTGTGATGTCAATATATGACCCGCTAGGCCTTGCTTCACCTACGCTCGTCCAAGGAAAGATGCTCATCCAAGACCTGTGGAGAACGGGAGCCAGATGGGACGAGCCCGTGCAGCTCGCACAAGACCTGCAATGGCGCGCATGGCTATCGCACCTACACGAACTAACTAGTTTGTATATACCAAGATGCGTATCGCAAACGAACCAAGAGGCGGCGCTACACATGTTCTGCGATGCCAGTGAAAAAGCATACGCCACCATACAGACAGAAATGGATAAGAAAATAAAGAAAAGATTATACTGGTCCGACTCACGCACCGTTCTTGCCAAGTCCGACCCACGCACGTTCAAGATGTTCGTAGCTCACCGGCTAGCCGAGATGGAAGAACATACCAAATCCGATGAGTGGAGATGGGCACCCACGAAAGAAAACGTGACTGACGACGCAACCCGCGGCACCCCAGGAAACTCCAACTCAAGCCATAGATGGTTTTCCGGCACCGCCTTCCTACGAAAGTCCGAGTCAGAATGGCCGCTTGACCGATCCGCTACTGTACCCGTAACAATCGGAGAAGAACGTCTTACAACCCACACGATTAGACGTGTAACCATTGTTACTCCCGATCCGACGCGATGCTCTACATGGTTACGCCTTTTACGAGCCACAGCCCGATTCCTGCAGTACATCACCTTGTTCAAAAACCTGCTTGAAAACAAAACACGTATAGCAACTCATGTTAAGAAAAAACCGCAAGATGCGAACTGGCGAAAGCACAGGAGAAAACGTCGCTACCCCGATCACTATGGGTGCTATTAAGCGCACCGAGGGGGACACTGTAAGCGACTAGAGGAAATAAACCCTCCAATTTGTAAATAATGTTTTTAAGCACTTATGTTCCTTTGTTTTAAATGTTCATGTATGTAATTAGTTTCTAAGTATTTTTTGTATTGTTGTCCTTTTCTAAATAAACCGTCACCCATGATCCCACTAATAGCGAGATAGATAAAATCTTACAAATAAAGGCAACCACCGCCAGGGTGACCATTTGTGGCAGATTTCTTCCATTTGGGCAGATTTGGCTCCTAAATTTGACCTCTGGCAGAAAAAGCGGAAAATTGAGAAAATGTGGCAGAATTGGGCAGATTTCTATGAAAATGGTGCATAATTTAGCAGACTACATGAAAATCATTATCATTTTTATATACAAATAGAAAATTTACACACTTCTTAACTCAATCATTACTTCGTTTTTTATGACTTATTAGGTAAGAAAATGTAGTATAATATTTTACTTATTGATTATACGATAATCCACACAGTATTTAAAGACATTTCCGAGGTGTATGTGAGCCTTTTGAGTTATTGTGAAAGAAACCCTTCGCCTCGCAAATTCCCACAGGGGGAACGCGAAAACGAGACGTCACCTGGCAGCGGCCATGTTGCTTTTTTCCTTATCTGGCGCTTTAATTTGTGCTTTAATTTCTGAATGACAGTAAAATATACTTTTTAAATCTTATTAGGTTAAAAATCGGTGGCTCAACCGGTAACGACTCGGTCCATCTAACCAGAGGTACCGGGTTCAAATCTGGACGGCCAATGTACCAATGAGTTTTTCAAAAAAACTTACGTACATACTTACCGATTGCTTTAACGGTGAAGGAAAACATCGTGAGGAAACCTGCACACGCCTGCGAAGAAATTCGAAGGTTGTGTTAGAAGTCGACCAACCCGCACTGGGCCCGCGTGGTCGACTAAGGCCTAATCGCCCTGATTCAGGGTAGGCTCGAGCCCCTCGGTGGGGACGTATATGAGCTGTAATGATGAGGTTAAAAATAAAACAACATTCTAAGTCAAACATAGAGATAACTCTATATTTGACTTAGTATTTTGTTTTATTAAAAAAAAAACCTAAATGTGGGTGTAAAAACTTCAAAATTAAAGGATAAAACTACTTTCCGTTCAATATCTGAACAATTCTTTTTTTCTTAAAACGAACCACAATCATACCACTTAGCACAAAACAAACACACACTGACGTCCAAGCTCTCCCAGTTACTATGGAAAAATTCAAGCGCTACAATTCAGCAATTGTAGGCTGTCCTTGTTCTATGATCTCGAATCTCCATGTGTTAGAGTAATGCAATACTAGTCTGTGCCGCTACAATACACACCAAAACATAGCACTTTATTATCGTCCCGGAGCGGTACCTTGCCAGATGCGTTTTTTTTTCGTCCCGGAGCGGGATTTTGCCAGTGTGAGAAAATGTTGCGAAATGGCGCCTGCCAGCGGAAGGGTTATTTGAAAACCACAAATTCTTTTTGTATACTTAGATCCAAAATCTAACGTAAACTTTTTAACTTTAAGTAAATGAATTGTAAGCGTCGGTGGCTCAACCGGTAACGACTCGGTCCATCTAACCAGAGGTACCGGGTTCAAATCTGGACGGCCAATGTACCAATGAGTTTTTCAAAAACTTACGTACATACTTACCGATTGCTTTAACGGTGAAGGAAAACATCGTGAGGAAACCTGCACACGCCTGCGAAGAAACTCGAAGGTTGTGTGTGAAGTTGACCAACTCGCACTGGGCCTGCGTGGTCGACTAAGGCCCGATCGCCCTAATTCAGGGTAGGCTCGAGCCCCTCGGTAGGGACGTATATAAGTTGATGTGATGAATGTCAATGTGTTCAGTATGTCCTCAACACGAATATATGAGATGACAGGCGCTCAGACTGTAGGGGTAGAAACTGTAACGTCATAAACGCACGCATACACACACACACACACACACACACACACACACACACCCACACAAACACATATATGTAGTTATATTATAATACTACTACTGAATAAGAGTAGTCATAATATCAGCCGAAAGAGGTCCACTGCTGGATAAAAGCCTCCCCCAAGGATATCCTAAAACGACCGTTCCTGCGCTGCCCGCATTTAGCGGGTTCCCGCGGCCTTCACCAGGTCGTCGGTCCACCGAATGGGAGGCCTGCCTACACTACGACTCCCGGTGCGCGGTAGTGATGCAAATGAAGCTCCAAAATATCCTAATATAGCAAGCTTTGCAAAAGCTGTCTTAAGTTTGCCAATATCAAATGCCTCATAGAGAGAATATTCTCCCGAGTAAACTTAAATAAAACAAAAATAGAGAACAGGTTCCTAAGTAAACATATATTCGCTTTTATCACAACAAAAGGAGGTATAAAAGAACATGGAGACTGCATCACCTTTAAACCAACGAAAGAAATGATTTATAAGATGTCGGTAAGTCAATGTACAATGAAAATGAAGAATTATAAGCAAATGTTGACACTCACGGTTTAAGAGGGTGTAGTAAGTAGGTGTAAAAAATATTGTGTAATATTTTAAGTTAAATGAAGAAATTGAGGAAAGAAAATATGGCTTTTTTAATGTGGATTATGATGAAATGATGACCCAAACATTGAACAAGGAGACAATTATGAACACAGATTTTACTGATGTTGATGAAGCTTGGATATATTTTACACAGACAACACACAATGTCATTGAAAAACATATACCCCTTAAAAACCACGAAAAAAGGCAAACATCAATAAACCCTGGATAAGTCAACAAGTTTCGGATAAGGTGGAACTTAAAGGGACTCTGTGGAAACAGTACACACTAACTGGCTCTGAGGATACGTACGAGTATAAGGAGTACAGGAAGGTAAACAATCAACTGGTAACCATAGTAAGGAACCATAGAATGGAATTTGAGACAGGAATTGTTAAGAACGGACCAAAATCCTTCTACGCCAACAGTTATCTTCAACAGTATCGGTGCCACCATCACTGAAAGATGATAGTGGGAATATAACAAGTGACCAAAAAGATGTTGCCAACCTTTTTCCAAGACAATTCGAAAAATCATTTGTAGAGGAACCAAAAAATACGACCATCCCCGAAATTAATATGCCGAAAGTAGACAATGCAATCAAGTCACTTGTATTTAGTCCAGAAAAAGTGTCAAAAGCCTTGAAAACTTTTAATGATTCTACTTCAATGGGACCAGATGCTCTGCCATCAGTATTGCTAAAACAGTGCAGCGAGATTCTGAGTCATCAGTTAGCACATATCATGAACCTATCCCTCATCAACGGAAAATTACCACGAGAATGGAAAGAGACTCATGTCACTCCAATATATAAGAAAGGCGACAAGTATGCTGCTGCCAATTATCAACCCATCAGTCTTACCAGCATAGTGTGCAAAAAGATGAAGAAAATAATCGCTGTCGAACTAAGAAATTTTATTAGCACGGAAAACATAATCATTGACGAGCAACATGGCTTTGTACCAAAGTGATCAACAATCACAAATCTTTTATGTGCCTCGATAAATGGACATGTAACTGGGATAAGCGCCAACCGACAGATGTCATATACCTAGACTATGAGAAGGTATTTGACCTTGTCCCTATAAAAATACTGATAACCAAACTAGACCATTTCGGAATCCGTGGACAGCTTCTCAGATGGATCGAAGACTTTCTAACTGGTAGAAAATTTAAAGTGAGAGTAGGAGACACTGTTTCAGATTCTTTTGACGTTCACAGTGGCGTGCCGCAAGGATATAGTTCTTGGGCCAATTCTGTTTGGGATCTTTATCACCGACTTGAAAAGTGTCATTCAGTCTGATCTGTCAATATTCGTAGATGACACTAAAATAATAGGGAATCCACTCATCACTCACAACATAATACAGCAAGACCTGGACCGCATCGTTCAGTGGACAAAGGACTGGCTTATCGCACTGAATGCCACAAAGTGTTCAGTTTTGCACATAGGAAATACTAATCCTGAACTACAATACAACGTAGATAATGTGCCTCTCCAAATTGTTTGTACACAAAAGGATCTTGGTGTTACAGTAACACATAACCTTGAGTGGGACGTGTACATTGTTAACATAACAAAAAGAGCCAATTCCATGCTCTTCATGGTCAGAAAACCATTTTATAATATTACAAAGGAACTATTTATAAAAATTTATAAAACATACATTCGTCCACTGCTGGAATACGGTTTCCTAATATGGAGTCCCTATTTCAAAAAAGACATAGAAATGTTGGAGAAAGTTCAGAGGAGAGCAAAAAAAGGTAACATCTCTGAAAAAGAAGTCATACGAAGAACGCCTTCAAGACTACACTGGAACAGAGACGGAAGAGAGAATACCTTATAGAAACATTTAAGATACTCAATGAACATTATAATGTGAGGTATTTAAAGGACCTGTTCATGATGAACCAGAATAATGGTTTAAGAGGGCACGCCTTGAAACTAACAAAACCTTTATGTGCTAGCAACCCCAGAACACACTTTTTGCCATTTTGAGTGATGAAGCTATGGAATTCTCTCCCAGAAACAGTCATAAGTGCTCCAACAGTCAACAGTTTTAAAACAGACTTGACAAACATTTTAAAACACAAGTGCAGTGATATACACGCATCAGCTCTTAGAGCTGCTAGTGTATAAATCAAATAATAATAATAATATTAATAATATTTTTGGCATTTCCTTGAGCCGTGTTTGGCAGGTTTTGGCAGATTTTTTGGTAGTGTCTGGCAGATTCACTATTTTCGAGATGGTCACGCTGACCACCGCCATACTATCTCTCTGCAACTATCTCACTATATGTGTCTCGCTCTGACGTCGAACTTCGAACAAATCTATGGAGTTTCAATTCATACAATCCCCTTCAAGTATGAACAATCGTGAAAGTTTAAAGTGTTACAAAGAGCGGTATTTTGTAAATTTTATTTTGTAAATTTTGCGCCATATTTATTGCTCTAATATAGACCCCATTTTATTTTTTAATCAATATCTATAGTGTAGAGACATGGGCATGTTGTAATTTTATTATATTACTAGCTTTCGCCAGCGTCTTTGCTCTCGTGAACATAGTTTCTATGACTGTCTCCGAGGGTGTGCAGTGCGCGAGCCTATATCCAGGTCCTAATCTGTCTACCTACCAAATAGTTTTTGCGTGAAAGAATAACAAACAGTTATGCATACAAACTATCACTTATATAATAATATTAGTAAGTATAGTAAGGATATGTATAGTAAGTGGAATTAGTGCATACTATATTTTCTCAGCCACACTTATATACACCATTTCTTTATCTGGTTCATTTGCTGTGTAGTTTTTGACGTGATAGATAACGTCCTATAAATTGACGACACGGCTGCATACACGAATAAAGCTAATAATAATGCTATCTATCTAACAACGTTAAACCCAATCACCCACTCGCCAATAGGAACCATCAAATCATAATGCACGTGTTTCATTAACAGATTCCTGTGGATTCCATCATCATCTCAACACCATTAAAGTTAAGGAGTTAAATCTTCCATCATCAGTTCATCTGAATAATCTGAAAGAATGTACAACTATCGGTCTATACGTGCCTACGTATCTACGTAAAATATTTGAAGAATTATCCTCCAACTCCTAACCGTTAAGGAGTTGCACCTTCCTTCATCAGCTTATCAACAAGAGATGATGACTATCGACGCAAATACTTTAATTATTTTAGAAAATACATGAAACACTTAAAACGTGCCTATAAAATTTGAGGGTTGCCCTCGATTTCCCTCGGATCCCATCATCAGATCCTGACTTGGTGATAATTGGACCCCCTCGAAAGTATACTATTTCGAACAAAAAAAGAATTTTGAAAATCGGTTCACAATCGGCGGAGATATCGCGTAACAAACATACAACAACATACAGTCGAATTGAAAACAAGTATGGTTCAAGTATGGTATGGAAATGACAACTTCAAAAACAAACAAAATGACAAATAGCAAAAATAGACAAAAAAGATGATATAAAAACAGATTGAAAATAAAAACCATAAAGATTGACTTCGTCACACTACTAGCCCTTTTCCGCGACTTAACCCGCTCGTATATAGTTTTTATAACTGTAATCGAGGGTGCGCGGTCCGTGAGCTGCAAGCGACTTGCGAACTGTAATTTAAGTTTTTCCCAGGTCTTTCTGGAACTACCTATGCATTTTTCTGGGATAAAAAGTATTCTATGTTATTCTTCGCCATTTAATTTAGCGAAATGCCAATCAGTTTAACAGTTGTAACGTGAAAACAAACAAAACAAACTTAAAAACTATCACAACATTAATGTAATGAAATAGGTACATTAAAATAAAAAATCATTTATATAGTTGTTAATAGAATATGTATGTATTTAATTTACCTCTTTATACGGTTTTTTTTTCATCATTAAAACTCTTGATTTACTTTTCCTTTTACTAACACAGGGATATATTTTTTTCGACCCATAGTCCTTTACTTGTTTGATCATAACAATAATGTACTAAAATAATATTCAAGTAGAGCAACTTTCAAGATACGCCGGGCCTCGTCATAAGATCTGCGAGAATGAAAGGGAGCAACCGTGCGAGTGAGAGGTAAAATCACGTCGAGCTACACAACATGCGTCCGAACGCTGCGATGTCTCAGCGGAACTGAGAGAAATTGCTACGCGTTTCTTGTTTTAAACTGTCGTTTAGTTTATGTTTGATCAATGGTAGTTATAATGATTTTTTCAATACAGTTTTTTTTTTGTTTGATTAATTAATAGTTCTTATATAAGTCGTTAAAGTGTGACTACGCTTAACAATTATTTCTAAGAGAAACATAATGTTTCAGCAGTGGTCGAATTCATAAAATTTTAACTTATTAAACCACTTTAAATAAGAAAACTAAAGCATTTAGCAAAAAAGTAATCAGATCAGATCATTATAGAAGATTTGCTAAGTAATATGGTCTGAATATTTTTTGTGTTTTTTCCATATTTTTAACGTGGCGAGTGCAAGAATATGACCCTCAACGCGTAGAACGTAAATGTAGGTATGTTTGAAGCCTAAAAAAGCTATTGAAATAGCATCAAAGTAAGAAATAAAAAATGTTTCGAAATCTTAGAATCCTACACTATAAATAATCGTAGATTGTACTTAATTTATAGCTTCTTGAAACGCAAAATAAAATCTTTCTTACTCGAATAATTCTGCAATAACACTGATTTTTAGGAGTCTGGCGCCTTAATGAAACACATTTATTATGATTTGATAGTTCCTATTGGTGAGTAGGTGATTGGGTTTAACGTTGTTAGATAGATAGCATTATCACTAAAAATAAAAGTTTTAAAAAACTAAAAACCGACTTCAAAATGAAATTCACTCAAAAGTATGAAATAATATTATTATACTTAAATACACAACATTAACTAACAATAACGAAATCAAAGGTGGGAACGAATGAAATTAGGGGTTTTCAAATTTTTTTGAGGCACTCTGGCAACTTCTGGCAACGCTGGAATGAATTAAGAATGTTGGTTGGTTATATGAACGTCTCTGGGTATAAGCCCTTTTGAAACAGTCTTCATTTTTCGTCTTTATTTCTTTTTTTTTATTTACTATTGGTAAGCCCTATTTTTAGATTTAGAATGCTAGTGCAAGTGCATTACAAATCTTCTCTGGAGTTCTTGACAGTATTTGCAGCAGCCTCATTAGGTGGAACACTCGGTCACAGTAGGGCGTCTATAAAACTGCACCCAGTTCAAGTCGGGTCTTCACGTCCTCTTTCATTTTATTTTCTTGTTGCTCGCGTGCACCAGACGATTTTCTTCACAATGCACCACTTTTTGAAACAAAACTCTAGCAGCAAACAATGCAAAAACAATAAAAATAAAACTACGAATGCGTTATTCACAAATCCCGCCAAAAAACTAGGATTATGAATGTCTGTCACAGTGTTGCCAGGTCCAGTTTTCACTTTATCCCAGGCTTAGTCTCAATTTAGATTCAGTAATTGTTTACTTTCGCCCTGATTCAGGGTAGGCTCGAGCCCCTCGGTGGGGACGTATATGAGCTGATATAATAATAATAAAATTATTTACAAAAATTACCCTTAATAAATTTTCTAATATTTTTTCACACCTGAACGCGTAACACTGAACTAGGCGATGTTACCATTTTATTAAAAATGCACAACGACAAACTAAGTTCATAAACACGAACTAATACTAATACTTAAGTTACCCACACGTAATTTTATTACAAACAAGATTATAAGGAAAGCATAAATAATGTGTATTCCCTTAATCGAAACAAATGAAATACAAAAATAGGTAACAAGTTTTAAACCAAAAATAATAATTCTCTAGCAACTTAAAGAAATAAAAATCTAAAATCCTTCATTAACCCTTTCACGACCATAAGACTTTATGAGCTCATTCTACTACTTTTATCGTCATCATCAGCCGAAAAACGTCTACTGCCTCCCCCATGGATTTCTACGACGACCGGTCCTGCACAGCCTGCATCCACTGGCTTTTAACCATTTTCAAGACAGTCATTGCTAGGAAAATAGCAATGACTGTCTTGGGTTTTTTGGGGACAAATGTGTCCCTGTGGTGCCTAAGAGTTGTTTTTGGCTCGTCTTAGTTTTACTAATGATAACAGTGTTATTGTGAAAAAAATGCGCATTTATGGATTTTTCAAGTATATTTAAATTGTATTTGAATAGGTAGCCCGTTGCCGCATCACATCTGTACTATAATTTAAAGCCCCATGGAACGAGCATTCTATATATTAACCACCGTGAATATTGCAAGAATGCAAATTTACACCCTGTATAAAATAGGTACATACTAGTTTTTTTAGGGTTCCGTACAAAAAAACGGAACCCTTATAGGAACACTCGTGCGTCTGTCTGTCTGTCCGTCCGTCTGTCTGTCACAGCCAATTTGTTCCGAATCTACTGGATCGAAACAGGTGAAATTTGGTAGGATGGTGTAATCCTATGACCAAAAAACAGATGTGCAAAGTAAATAAACATTTTTTTAATAAGGGTCATTTTCGGGGACAAAATAAAAAGCGTCGGTGGCTCAACCGGTAACGACTCGGTCCTCCTAACCAGAGGTCCCGCGTTCAAATCCGGACGCCCAATGTACCAATGAGTTCTTCGAAACTTACGTACATATCTTACCGATTGCTTTAACGGTGAAGGAAAAACATCGTGAGGAAACCTGCACACACCTGTATGAAGGTCGCGTTGCACAATGCACACGTTCGTAGGAGTAAATCTAAAGGCCTACACGTGACTGCGGGTGATGCTAAGTGCGACATGAGGCAACCGCCGTCTGTGAAAGAAGAAGAAGAAGAAAGAAGGGGACAAAATAGGAAACAAAAAATAATTACAAACCTTACTGTGTCACATATCAAATGAAAGGGCTCGTTATGAGGATCTATATTATTGTTTTAATTGTAAAATAAAGAGTTTTGATTTTTTCATGAAAGAAGATGAAAATTTACCATTTTCCCCCCCCCTGATATCCGAAACTACTGAGCCTAAAATTATGAAAAAAATACAAAATATAGTTCATTGCTTGTAGATTACAGGAAAACCTATAAGAATTCCATATAATACGTTCACTTACGGAAAATAGTTCACTAAAACACCACTAGCTACCGCTAGTAGTAGTTAACTCGCGTAAACTTTCAGGATTTCAAATGTGATATTTTGTATGTGACTTTAGCATTGTACGGAACCCTCTCCACGCGAGTTACACTCGCACTTGTCCGGTTTTTTTTTTGTCTTAGGTTGTGACGAAACATTTTATTTCTCGGGGCGATGTATATTGAATTCCATTCTAAGCTCAGGATTCTACTTTAGATTTCCTCGCTGCGCTCGAACGTCTGGACTTTGGAAGTTTAATTTTTCCTGTAAGAATGGAAGGACTTCAGATTTTCTTACAGGTTTTCCTGTTATATATGCATTTAACCTCATATACTGTGATTTTTCCAAGATTTTAGGCGTAGTAGTTTTGGAGATAAGGGGGAAATGGTTAATTTTCGCCTAATTTCTTAAATAACTTAAAAACCATTTATTTTCAAATTGTAAAAAAAATGAGATTCTCACAACAAACCCTTTCATTTGATATGTCCACACCACACAATATAGTTTACAAATGTTTTTTTTTTTTAATTTTATCATTTACCACCTTAAAGTGGCCCCTATGTTTAAGAGTAAGCTCCTAGCGCGGCACTGGCGAACAACCTGATATTTAACGTTATGGAATCAGATTTACAGTTGAATTTCACGTGAGTGTCTTAATGCGACTTACGTCCTTAACTTCGGGAGTAAATTCACATTTTCGTTTATTGCGAGCTTAGTAAACATTCTAGGGAAATTTCGGTTTTATCAATACCTTTATTCTCTTACTGTCATGCGCCTAAGTAATGTAATGTAGGAGAAAAATCAAATAAAAACTAATAAATCGTGGTTTTGTTTTAGCCATACCAATGAAAAAGGTTGAATGAATCAGATGTGTAGTTTTCACATTCAGCAACCTTGCGGCCGACTCAACATATTCTAGCAAAAAAGCCTTCTCTTAAAATTCATTTATTTAAGTTACACGTCCGTCTTTGGTTTTTACCTTTTGAGGTACAGAACCCTAAAAACCTTACTACTTTTGTTATCCATCACATCATTTTGTAATAAATCAAAATTACAAAAAATAAAAAACGAAGTTAATAATTAATTAGTTAATTTAGGGTAGGCTTGAGTCCTTTGGTGGGGTATATGTCGCAGCCGTTAAGTAAAATCCGCCGATTGCTTTGAAATTTTCTGTTTTCAGCGGCGTTTTGTGATACGGCGGATTTTGCACCGCTTTGTAAACTAGGTACAGAGTAATAAAACTGATGATTTCTTCCTCTGCAAAGAATTCTGATGCAAGGGGGGTGAGGGAGGCTCTTTGACTGTTCGCTTGCTTATTTAAATTTTTTTACTCAGTAGTTTTTACACAAAGCGGTGCCTCATACAATGCGTCGTATTTTATTATTTCAGCTAATTTACAATCCAGCTGAACTTGATGTCGCCGCGTTACAAAACGCCCGCCGCCTATCCGGCGTTATTTAGTATGCTTTTTTGCAAAACGGCAGATTCTATAACACGGCTTCCACATGTATAAGCTGACATGATGACAAAAATTGCTTATCAGCCAAAAATCATCCACTGCTGGACAAAGGCCTCCCCCAAGGATTTCCACGACGACCAGTCCTGGACCGACGACCTGGTGAAGATTGCGGGAAGCCGATGGATGCGGACAAAAATTAATACTCAACAACCGTATAGTATCAAATAGTTATTGGTAGAACAGTCTGTTAATAAATACTAACATTAAAATACCTAAAGTATGTTTTAGCCATTCTATGCAAAAAACTATTTATTTAATTTGACAATAGATAGCGCCATTATTATACAAGGAGTGGACACAAACACAATGTGGCCATACTTAATAGGCACTAAATCAATCCCATTTATTTCAGTATTTGTTAATTTGAAAATTGATGTTAGGTCATAGTTTCTAAGAGGTTCTGTTTGAATGTCACTATATAACAAATGTCGATCATATATTTTGAGCTGCCCCTTTTCATTGCCGACTAATGCTAGGTCACCCCACAGACGTACTGTGAGATCTTTTAAATAGTTGCTACGGCTTGTTATGCTCTTTGCATCCATAATCCAGCCATAGAAGTTGGCCCGCTCCACAAGATTATGCTTGCACAGCTTGTTGAAGCAGTCCTCGTCTGTCACTTGGTCAGACAGAATAAATTCATTATCCATAAGAGTGTATATTTTGTCATCAACAGTTATGAAATTCAGTGTTTCTTCATGGTAACCAAATGCCCACACCCCACTACTTATGCAATTAATTAAAGAACATTTCAAATCATCATTTATATTGCACACATAAATCTCAATGTATATGCCTTCATGTCTCCTGCACCATTTGTTGTAATATATTTTTTGATCAGTTACCACAAAATTATTAACATTTTCTATTTCTAATTCCTGCTCGTAACTTGGTAAACCTTTTAACTTTGGAATTATTTTTAGATTTCTATACCATAACATGCCTGAGTTGGTGTACAACATGTAAACCATTACATGATCATTTTCTTCAAACATTTTGAATTTTCCTATGTTTAGAATATTGATAGGTTGTAATGTTTCTAAGTTGTAATATACAACTGTTTGGTCCGTGTGGACAGCAAGGGTGCCTTTCCATGCATGTATAGTTATAATGGGATCTTCTTTTCTTTGTGCAAATTCATACCACGTTTCCTTAGTATGCTTCAGTTTATGCCAAATATGGAGCGATTTATACAACTCTCGCCAGGATAGGTCGGGTGGGCTTTTTAATCTAGCTTCTTTGTATACCTTTGAAAAGTCGCGTATGCACAACTTCAGCCAGGCTTCATCAATTTGTAGCATCCCATCGACCGTCTGCTTCCACCAGACACACACTTCTCTGCATCTAATCACGTCTTGGATTGTGGGCAGAAACTTGTAAATATGCTGCAATATCTCGGTGGGGAATTCCGATACTAATATCTGTAAAGATGAAATACCTTTGTTGTCCATGTTTTCCTTCCTTATTAAACGTAGGTAATTAATTATAAACAGGCAGCGCAGGACCGGTTGTGGAAATCCTTGGGGGAGGCCTTTGTCCAGCAGTGGACGTCTTTCGGCTGATATGATGATGATCTTTGTGAATTCCATGTATATATTCGGTGTATTCTTTTATCATTATCAACTACCTATTTTTGTAAAAATGGTTTTGCAACGCTGTTAAGAATAAAAACGAAGCAAGGAAAATGCTCTCCGTTGTGCACTGATTAATATGAAACCAAGGATTTACTTATTGTAGGTATTAGTGTATCTGTCTTTCAATCCCTAACTTAAGGTTGCCTGGTAGAAATCGCTTAAAGCAAGAAGGCCACCTTGGCACTCTATTTATATTACAAACTAGCTGTCCCGGCGAACTATGTACCGCCTTACATTACATTACACTGCCCTACCCTACCCTACCCTACACTACACTACACTACCCTACCCTACATAAGAACCTTCTCCTTACAATAACGAACTCGACAAAAAAAGAATTAGCCAAATCGGTCCAGCCATTCTCGTGTTATGCGCTTACCAACACATTTTGAGATTCATTTTTATATTTAAGATTATAAGTCCTGTATTGTTTTTTGGTGTGCAATAAAGTATATTTACTTACTTACTTACATATTACTTTTGTTAATTGATTACCTACCTACTTGTCATTTGAGCAAAAATGCCCCATGTCTTTTGTTTATTTTACTTTAACGAGGAGATCCGCAGGAGAACCAAAGTAACCAACATTGCTAAAGCGGCAGTAGGCAGGGCACATGGCTCGTAGAACAGATGGCCGTTGGGGCAGTAAAGTTCTCGAGTGGCGACCGCGCACCGGAAAACGTAGCGTAGGCAGGCCTTCCACACGGTGAAGATCTGTTCTGACCTAGTGAAGATCGCGGAAACCGATGGATGCAGGCAGCGCAGGACCGGTCATCGTGGAAATTCTTGGGAGAGGCCTTTGTCCAGCAGTGGACGTTTTTCGGCTGATATGATGATGACTTATTTTGATGCAACGTTTCGGCACCTCTTGCAAAAAATATAAAAATATTGAGGGTATAGTATTTTAGCAGAAAGTTGGTTGAGGCGAATAGAGTACCTATAGAATATAATATAAGGTTAGGAATCCCTGATCTTGAAGAAAATTATATAATTAAACTACCTATGTGTAAATGTTGTGTACCTCCAAAGTAGGTATTTAATATAAAAACCGTAGTTTTGATGTCTTTTCAAAAAATAAGTTGATATTTAAAAAAAAAGTGTATGAACTTTAAATCCAATTGAACATCTTCAGTTGGTCGACTATTACTCCTAAACTAAAAAAACATACTCAGCCGTGATAGTTGTCCTTTTAACCCTTTTCCAGGCGTAGTATGTTTTATCGACCACATGAAAAATTATAGTTTTTAAGATGCTGAGCATTTCCTGAAATAAAGTTTACTCTATTTTATTACCTGTTTGTGTAGCTTTTATTATATGCTTTTATTATAAATAAAAATTTCACTTTTATAAAAACCGTATTAAAAATATGTGGTCATATAATGCCCTACGCCTGGTTGCGGGTGATAAAATATGGGAACTGTTTCCATTAACTTTTTTCAGGATTCCATTGGTACAGATTTTAAAAACATTTAAAAGCCTAACTGTGATGTGAGTCTGTGACATTGCATGGATAAAATTATGAAATAAAATAACATGAAACGTCAACTAAAACATATATTGAATAATTCTTATGTAGTTAAAAAAACATTCTTATTGTATAACTTAATACAAAAAACCGGCCACGTTCGAGTGGGACTCGCGCAAGAAGGGTTCCGTACCATTATCTATACAACATTAGAAAAACCCATATTTATTTTATTTTAATTAAATAATTTACCTTGTTGATTATGGAACCCTAAAACGAAAGTGTGAAGAGATTGGTGTAAAAAGTATTGGGATAAACAAATGCAGGTTATTCGTTACTTTTTCTCAAAAATGCTCACGTCTCGTCGCGGCTGGCGTCGATTCGATGTACTAGTTCAACTTACTTGACAGGACTAAACTAAATTTACCCAATCTTTTTCTTTCTGTATCGAAAAGACAAGAACAGAATGCTTAAATTTAGGTTAGTCTGTGGTTTAGTCCTGTCAAATAACTTAAATCATGTTACACCAAATCAACACGATTTTTATTTAAAACATTAATTGTACCTACCCATGGGTATTAGTAATTTGAAATGTATTTAATGTTCAACATAAATTTATATTGCAAAGATCACTTTGATAAATAATAAAAAGACAACATTAAAATACAATTTCGCTAAACCATTAACAATTCTTAAAATTTTAAATGAATAAGTTTTCAAACATTTCTTCTGTTAAGTATTAATACTCATAATTTTATGAGATAACTAGCTGTCCCGGCGAACTAAGTACCGCCTTACATTACATTACACTGCCCTACCCTACCTACCCTACCCTACTCATAATTTTATGAGATAACTAGCTGTCCCGGCGAACTACGTACCGCCTTACATTACATTACACTGCCCTACCCTACCCTACACTACACTACACTACCCTACCCTACCCTACACTACACTACCCTACCCTACACTACCCTAACCTAACACTACCCTACCCTAAAATAAAATAGATGTTGGCCGATTCTCAGACCTACTCAATATGCTCACAAAATTTCATGAGAATCGGTCAAGCCGTTTCGGAGGAGTAACGAAACGAAAACTGTGACACGAGAATTTTATATATTAGATTAAGTTTATTGGAAACTGGAAACATTACAAGCCAGAATCATAGTCAATACCAGAGAGCGTGACGGATGCATAGACAATTCAAACTTACCACTAGAGATGTCTCACACTTCTATAAAATTCTTCCCTTTCTAGTTTATGTAACACTCTCTGTTAACTAGTCACCTTAATTTAAATTTTTATTACACACATTTTATAGAAACACTTAAAAGAAACTTAATTTATCGCAAAACAATATGTAACTAAAATGATCTAGTATTATTTTTAAATAAAGCACAACCTAAAACATTTTTATGAAGTACATGAGTTTACATGTACATGTACATTTTAGTTCTTTGGAAAAAAAGTTTAGTTTTGTCTTCTCATTCACCTCCTTAAATATATACATCATTCAACCAGTCATCCTGTATATTTGCAGACGAAACAGATACGATCTAACAGTCCAATACTGGCCCAATGGCTGTACAGGTAGGATGTTGATTTTTCAAAACCAAACAAAATAGGAAGGTTTCTAAAAAATGCTAACCAGTAGCAAATTTGCTGAATGATGCCATGTTACACGATTATGCCAGTGCTGATGTCATCCTATGGTACCCAAGTGATTCAAATCGCCTTCGTGAGTCGACAATTATGGCAGTGCTGGAAAGAAATATATTTTAATATTAAATGAAAACAGAAATAAGAAACATTTGAATATTAATATGTGTAAGTTTTAATTACATAGTAATAAGTATAAGGTATGGAGAGGCTTATACGAATGGGACGTGACATAAATCATACTGTGTACATATTCATCTGTGGTTACCTCAACGATGAAGAGCTTGGAATATTTGAGTCCATCTGTAGATAGCCATGTCAGTCTATGTCCTGTTTCTTTAATGCCCTGATTATAGCGCTCCTAGGGAGCCCTATCCCAGGTTCTGGACCACACATTGATGTGATGACTGTGATCCCATTCAACAGGCTGACATGACATAGACTGACATGGCTATCTACAGATGGACTCTGATCCAAGCTCTTTATCGGTAAACCACAGATGCAACCAAGTACATATGGAGAACAGCAGGGCATGTGTCAGAGCTGTAACAGGAGCGTTGAGAGGACACTTTGCCACAAACGCACACCTGCAAAAATCAGAACGACTCGAACTCTCGACCTGCAGGGCCTGAGGTGAAAATAAGAAGCAATGGAACACTTACTGTGTCACTGCAATGTTCTGGCTGGTTAGTAAGGGTAAGTGCCTCTTTGGAGATGGCTACCCAAAACCGCAGGACTACAAGAACTTTAAACTACGCAGAATTGCTGCATTAAAGCAGCACATCTTCGAGTAGGATTGCAAAGGTTTTAGGGGTAGACTCAAAAGATCCCACTGGGTCGAAGTGTCGCTGCGACACAAAGATAAGCGCTAATAATTGTGTATTATAAAAACCATCAGAACCATCTCCATCTGAAGTACTTAGCAAGTAACTTAACTGCAAGCAATTATCGGCAACTTTTGGATTAAATATGCATACCTGTGCTGCGTGTCAATTCCAGCTTTCTAAAAACCAAGTGAATTAGATAAGTTGAATTAGTTAAGTTCAATGGAGTTAACTCACTCAACTATAATTTTTTTTTTTGTTTCTTCGCCCTTTTAGGGCAGGCTAAGGCTCATTGGCCATACCGCCTAGTCTTCAGTATATGTTTTTCAGCAGTATTATTTTGTAGAATTCACGTCTTCAGTATATTTTTCAGATTATGTAGTATTTTTCTTCTTTTCAGTCATCAAGGTCACTATTTCTGCACGTTCACATCATATCATTGTCTATAAACTACCTAACCTACATACTCTAGCAAAATGATAGCACTTTTGCTAAAGCTTGCACGGACTTCTTGTGGGAACTCGAAACACAGTATACACACTTTTATTTCATTATCCTACACAAGAAACACGTAAATGATACTTCGCTGATAAATACACTATCAATATTACACATCGAAAACCACTAAATGTATTTTTTCGGATAATAAAAGAAAAATGACAAACTGAACGCTACAAATTCCCGCCAAAAAGTCCCACTCAACTATAATAACGGAAAAAGTTTGAATTCATTTTTTTTTTTAGTTTCTGGTTTCTTCTCTCCGGTAACAAAAAGCGCGGAAAAGGCAAAGGTTACTAAGACCATACAGCCAGGTCGGACGTATTTAAGCTTCCTTAGCTTTTGGATTTGTAATGCTAGTGCCGGTGCATTACAAATTTTCTCTGAAGTTCTTGACAGCATTTGCAGCAGCTATATTCTGAGGTGGAACACCCAGTTGCTGTAAGGCGTCTATAAAACTGCACCTAGAGCAAGTTGGGTTCTCTCGTCCTCCTTTGTTTTATTTTCTTGTTCTCCACATTGCTCACGTGCACTAGACGATTTTCTCCAAAATGCACCACTTTTTAAACAAAATCCTAGCAGAATACAAAAAAAAACAAAAAATAAAACTACGAATGCGTCTACCACAAATCCCGCCAAAAAACTTAGTTTCTAAACGTCTTACGGGTACAAAAGCCCTTCCGAGACAATCCTTATTTAATTAATCTATATTCGTTTTTTGATTTGTAATGCTAGTGCCGGTTTTTTATGTCTATTCAATTTAATTATTTTATTCTGTTAAAGTTCATAAAACCCTACTAAATACTACCCTAAATAAAGATCTTGTGATAATAGTTCTATAGGTTATGGGCGAATGCACGTAATGTAAAAATACGACTTCAAAAATCTTTACCAACGCCAAAGCTTTGAACAAAAATAATTATATGACACATGGAAAATAAAAGTTGAAGCAGTTCTTATTAAAGCAGGTTTGGATCAGTTTTTAATAAATTCAAAAATACACGTTAAATAAGACCAATTAGCAAAAGCTGAACTGCTATTATTGATCACGCCATGGGGAGTTTTACTTTCTTGCGAAGCCTTCACCGTCTGTCGTAGTAGGGCATACGCAAATCAACAATAAACATTACATTTGCTCAGTGTTTCAATACCTACTTTTATCCCTTTGTTCTTAACCAGTGATAACCAGGGATAACGAGTGGTGTAGAGTTGTAAAAGTATGTGATATTAAACTTTCAAGGACACGTAAAGTTTTCCGCCCTTAAACGTCGCATAGGAATGGCCAAATATGCGATGACAAGACTCCAGAACATATGGAGAAACCGGGGCATTAGTTTTAAAACCAAAGCCCGCCTAGTAAGAACTTTAGTCTTTCCCATCTTTACATACGGAGTGGAAACATAGACTATACGGGCTAGAGAAAGGCATAGAATAGATGCATTTGAAATGTGGTGTTGGAGGCGGATGCTAAGGATTCCTTGGACAGCTAAGCGAACAAATGCGTCTATTCTCTCGCAACTCAAAGTTCAAACACGGTTGTCTACCATCTGCCTGCAGCGCATACTTACGTTTTTCGGCCACGTAATGAGAAAGAGTGGTGAGAACCTTGAAAAACTGATTGTTGTTGGCAACATTGAAAGAAAAAGATCCAGAGGCCGCTCGCCAACACGATAGAGTGATCTGATAAAGGAAGGCACCACATCTAAAAGCAAGCAGTGAGGGTGACCATGGAACGTATAGTCAATGAAGACAAATTACGCGTCTCAAGGCCAATTTGGACCACAATCCTCAGTAATGAGGGACCGACCAGAGAGAGAGAGAGAGAGGTACCTAATCGCGATTTTCTGGTCAAAGATGACCTTATAGTATACAGGTGACTTTTAATTAGTTCTTGACAACAACTTCTATGTCAAATCAGAAAAAAAAATGTCTTCTATACATAGTACAAGTTATCAAATGGGCAAAAATGTATAGAGGCTCAAATTTTTTTTTTCATATTTGACATATAGTTTCTTGGGGAAAGTTGTTTGTAATCACGAGTACTTTCATATCCTTTACTATATATTTTAATAAAAAGTCACCCTATATATTTTGAAAATTAACAGGAAGATTCACGCTCTCCCTTCTCCCGGATCCTCTCCCCTAATTTCAAGGGCATTTATCTATAGCCCTATCAGATATCTGATCAAAGATGACCTTTACAAAAAATTCAGTGTTCATTTTATCTCATGGAGGGGGGGTAACGCCTTCCCCCTTCTTAGGAAGGGGTTTACTGCTCCCCCTAACTCCCTCTCCGTCCTCCCCCCAATACTTTTTGAAAAATATTTTTACAAAATCAGAAAATCAAAATGGTAACAATGCAGTGTATAGTATAAGTAATCTTTGGTAGTGTATTATATGAGACTAAAGATGACCTAACCAACCTATCCAACTTCGATCTCAACCCTCCAACCATGTTTACATGTTTGACCATTTCCAAACATTTAAACCTTTTTTGAATTTCGAACCATGTATTTATATTCATCTGAGCATTTGGCTTTTTTGATGTGTAACATCTTTGCTCTCGCTTTCCTGCAATTTGTGGGAGTGATTTCGTGAAATGGGACGGAAATGTGTAACAGGAAATGCGAACGTTTTTTAATTCTCGAAAACTAAGGTTGTCATAGCCATTCCGCCTAGTGTGATGGCAAAGGCAAAGATGACATACTACTATTCGAAGGGTCGGCCCGTGAATGTACGAATAAGTATTTTGTCACATGTTACACATCATATGCGAGTACTGTAGGTCTCGTTTTTTTTTATCATAATATCTCTTTTCAAATAAAAGCTTGTACATATCTAAAAGCTTTTAGGTATTAGTTGCTATTGGTTCCTGCAACTGTGGAACGAATTTTTGAGGCCAACTCGTTGTTGCCAACAATTTGTTGACAACTCCGTTGCATACTCTTGTTATAATGGAAATATAAAGGAAAAATAGTCGGTAGGTAATCGTAATTTACTTTTCAATTTCAACCGACTTCCAAAAAGGAGGAGGTTCTCAATACCACTCTGTTTTATTTTTCATGTTTATTACGAATCTTCGCAGTTTGTGATTTTCATGATTCGTTTTTATTTGATAGTATATGCTACCAGGTTGATCCCATAAACATTTTATCAAAATCAGTGCAGTACTTTTGTAGAAAAATAACAAAAACTAAAAATAATAAAACAAAATTTTACTAAGTTGTTGCGACGGATGGAAGTATGTTTTTCAACGTGTTAAATTAGCGCTTTTATCAGTTTCTGTTTGCAACGTTGCGGTTGGGCAAAGTGATGGTATATCGAATAGTTGTATTGTGTCTTTGTCAACAATATGCTTTAATAGCAATACAATGAAACAAATGGAGGTGCCATTTTGTTGTGCATGTTGTTATGACGTCCGAAGTGCAGCGCGCGGTCTCTGATGTCATACGTTTGCACAGGTGGTCATAACGCGGGCGGGACGCCGCCGCCACCGCCGCTTAACTTAAAACCACAGATAAGACAAAAAAATGCCGCTCCGATAGATTGCGGAAGGGGGTGTGGCAGGAACGAGTGCGTTAATTTTTGACAAGAAATCTGGTACAGCTATAGATTAATGCCCTTGAAATAATGGGGGGGGGGGGTGATAATCTGGGAGAGTGGTATAAATCCCTCCCTAGAAAGGGGGAACGTGGATCCATCCATTTAAAGAAAATGAATTTCGAATTTTTACTGCAAGGTCATCTTTGACCAGAAATTCGCTTTACCTACCGAAATCTAATCATACCTTCGGGATCCGAGGGGGATATGGAAGTTTTGACCAGAATTTCGCGATTAGGTACCTACTGAAATCTTAAATCATACCTTCGGGGTCCGAGGGTGATGTAAGCGTATTAGATTAGGAAAAATGTGGGGGTTCCTTCGGTCAGAGTGCATTGCGAAAACGCAGTTTACGCAGTTTTCGAGATATTGATCATTGTAAATTTATATGTTATGCTATATTTACTTCCAGTATATGCTTCCACTTTTAAGCAATTTAGGAGTGCGACTGCACTCAGCAGGAATGGCAGCCCCTTCGCCCTTGCGTAACAAAGCTCAGGCATCCGGGCGAACCGTAGTGGCTGATGCTGGTCGCCAAAGGCGGGGTCTGCCTTTTTTTCGCGAATTGAATTAAAAAAAAAAAAACTTTGGGAACGTAGGAAGGTGAATGCGTTCTAACAAGCAAGAGCCCAAAATTTTTACATTCGAACTGGTAGATCTGCCACAGATGGGGAGGTATATTTATTCAAACCTGACAAAACATAATATCGCTTGTTTTACTTGCTCAAGTTTTTCCGCTCTCAAGTCGGACCAGCATGCTTTCCTCGCCCTGATGCTCCCACATCCCCATCGGATGCCAAAGGTTTGTTTGTTGAGGATCAAAGTACGCCCTACGCTCTACGCTATTATAAATCTTTCAGATCGATGACAGTGGGATAGGTCATCTTTAGTCTCATATATATAATACACTAAAAAAATTGGCCTGTACTCCAAATTTTTTTCAGATTTTTTAAAAATATATTTAGTCAAAGGGGAGGGTGGTGAGGGGGAGTGCGTTAACCCCCCATCCCCAAATAAAATTAATTATTAGAATTTTACAATAAGGTCATCTTTGACAAGAAATCTGGTACAGCTATAGATTATTGACTTGAAATTTTGGGTGGGGGGGGGGGGGGGTAAATGGGAGAGTGGGATAAACCCCTCCCTAGAAAGGGAGAACGTGGATCCACCCATTTAAAAAAAATGATTTTCAAATTTTTACTATAAGGTCATCTTTGACCAGAAATTCGCTTTACCTACCGAAATCTAATCATACCTTCGGGATCCGAGGGGGATATGGAAGTTTTGACCAGAATTTCGCGATTAGGTGCCTACTGAAATCTTAATCATACCTTCGGTGTCCGAGACTGATGTAAGCGTATTAGATTAGGAAAAATGTGGTCAGGGTGCATTGCGAAAACGCAGTTTATGCAGTTTTCGAGATATTGATCATTGTAAATTTATATGTTATGCTATATTTACTTCAAGTATATGCTTCCACTTTTAAGCAATTTAGGAGTGCGACTGCACTCAGCAGGAATGGCAGCCCCTTCGCCCTTGCGTAACAAAGCTCAGGCACCCGGGCGAACCGTAGTGGCTGATGCTGGTCGCCAAAGGCGGGGTCTGCCCTTTTTTCGCGAATTGGATTAAAAAAAAAACTTTGGGAACGTAGGAAGGTGAATGCGTTCTAACAAGCAAAAGCCCTAAATTTTTACTTTCGAAACTGGTAGATCTGCCACAGATGGGGAGGTATATTAACCTGACAGAACATAATATCGCTTGTTTCACTTGCTCAAGTTTTTCGCTCTCAAGTCGGACCAGCATGCTTTCCTCGCCCTGATGTACCCACATCCCCATCGGATGCCAAAGGTTTGTTTGTTGAGGATCAAAGTACGCCCTACGCTCTACGCTATTATAAATCTTTCAGATCGATGTTAGTGGGATAGGTCATCTTTAGTCTCATATATATAATACACTAACAAAATTGGCCTATACTCTTAATTTTTTTCAGCTTTTTTAAAGTATTTAGTCGAGGGGGGAGGATGGTGAGGGGGAGTGCGTTAACCCCCCATCCACAAATAAAATTAAATATTAAAACTTTACAATAAGGTCATCTTTGACAAGAAATCTGGTACAGCTATAGATTATTGTACTTGAAATTGGGGGGGGGGGGGGGGGGTAAATGGGAGAGTGGGATAAACCTCTCTCTAGAAAGGGAGAACGTGGATCCACCCATTTAAAGAAAATGATTTTCAAATTTTTACTATAAGGTCATCTTTGACCAGAAATTCGCTTTACCTACCGAAATCTAATCATACCTTCAGGATCCGAGGGGGATATGGAAGTACTAAAATAGGGAAAATGTGGGAACCACCTTCGCTCAGGGTGGATTGGGGAAACGCAGTTTGATTTGATTTTTGTAAATTTATAGGTTATGATACTTTTCATCCACTTTTAAGCGATTTAGGAATGCTACTGTTCCGGCGCTGCGGGAGTGGCAGCTCCTTCGCCCTTGCGTAACTAAGCGTAGGTACCCGGGCGAACCATAGATAAATGTCCTTAAAGTTCCGGTTTTTCAGCTCTAGTGACAAGTAACCAACATTCAGATAAATTTGTCTAGTGTGTTTACATTCTTTTTCTACGTGTTTACATTCTCTTTGCTATGTGTTTACATTCTCTTTGCTAGGTGTTTACATTCTCTTTGCTGGAGCTTCGCCAGCGTCGATTTAGGCCCGGCCAACTTTTTACAGGCTAGCTTTTAGCTAAATCCTATTTGCCACCTATATTTGCAAACAGCAAAGAGAATATAATACACTACTTTTTTTTTTGTTTCTTCGCCCTTTTAGGGCAGGCTAAGGCTCATTGGCCATACCGCCTAGTCTTCAGTATATGTTTTTCAGCAGTATTATTTTGTAGAATTCACGTTGTCAGTATATTTTTCAGATTATGTAGTATTTTTCTTCTTTTCAGTCATCAAGGTCACTATTTCTGCACGTTCACATCATATCATTGTCTATAAACTACCTAACCTACATACTCTAGCAAAATGATAGCACTTTTGCTAAAGCTTGCACGGACTTCTTGTGGGAACTCGAAACACAGTATACACACTTTTATTTCATTATCCTACACAAGAAACACGTAAATGATACTTCGCTGATAAATACACTATCAATATTACACATCGAAAACCACTAAATGTATTTTTTCGGATAATAAAAGAAAAATGACAAACTGAACGCTACAAATTCCCGCCAAAAAGACCTATAATACACTACGTTATAGCAAACAGCTGTCTGCAATTTTTTTTTCAACCTTGTAAGGGCAGGTTAAGGGTCCATGGCCATACCGCCGCCCTGTCTTCAGTCACATACTGTTGTAGGTATTTAGCTTTATGTATGAATACTCTAAGGTATTTAGTCTACAAGTGTGTACATCTTCAGTTATTTTTTATTTAATAGTTTTCTTCATTAAATATGATTTTTTAGAAGTTTTATTGTTGCAGGCAAATCCAAGTAGTTCCCAAATTACAATATTCTTTTCTCTACTTACATAGTTGTGTCAATCATGTTCATGTATCACACCTACTTTGGAGATAAGTACCTACACTTTTGCATGCGTGCGTAAATTCACAGTAGGATTGTCTAAATATTTAATTCCCTCCAAAGAGGATATAGTCACTACGTTTATTCCCTCCGACTAAATAATTACTCGATAGTAATTAGTAAATTGTTTTGGAGCTCAAGTTCAGAAATGCATCAATAAACTGCTCTGACGAAGGAAGTTTCCTTGGTCAGAGACTCAGAGATAAACTGTCTGTCCTCCTGTCACTCTAACTCCGGTTAGGCAAAGATGACCAATAGGCAACATGCAATATTTTTATTTTTGCTTTTTTTTGCTTGCATTTTAAAGAACTCCATGCAGAATAAACCAGGAGTATATTAAAAAAATAAAAAAAACTTGTTTTGACAGCAGTGACCAAAGAGAATATAATACATTACAATTACAATAAATTACAATGTATTATATTCTCTTTGGTCTGAGTGACAGACAGGAGTGACGTCATCGGAACTATACGTCCGTTTGCGCGCGAAAATTTAAACGGTTACTTTAAAACCGCATTTAAAATTAAAAAAACAAGTTTTTTTATTTTTTTAATATATTCCTGGTTTATTCTGCATGGAGTTCTTTAAAATGAAAGCAAAAATAAAAATATTGCATGTTGCCTATTATAACAATAAAACAAACTTTGCGAGGAGAATGTTCTTTTAGTAAAAATTGAAAGTGGATCTAACGTCTACGGGAATCTATTACTTAGCCTACCCTGTCCATCCGTCTGGCTGTATCTTTGTCATCTTAATAAGCAGCTAGCTGTTTTTTTACATAATGTTACTATGGGGGATTACTCAACAAATAATAAAAAGTACTAAAAGTGAAAAATTAGGTGGGGTTGGTCCTCATACAAGAAACGTTTTTCTAATAGTTCTTTTTTGTTTTTGCTCTATTGTAAAAACGGTATTACGTACAAGTGTAAAACCAGGCCCACTCGCTCACTATCGCGCGTTATGTACACCCGGGCAACGTACAAGTTTCAGTGGGGTGACGCACGCTCGGTCGCTCGCCTAAGCGCTCGCACGGCAGGCAGTTATGTAAATAAAAATAGCGAAATCACGTAATAATTGTGATGTGACTGGGCGTAAAAGACAATTATATATAAATTATTATTATTATTAATTATTATTATTTTTTAATAAAAAAAACATTTATTATTTTTTCATCCATGATTGTTAAGCCCTTGGTATCATCTCACCTGATGGTATTACTGAATATACTGGGTGGAGCAAAAGTAATGACCCTATTTGGTTCAGCTATATTTTTTTTTCTAAATTAGAAAACTAGAATTAGTTTAATATACAGGGTGTAAAATAATTGGTGTTGGACCCGTTAACTGAGGCTTCTACTCATTATACTGAACAACTTTCCCCTAGGAACCTATAGTCATTTCCCAAAAAAAAATTGGACCCTCCATACTAAAATGCACAAAATTGGTCGATCAGCTAATCGACTTGTATGAAGAGTAAAAATTTTTTTTTGCGGTTTCTGAAAAGTCGTAGAACAAAAGTTTTTCAGCATGATGAGTAGAAGTCCCAGTTAACGGGACCCACACCATATTTGTTACACCCTGTATATAAGGTCTAACAAAATTAGCTGAAACTATTTTAAGGGCAAGTTCAGTAAACGAAACTGATCAACTTTTTCTTCAGCGACCATACCGAATTCAAAAAAAAAAATCGCCACATTCCATTACTGCCTACTTAAATAAATAATATTCTCGTAGTACGGTCCTGGTTTCTGTTTACATCGCTGGACTCGTGACGTGTCGCAACGAATCTGTGCACTGTGCCCGGCCGTTGACCTTTGCTAGTTCTCTCAATCAATTCTTATTTAAAATACTTAAAACCTTACAGTTCATTTTAGCTGTAGGTAGTAAAATACAACCTAACAGGTATTTACACTTTACGAAAAAGAAGAAATTGAAATTGAAGGCGGCGGCTCCTTCTTTTGAGGCGTTGAGGTCGTTCAACGAACCACGCGAAATGTATGTACCTACGAGCAAGCGCCTACAAGCAACTGTGATGTAAATAAATATCTCAGTTACTCTCGCGCACTCATTGAGTTACGTTGCTAAAAGCCTAACCTATGACATTTTGTGACCTAAGTGCCTAAGTCACAATACAATTTTTGTATTGTGCCTTAGTTAAGTCTTTCGTAGTGAAAATGCCGTACAAAAGTATTTGGACATGGTGGTGTGCTATGAAGTTTGTACCCACAAGTTTGGGATGTAAGAAGGAAGGCTGCGGGTAAAGGATCGGAATGATCGGAGCGGAGGCTTGTGCTACTATTATCATCTGTGGCGGAGGCGCGTGGGCTGCGGCTGCTACGGTACGATGGCCAGTGCCGCATTCATTAAGATTTCTTATTTTTATTGTAGATTTTTTTTCTTAGATTTCAGTATTTATTTATTTTATTTTATTTTATTATATTTGGAAAACTTACTGCTATTATACAATAATGATTAAATAAACTTTATGTATATAAAAGCTGATGACAAGTTTTCGCAGATAAAATTCAAGAAGATATATTATATGTTTAACACAAATTTAAAGCCGAACCAGAAAAAAAAAGAAGTATTTAAGTATATAAAATATAACGATTTCACATGACTGTACTAGTGGACCGGGGCTGGAAGGCCCTGTAGCGTCGCCGTGAGTTTACGCTTTAATATGGTTGTACTCATATTGAAAATATCAATGTCATGGTTTTGTGCTGCTAGTTTGTTTAAGGAGTTTGTGGCTCTGACAAAAAACGAATTTTGGCGATAATTAGTTCTGCAAATGGGCGATGCAAACACTTGCCTGTTTCTCAAACGAAAGTTGGGTACTTGAAGATGTACTTTGCCGAGTAATGGGGGATTATCTATTATGCCGTTCACTATTTTAGATAAGTAGGCTATATCAGCGATTTTCCTCCTTGACTCAAGTGATAGAAAATGATACCTATTGCATCTGTCCTCATAGGAATGGTCAAATCGCTTACATTTAAACTGAAGATATTTTAAAAACCTTTTTTGGATAGATTCAATACGGGATCTGTAAATATTGTATCGAGGGTTCCACACTACTGAGGCATACTCGAGGATACTGCGCACATAAGAACAGTAGAGTACTTTAATGGATTTAAGTTTGTTGAACTTAGCAGTAGTTTTCATAATAAAACCTAACGATTTTGACGCTTTATTGATAATTTTCTCTACGTGATGGTCATAGAGAAGTTTAGAGTCTTGGTACAGGCCCAAGTCCCTTATGGTTTGTACACTATGTAGATGTTTGTTGCCGAACATATATTTGAACAATACAGGGGTACGTTTGCGCGTAAAACTAATTGCAAAACATTTGTCAACGTTGAGGTCTAATTTATTTCTGATACAATATTGTTGAAAATTATTTAAATCTTCTTGGAGCAGCAGACAGTCATTAATATTTTTGACATTCTTATATATTTTTGTGTCATCTGCATATAATAAGAAATTTGAGTGAGTGAAACATAAGTTGACATCGTTAATGAAAATAACAAATAATAACGGGCCTAACAAGGATCCTTGTGGGACACCTGAAGGAACTGACATCCAGGAAGATAAGAACCCATTGATTGCAACAGCTTGTGACCTGTTGGTAATATAAGATGAAAACCATCTAAAAAGACTACCATGAACCCCTGCACAGTGTAATTTTTCAAGAAGTATGATATGATCAATTCGATCGAAAGCTTTACTAAAGTCTGTGTAAATGGTATCTACTTGTGCTCCATTATCCATGCTGGAGGAGATATAATCACTGAAAAGTAGAAGATTTGACTCAGTAGATCTATTTTTTAAGAAACCGTGTTGCTCGGGAATAAAAAACGTATACAGAGATGCGTAAACCTGACGGTAAATAATTTTTTCAAAAATTTTTGCAAACATACAGAGTTTTGAGATAGGCCTGTAGTTTGACACGTTGGACTTGTCTCCTTTTTTGTGGATAGGGGTTACGAATGCGGACTTCCAAAGTGAGGGCATTGTACCTTCATCTACAGA